>JAUMHL010000030.1:22998027-23052938 GCA_032362345.1 Sandelia bainsii
TCATTTTTCAGTTTTCTTGTTAAAATTCAGCACAACAATAAAATATACTGATCAAACTTTGTGGAGATTTTGTCTTTATTCTTTTGGAAGCAATACAAGTATGAACAGTTTTTTTTATGGTCATTTCCATAGAAATATTAAGCAGTTTGTGTGATTTCATCAGGGGGGCTAATAATTCTGACCTCAACTGTACATCAATATGGAACAAAACAGGATTAAACTGTCTGTGACTGAATCCCGTGTTCACATGAGGCTATTACATCACTTAAATGTAACATCACTTATATAAAGTGACAATATAATAATAAAGAGATACTTCAAAGATACTTCAAAAATACATCTTTTAAATTTAGTTTAGATTAAGCTTTTGCGTTTAACATGATGTGTTCAAGTTGGAGTTGAACCCTCACCTACAACAGTCGGCATCTGTGCAGACAGATGGTAAAAGTCGACCTCAGCAGGTTTGTTAATAGCTTAAAGTTAATCTTTATTTCAGAACTCGGCTTGATTTATTGTGTCACACATTTAAAGGACAAATTTTGGTGAAATCAGATGCTGTTTTCCAGCCTGTGAGAACATCAGAGAACTCGCTGTTCTCCGCAGCATTTCGCCTCTCGTGGTGGATTTGTGTTTTGTGAAGGAGCAGATTTCTCTGTGCGAGGTATTGTTCCCTTCAGCCCCGTATGGTCAAGAGGATTCAGGGATTTGAAGATTTGCTTTGTAGAATTCATTTCTTCGGTACAGGCATTTTTTTTAAACAAGTGCAACTCCAGCAGCTTAAGAAAACGAGCTCGGTAACCACACTCCCATTTGCTCATGTTTTATTAAGGAGTGAAAAAGAAAACCTTTGGGAGTACTTCCAGCCTGCATCAGATTTTTTTACTACACTCTTACATTTTGGAAACAATCCTTGCAGGATCCTGTTGGGCCTTCTAATAGGATAGTTGGGAGTCTGGAGGATTTTACTGCAGCCTCAAAAGCTGTCAGGCGCTATATTTAAAAAAACAACATCCAAATGTACTTTTTTACTGAGCTTGTAGGATTTTGTTTTTAGATTCTTAATGGGCTATGTCACAAGCATCCTCTTGCTCCTGATGTTTTTGTAGCTGAGTGATTTACAGTGAAAGTCGCAGCAGCTTGTGCAGAGTTAAAGTAAAAATAGACTGTGGGAAACTGATAGGGGCAGCGAGAGACGGAGCCGCCCCCCCTTTTTTTGCCAGTGGTTAAGTTGATGGCTGAGCTACAGTGAAGCTCAGATATGACACCCAGCTCTTGTCACATGGCTCACCAACCCCCCCCAGCCTAAACACTGTAGAGAGGACTTGTTGTCGACTCCACAGGGACCGACCTAGTTCCCTCTCACAGCTAAAGGTCGCATGTCTTGTGGCTCTGGACTGTGTGTGTGTGTGTGTGGACTTCTTTTCAAATATAATCAATGAGCTTGAGGATGTAACAGTAAGACATCCAACACCTACAGTGACAAGGGGAGGGAGCAGAGAAAAGAACAACAGTCCTCTTTTTCTTCTTAAACGTGATGCTCTCGAATAATTTTCAAGCCAAACAAATGATCTGAAACAAAACATTTGCTGTTTTGATAAAAGCTGACAGCACTCGGGCAGTTTAACTCGTCCCCTGAGCCTCGGCGGTGGTTGCTGCGGTCAGTGGAGGAGGCAGCTGGTGCTCCTATTAGGCAGTATTAGCTCAGCAGGCCTCAACCGTAGCCACAAACTTATCTGCCTCAGTCATTTGCAACGGAAAAAGCAAAGCCGATTGGAGCCTGTCTGCTGGCCGAGGATGATGGGGTCAGAGGAGAGAAGCCTGGCAGACTGTGACAGCATTACTGCTCTCTGTTTACATTCATGCACATGTGTAGACTCAGTGGAAGGTGGGAGGCAGGATATTTATATACACTGCTATTTCTTAATTCTTCAAGTTTAGGATGGAACAAAAGGAAAGCATAAAGGGGTTCTGTCCACAGTGCAGAATCAGTTTTTATGGAAAAACCTCCTTATTTCCAAAATGTGCAGATGATATTTTTAGAACTGATAACAGTATTGCAACATACTGGGCCTCATGCAGGAACATGTTTGTATTCTTGTCCTAAATTTCTCCACGAGTCTTGTTCATACCAGAGCATGTGAGCGGAGCGTGACTGTGGAGCAGCATGGTGCGGCTGTGAGTTGTGGAACAGAGCAGCCAAACTTTCACCGCTTGTACGCAAACTCCCTTAACTGCACAAACTTTGTTGTAAATCGCTTTTTTCAGAATGATTAGTACCTGTTCTTGAGTAGCTGCATAACTGTGACATTTGTTCATTAATATAATCATCATCCCTAAAGTCCTGAGCAGACAAAGCGCTTTTTAGCAACGTGAGGGGGCTTTTCGTAAGTGTTTTCCTCGCTGCTTTTGCATTGCTGAGTGCCTTGTGTTTTTCTGCTCTATGTGCCCAAATACTACTTGTAATGAAGAAGGGGATCAAGTATATGAAGTCAATCTTACTGCGAAATTGTGGAAGCTTTTCACTGAAACCTGTTGGTCTTTAGAATATTTAGAATATTTAAATTTCCTATTTCAGTAGCTGTTTTTTTGGTCTTCAGCACTTCCCGCTGTAGTCGCACAAATTTTGTCATTTTCTTGTCGACCCACCAAATGTTAGTTATTTCACCTACTAACATATTTGTAGAGCTGCAGCAGTGATAACAATAATCATTTCAGTCATTCTTTGCTAACAAAAGCTCAACAATCTCTGATTACAGCTTTTTAAACGTGAGCATTTTAGGACTGCAACTAACCATTAATGTCATTAATCTGCCCATTATTTTCTCAGTTAATTGATTCTTCATTTAAATAAAAATTCAGAAAATAATGAAATGATGAAAAATGCTTCAGTTCAGGTTAAGGTTTAAGGCTGGAACATGCCTACATGCATTCAGACTGCACATAGGAAAAGAGATTTCTGTGGATTCTTCTAGACTAAAAAATTGTTGCAGGACAAATTGTTGAGATTTTCCAAAGTGTGCACAACGACTCCTCTGCAACCTGTGGTTACACGGCACCTTTCTCTACATGAATCTGCAGACATCTCAGTATATCTTAATTCCAGCCTCATGTGGAAGGAAATTAATTAAACATGTTTGTACGCCTCAAGGACGCCCTGCAGTTTGGTGAGAACGTAAACATGACAGTATTTGTTTATAAGAAAGCTCCTCGGGGTATCTTTAACATAACTTACTCCTCCTTGCATTCAAGCTAACGGGTTTCCAGCATGTACCCGTTTGGAGAAGTTTTGAATCATTAAATCAGGGCTTAGTGTGCGTGTGTGTTTGTTTTACTAACATTTCATTCAGAATCACGATTACTGGGACATTAGAGCTTCTTTATATCAGCTTTTAGATGCTGCTGAAACATCTGTAACACTGAACAACTCAGGGAAAATGTGACTTCAAAACAGGATTCATCTCCTCATATTCCATTAACTTTCCTGTATTTACACAGTCTTTGAATGATCTAACAGTTTTCTAATCTTACACATACTGCAAAAAGTTTCAGTGTTAAGGAATTTGAAGTTTTTTTCTGGTCCAATGTGAAGATTAGTAACAATGAAATAAGAGGAGTAGAACCTTTTTTTACCTCCTCCCAGACTTGTGTGTGTGTGTGTGTGTGTGTGTAGGAACTTTGACAAGTGGAACAACAAGTATGCACAGAAGTTACTGGGAGAAAAGCACCGTGGGGCATCAGTAGCTGACGTTCTTTTACTTGTGTTGCAGCTCTTGATTGTTAACTTTTGTTAACTTAACGATTTTTAACAACTCTCTTTCTCTCTCGTTTTAGTCTTTTCAAGGCAGTCAAGGCAGAGCCTATCTCTTTAATTCAGTGTAAGTATGAACCTCACACCTACAATTCACCTTGTTTGTTTTTAGCACAGTGGAAAACTTATTTCTCTTTTTGTGCATCTATTCAGGTTCACACGCTTTAATTTACAAGTGAACTGGGGCCTGTAAACAGACTCACAGGCAGCTCATTTGTTAGACAGAGTTGTAAATCATGTTCACACTGTGTGTGCAAGAGTTTAATCCAGAGTTCAGTTGTTCCCCCTTCACCCACATCTACTGCTTACGTTTTACAGTATTGTCAAAATTATGCTATGATGTACTGCATGTACACACAATTTAGAACAGTGCACAAGCAGGTGGAGCAACAAGAGAACAACAGAGAGGTACATGACCATGTTTAATAACCCAAACAGGTGAAAAACAAGGAGTCAAGTTGGCATTTATTTCTGCAGAATTTTCTGCAGATTTTATTTGCAGTGGCCATATTCCATTATCTGTTTCAGCAAATGCATTAAGTTATTATTATTAAAAGAAAGTGGAAAACAGTCCATTGCAACTTTGTAGTCGATTTACAGTGATATACAGCAAAGGAAAAGCAACAAGTCCTGTCATTTGAGAGGTGAACCGGAGAATATAAAATAGATAATAAGAAACCAGTCCTCTTTTCTGATACTCTCCCTAGAAGAAGATTTTACATGCCATGGAGGTGGGCTTAAATGTATCTGTGTGCATTTTATCATTTTACCATTGCTACTAATGTTAGCATGACATACATACTTTCTCGTCTTGAGGGGTACAGATTGAGCCTACATACAAACTGGATCACAGGACTGGCTTAAAGCAATGTTAGACCCACCTCTCTTAGGTGGTCTGTACATGGGTTCAGAAAATAATGTTCATTTAGCCAAATTTTAGATAAAAGACAAACGGTGTCAAAACCAGTCTGATTAGAGTCTGTGCCAGCTCCACATTGAAAGCTCTGATTTAGTGATTTGCAGGTCAGTAGACATCCAGGTTAAGGCTGGGTTGAGATCAGTTCAAAACATCTTCTTTTTTTAATCAGGAACTAATGAGACTTTCAGATAAAGTCATTGCAAATTCTGCTGAGTGAAAAAAACAGTAACAACACAAAGATGTAAAAAAAAATAATAATAATAATTTTCAACCAAATTTAGACCATTTTTAAGTTGTTAAAATGAGCTTAAAAAACAAAGTAATATATTACTGCTCATAATCGAATCTGACTGACATCTTTGGGATATTTGAGTGTCGATTCTGCAGAAACTGCTGGTTTAAATCCATCTATCTGAACCTATGAGCAGCCTGCAGTGATTAATTTCCTGGTTGGTGCCAGTGGTTTGGACTCAGCTCCCAGTCTTAATGAACCACACACAAGTTTCTCTCCTACCCCACGGAGGCCTGAGACGTTTTCAGGTGTCACGACGCAGCTGCTTTGTGCCCTCCTGTGTCTGAATTACATTGTTCTCACCTGCCAGATTGAATTAAATGAACGAAGCAGTCTACAGTCTCTGGAGTCCAGATGAATGATTCCAAACATGATCAGTGTGAAAGCACCTGCAGCACAGTGAACGCGTTGACGGTGGTTTGCAGGTTAACATACATTTAACCGAAACACAGCTACCTTTGGTGGAAAAATTAAAGTCCTGCAGGTGTTTATATATAGCTGTGTTACATTACAGTGAATTTGTCTGAGGCATGTTCTTTGAGTAAAATGCTGCTCAAAAGCTAATCAGCAGCATGGTGTTCAAACTCAAAACCCAGTTCTTTTGCACACTGTTGAAGTATTGGCTCAGTCATGTTTCCATCTTCACATTAGACATTAGACTTTCCTCCTGTACATTTAATTAAAGGCCGGAGTTAGCAGTAGCTCTGGAGATGAAGATTTTACATTCAACGTAAGACGAGCTTGACAATTCACCAAAATGTCAACTTTTGGGGGACTTGTTAGGATTTATCTTTTAGCTTGATGACAATGTACTTGACGTGACATAGAACTGAAAATATGAATATTTAAACCCATTTGTATCAGTTGCTTCTTTAAGTTAAAGATCTGGGTTTTTCTTCTACACCTCTCTCTGACCTCAGGGACCTTTTCTACACTTCATGTCTTTTCTGCAGGGTGAATGTCGGCTGCGGGCCAGCTGAGGAGCGGGTACTCCTCACAGGTTTACATGCTGTGGCTGATATCTACTGTGAAAACTGTAAAACCACGCTGGGCTGGAAATATGTAAGTCAGTCTCTCTTTAAACTTTCGCCTGAGCCCTTTTACTCTCCTGTCTTAATTTTTCTTGCTGCACCACTTAACGCCTGCCATTGTGTTGTTGCACAACTATGTGGTTATTTGCTTCCAGGGAACAAATTATGCTTTTAGAGGTCAGGAGAACAAGGTTGCTCTCATTAAAGCATTGCTTGTATAAGCCATGGTGACAGTTTTTTTTTGCTCACGTTTGTGTTTAGGCTCAGTGATTGAGCACTCTGTGGTCTCCTAGCACGCAAGATAATTACAGTGCCGAAAGGTTGGCTGCAGACAGACTGGTACCTCTGAGAGTCTACAGTGATTAAATGTCACGCCATTTTGAAGAGGCTTGTCCCGGTAATTATCTGAAAAGACTATAGAAGGGTGTAAAATAACTGAACAAAGTATAAGACAGTCACTTAGAGCTGCGCATTCAGTGACAAAAACAATTAGTTTCTGAAAAAAGCCCCGCAAGCAGAGCAGAGATGGTTTACAAGACAAAAACAGCGTGAGCAAACAATCAAAGACGCTTGTCATCATCCTGAGTCCGCTGAAGCTCAGCAGGACTGGGAAATATGTCAGATATCATACAGCAGATTTACTGTCAGACATTTGACAGTAACAAGATCAGGGCCTGTATTCATCAAACTGTTCAGTAAGTAAAATGTTGGACTTCACTTTTACTCCTGCTCACAAAGTTCAGAATAAAGACGATTAATTGAGCTTCGTTTGACTCGCTCATAAAAATGTAGTTATCTTAAGAGTAGATCCCACTATAGCTGACTGCATGAGAGCCGAGCATGAGCATAATAATAATGTCTTTATTTAGTCTTACACCACTTTTTTGGCATTTATCAGGAAAACAAACGGCAAGAATATTTCAGGAATGAATACAAATTTTCATGCATTATGTCGATAATGATAAGTAGACATTGGAAAAATGCTAAACATTCTGCAGTTTATGCTGCAGAATTTGGCAAACGGAACCAAACAATTTAAGCGGAGTTGCTGGACTGTGATATTTAATATATCTGAGCCATGTTAGTGGCATCTGGTACCTTTGCTGGTTTAGGTCTGTTGTGGACAACTGACCCCTGAAGGTTTTCACATTCTGTGTGGTGGTTAGTTCACATGTGGTGATAATCTGTGTCTAGCAATTCAATTTAAGAGAGTAGATTGCGAGGCTGGTGGTGACCATACTAGCACACTTTGCGTAGTAGTCTTTCCTACTGAGCTATGACACAGTGAATGTGTGTTGACTCTCAAAGCACATTTTTTATCATTCTTTGCGAAGTGAGAAACATGCTCAATAACGTCAGCCTTGTGTCAAAAGTACTTTGTTACTGTCCGATTTTTATTTTCTCAAAATATCAGTCAGATGGATGCGGGAAAAAGTTGAATTTGTAACAAAAAGTTTTCTTCCTTCTCCATTTTTTTTTCCAGGAGCACGCGTTTGAGAGCAGTCAGAAGTACAAAGAGGGAAAGTTCATCATCGAGCTGGCTCACATGATCAAGGACAACGGATGGGAGTGACGCTCTGCCCGCTCTTCTTCTTTTTCTGACCTTGGAATGCTCTTTATTGAACTGCGTGGAGCGACAACCATCGACCACCGTGGCCCTTCCCCAGCCGTCCCTCACCCCCTCTTTTAAGAAAAAAAAGAGAAAAACAAAAGGAAACCCTCCACCCCTCGTGTCCTTTATGTGCACACACCCACCTGCTCACCGTGAAACTGAACAGAACGAATGACGCCGAGGAAGTGGAGCAACTGTCGACAAATCACATCACAGGAGGCCTATTGTGTCTCCTCCTTCGCAGCTCCAGAGCTTTTGGGTTTGAGCCCTCCACCTCCTCACCCACTCACTCTCACCCCCCCACTGAACCACGCTTATAAGTGATTGTGGTGATATGGCGACCACTATGCGAAGGGAGCTAGACTTCACTGAAATGACACATTTTCTTTATTTCGCCACTCGAGCGAGACGGACGACTTTCATGACTTTGGTTATTTTAATGTTATTTACTATAGTTTTAACTTCTGGGCTTGGTGAGGTTTTGGTTTGATGGCAGATGGATGTTACTGGTTAGCATTTTATTTCCCTATCAAGTCTGTCATGTTTCGTTGTATTTGTTTTTTTTGGCTTGCTGTATCTCTGACTCCAGCTGAGCATGCTTTTCTTTGCTAATGTCCAAATGAGTAATCAGGGACGGTGAGGAGCGGAGGGGAAAGGGAGTTTATTGTAGTTACAAATATGTAGCAGCATCTTGCTTTTTTTAAGTGGCAAAGGATGGAATTGCAGTAGTGTGGGATTTTATACCTGATGTTTTTTTTCCATTTTTATCTTTTATTTTCCTTTTTCTTTTGAATCTTTCTTAATTTCCCCCCTTCTGGTACTTTTCAGCACCCAAAAAGCATTGAAAGCAGCACCTAGTATTTGTTTCTTGACATAAATGGATATATATACATATATAAATATATAAATAGTTGTAGTGTTTGGCTAAATGCGATTGTGGCTGGTCCCATTTTGCAGCAGTACCATAAGTGAAAGAGAAAAGGAGCAGAGATAGTTGCTAGACTGGAGAACCATCAGTGTCCACTTGTCCTAAAACATTTTGGCAGACTGTATTATTCCATTGTCTAGTAACAAAACAGTAAGAGACACAACTACACATGAATATGTATACATATACTATGATTACATATCCAAAATACTATGAAAATGTTCGTAGTACATAGATACTGGAACATGGATTCTATATATAAATATATATTTGCTGTCATGCACATATGTATATATGCATATGACTGTGTGTATATATGCATTGTGTGTGTGTGTGGTCACGCATTACACAGTGGCATACTTGAACGACGCTACTTCGTTTGCACTTTGCAGAGGCCTTCGGTTCTTCTCAGCTTAGAGGCAAAAAGTTGGTTCGCTCTCGTCTGTTTTTTTGTTTGTCTGTTTTAATGGCCTTCTCACGAATGAACGACAGATTGTTGGAGACGGAAAGAAAGTTTTAAGTTGGACGGTTTGAGGGTATCATCATCTCCGTTAGGACTGTAATGTGGTTAGCAGCTGCCTGTTAGATAATTTAATTGAAATTCTGCTTTTCCTCTCAGTTTCTGCTTGATTTCGAACCCTTTGGAAAGAAACATGTAGTTTACTGTTCTTTGCTGCTAACATAGAAATCCCGTCACTTCTTCCTGCTCCTGTAGGTCTCTTGCACTTTATTCTTATCCGTCTTTCTCTCTCAGAGCGCACGAAATCTCTCTTTTGTGGACGCAGTCTGTGATTTGCCTCTAAGCCGAATGAATCTTGTGCCTCTTCAAAACATGAACGGTCTCCCTTCTTTCTTTTTGTTGTGCAGTGCATAACTCCAAAAAACCTTCATGTGAACCGATGTGTCTTCCCCCACCCTTCTGGGTCAAAGTCAACACAACCTTCTTCACTCAGAGCTCTCCCCTGTTTTTTGTTTTAAGAGAACAGAGACTTGGTATGTATTCACACATATATTTTCTACATTAAGATTTAGAGGTGCAAAAACAGATGGATATTCAGTATATTATTTCTCACAGTAAAGCGTGGAGGAAGAGGTTTGGAATATGCGGGATGCCCAGCGCTTGTCGTTTGACTTTTTACTAGAAGCATAAGAAAAAAGATGGCAGCAGGTTGAGGCGGGGCAGGGTGGGATGGGAGAGATTTCAAATTCAGCAGTGATTGATTACTTTGCCGGCAAGGTCAGTCATATCACACGACCTTTTATCCTAAAAACGATGACAATGCAAACCCTTAATAGTTAGTCAGTGATACCTACTTGAAAATATAAAGACAGAAAACAGCTAAGATATCGGCCCGTGTTACAGTTTTTGTACATAAAGTAACATATTTAAGGTTTTATACGTATTTCTACTGGGTTAGTTCTTTTACTTCCCCAACTTGAAGCACTTTTGTTCACTGTACCTCTGGCTGTGTGTCTGTCTGTGTGTGCGTGTGTGTGTGGGCACATGCATGTGTATTAGCCCACATGCATGTCGGCACACAAAAGTGAATATTTAGTTTCTTTTCTTCAGTTTTATTTCTCTCTTTTCTCTTTCACTTGAAAGTGTTTTTATTCGTCCTGTTTTGTTGTATTTTTTTTCTTCTTCTTCTTTCGCAGCTGTTTGGTTTCACTGTCTCCCGGTGATCTGCGAGGTCAAGAGCCAGGTTAGTTTGTTTGAAAGTGATTCATCCCCGTTTTGTTTCGTTTGCTTTGTTTCTGTTAGATTGTTTATTTAGCTTGTGTGGTGAGAGCCTGTTAGAGGGCCAGTGTTTAGGTCTCTGCTGAGCCATGTAGAAGTTGAGGGTGAGCTGGAATCTCCCACCATGTCGCAGGGAGAGCCTTTACCAAGACCCCTTCACCACCACAGTCAGTTGTTCCTGTATCGAGGGCTTTCAGGTGATGAAACTCACTCTCTGGCAGCCATATTGGAGGTTCTAGCTTTCGGCAGTACTGGCTATGAATATCTTGATTGTATCTCATAAACGTATAAATGTTTGTGCTGGATTTTTGACACAAAAACTGTTTATTGTTTTGATCATATTACATTGTTAGCTACCTGACCTTGGTCACCAGTTCTGTGGCTGCATTCTCTGAATACAGGTCAAACACACAAAGCTTGTACAAATTTTAAAAGATTCCCTTAACTGAAGCCTAAAGTGCAACTTTCTTTTTCTTGCTGAAAGTTTTTTTTCGTTGTTTTTTGCACCAACTGGTTCAAATTCTCACCTGGCTGCAGTGATTATTTTCAGAACACTGTGACGTCTCTGTTGGGAGCAGTCACAGGTGTAACAGAGAATGTATGGGACTACAACCATCAATGATGCTGAATTTCTCTTCCTCTCTAATGGTATATTCATGCAGTTTTGATCCAGTTGTAAAGTCTGGAACTATGACGTTAGCTCATGGATACTTGTGTTCCTGTGGTTATAAGTGCTGGTAAACCACATTTCATGAACTCCACTATCATAGAATGTGGCATTTACCACGTTTTTCAGCCATTCCCAGGTGGTAAACTTGAAAACTACTGAGACTGAATGTTTGTTTATGCTCTTGAAAACTTTATTTGACAAAATAGTCCCACCATAAGGTCCCTTTTTAGTAGGTGTTTTGGAGCATTCAATCCCATCTCATGATCGTCCTCTGCAAATGAAGTTGCCTAGCAATGGGACAGCAGATGTTCACAGCATTTTTTCATATCACTCATTCATATTTGCATAAGAATCAGTGACAGCTATGCAAGTCCATTTGCTGAGAAAGATTGTGTTATGATTGAAAGCTCCAGAACAGCTACAGAAGATGGACTCTTGTGGTGAGGTTATTCTGTCAACGGAAAGCTATCGACGTTAGAAGATGACAAGAAGCACCTGAATGCACCACTAGGAGACTGTGGCCTTCGGGTCCTTTCTGAAGGACACATTTTTAAGTTTAGTTCAACTTGGTGAACTTAGCATTAAAAGTCCAGCACTTGCAGTCCACCGCATGTGGAGACAAAAATCTACCTTACAAGATGAGTGTCTGCTTAAACTGTTACTGAATGAACCAACTCGACCTTTCGTCTTGTTACATGCACACAGCCAGTTCCTCCAAAGCACCTCCAAGACGGCACCAGCAGTGGTTTATCTCTTCAATCAGTCTTAGCTGAACCAACAAAAAGCAGTTGCCAGTGTCACCGCCGGTGTGTACCAAATAAGAACCAGGTTCTATCGAATGCATCAGTGTCATGTGGTCAGGAAGGAAGCCGGGGATCGAGTGTCTCCTGGAGATTTAAGTGCTAAACCAAATTTAAAGAGGGAAATCCTGTCAGCTCTGACACTGTCTTTCTGTAGAATGTTTTGATCCTCTGAACTCAACAGCGTCAAAGCAGCCTGGATGAAAGAATTTAGATATTTGCTGCTGAAAACTGTTTACTTTTTAATTGTTTTTTTGTTGTTTTATTGTGACACTGGCTACCTACTTTTTGAGCTCTGTTCCTGTCTAAAACAAACCTGAAAGGATGTTGATCAAAGGCGAGATGGGTTATACAGGGGAAAAGATTGTACAAGATCTTTTCGTAGGACTGTTAAACCACAGTTTAGGGTCTTAAGCATGTTGTATTTATAATGGCTATATGTTGTGCCTGTTTTATTATTTTCTTCCTAAATTTAAAAACAAAAATATTATATGCTTTTAATTTGACTACATTGCTTTGCATTCTGTCTTAGTAAAGCCATGTCACATGTCTGTTTTCACTCTAATGTAAACTATCAGATATCACAATAAATTTTCAATGGCATTAAATTGTGGGTTGTGTGAAGTTATTTTTAGCAGACACCTATGTTTTTAATTTAGTTCTGCAACTGTCAAATAATAGATTTTTTTTGTTAAGCCAGTACTTTGTGTGCAAATTAAGTACCGGCTGTCAGTTAACAGTTTGCATACTACTATAAATACTTAACTTGAAGTAAAGTGTTACACCTACAGATTTTGAATGTTTATTCAGATGTTTTATATTGACTTGTGTATTGTGCATATACAGAATTTCGTGTTTTGGTCATACATTGCTGTGTTTTACAAGAGAAATGTATGTGCCTTAAAGGACAAGTTCACAAATTTTTAAGTGTCAATAGTCAAATACACATGAACAGTGAAACTTATTTTGCTGTAATCATCATTAAAAGATCATAACCTAATGCATTTTCACTAGCCTTTTTAAGACTGATTAATGCTTCTATGTTGAATCTATGCAACAGTTTTTGCAAGTGGCTCTGCAATTACAGTATGTCATTGTATGTATTGAGCTGTTATTTTTTTGGTGTATTACACAGAAACGCGACTGAAATTGCTGCAATGCAGGAAAGCAAGAAGACGTCGGCGGCTGCTGTCTGTCTGATCACTGCAATGCTACTGAGGGGACGAATCACAGTTGTTGCAGTCCACATTGCTGAGTGATTTTTGGGGAGGTGCTACAGCGTAGGATCCATAGCTACACAACATAACAGGATTGGTCAGAGGAGGCTGCCAAAAGCAGCTGACCTCCCTCTTCTCTTTATCCAAATGCTTATTTTACCAGAGCATCGGTTTGCATTAAAGGCACAATAAAAAACAAATCTCCCTGTTTCTTTCTCCAACATGCAACTGATCACACAAACACATTGCTACCATAAATCCAAACCTGTGACCATCGTCATTAACATGTTGTCAACTTCTTGTCAAAGGAGTTTTTCCTCTCCACTGTCGCCTAGTGCTGCTCAAGTGGGACTGTTGGGTTTTCCACATTATTCTGTACATACTTATATTGTGTAAGGTCTTAAACCTTACACTGTAAAGTGCCTCGAGATGACTTCTGTTGTGATTTGGCGCTATACAAATAAAATTGAATTATCTGCGGTTCTCCTCCAATGTTCACGGGAGAGTCTCACAGGAGAAACACATGATCAAGGCGCCTGGAGCCTCCTCTTCCCTTTTCCACAGACAATGCGTTGCTACAGATGCACCAATTGTACCAGCATAAAGGAGGGTCAACTATTCATACAGAGCAGCATGGCAGCAAGAAGCTGCAACAATCCCTCCTTTAACGAGTAGTGTAAAGGGGTGACGTATAAAATTAAGTCCTCGCTTTGTGCAACATGACATTCGAAGGTTTATCTAAAGGAAATAAGACTCGTAACCGTTCAAATCATTTTTAGCACCAAATGTCCTGTTTTGAAAGTTATGCTTCCACTGCAGCTCAGCACAGAAGCTGTGTCCTGAGAAACGCAAAGATGGAATTTTGTATTAAGTAGCTTTCACTTAGTTTAACTCAGACAGCTAAAGCCTCATATTAGGTTTAGATAAACACTAGAAAACACATTTGCACAAAACAATGTTGTGCTTGAGGAAGAGGAATGATTACAGCAAGCAAAAACTGTTTCACTGCTTTTCTATATGCACTACACTTGAAAAGTTGTCAACTTGTTTTAAACAAATAAAGCAACTGCTTTGACATTTATTTAACTGCATTAATGAACAAACAGAAACTTTCAAAAAACATAGACAGTGGTTGTATATTCTTATGCTATGTGAAGCATAAAATGTGGAAAGCCACAAGAACATGTAATGAAAGTAAAACAAGAACATTTTCATGTTACAGCTTTAAAAACACAAACACAGAACTGAAAAAAGGAACTTGTCTGCAGTGGGTGTGATAACAGTGATGAACTTCGTACCACTGAGGCCGAACTTCTGATTAAATAGTACGGAAAGTGCGTGAGAAAAATATCCCATTAAATTCAAAACAAATACTGAAGCACGAAATTCACCAGTTGCCCCCAACACCAAGTTCCAAAGCTCTTTATGTTTCATCATTTAATTACATAACAGCATGTGCGAAAACTACACCATGCATAAGTGTTAGATAAAATGTAGTGAAGTTAGAGAAGGTAACTTACAATGACAAACTATCTTTTATTAACATTAAAAACTTCACTGATTCTCATTGATAAATACACATTTCAGTTGGTTTTCATGCCATGAACAGTTTGACAGTCCATTTAAAAGTTCTCTACATGTGTGAAACCATGTACAGTAACACAACAAAATGGTATGTTGATCATTTGCACACTGTCTCTGCCACATAAAAACTATTTTAGGTATCATCTCCTACATAAGAGCTGTTCGCTTCTATGCTGATGACTCAACTGTTTCTCTCACCTAATCTCATCACTTTGGTGAAAGATACTGTCTCTGTCACACTGGTAAGATGCTTTAGATGACACTCAAGAATAAAAATAAACCTGCAGCACATACAGCACAACGAACAAAAATGTCACTTTTGTAAACTTCTGCATTTGAAGCGGTAATTTACAAAAACAGAACTTCACTGACAGTTTTCTACTTCGTATTGATTTCTACACACGTTGCTTTGTGAAGAGCAGAATGCATTTGTAATGTGTGATACTCTGTAGATCAAATTCTTTGTGGTAATGCAACTTATAAAGAAAACCGTCACTAAGATAAATGTGGAAAGTGAACATCTTTCCTGGCTCATTTACTAGCATTTCTTCATCAGTTAACGTACAGCTCAAATGTTAAGTATACACGATTTTGTTTTCAGGCACTTTGCTGCAGGGCACAGATTTGCATATGGACGTGTCCACTGCAATATTTGAGCTAATTTGCTTGCATTATCTTTAAAGTGAAGTCACATTAGATCATCCTGATCTGCCCTCCCTGAGGCTACATCTACAAGACAGGTTCCAGGAGTCTCCCGCAGATTAATAGCGGCTCCCCGACTCCCTGCAAATCATATACAAAATCCCACAGATCAGATATTTTCTCTCATCTTGTCATAGGTGTGCAGAGTTTGCTATTATGTCCCAATGCTGAGACTAAACCTACACCCATGTCTTCTTCACTTGCATGGTCGACTCTTTACTTTTTGTCTTTTTGTGCTTGAACTAATGCTGAAACAACACAGCTACTCATATTCCAGAAACGTTTCGCAGCCACTTGTCAAATTGTGCTTTCAACCTCTTGCAGCTTGGGGACACACAGTTCTTTCCATATTGACATAAACCAGTTCTAACTACAGCTGAGACGTCCGACACGGCAAATTTAATGTGCTAAAGAACAGAGACGGAAGAACAGAAAAGAAATGTGATTGAAACTGGTCAAGCTACGTTTGGTCCGAACATCACAGGTGAACACATTTCAATTCAGTCCTATTGTTTAAGTAAGATTTACAAAGGTTTCATTGCAGTGATACTGTAATAAACTGTTTTATTGTCTGCTTTTCTTTCACTGCGTCATTTCTGACATTTACTTTACTGGTTTATGATTCTGCATAGAAACTGATTTCTTAAAATAAAGCATGTGGTTTTAGTTGCATGTGCACTATATAAAAGGTTATTAATTTAGAGAAGTGTAAATAAGTAAAAGAAGTGTAAAGAAGATATAAAGGGAATCTGGCATGAAGACACCTATAATGAATAAAAGACAAATTTATAGAGTGTGAAGATCTAAAGTGATGACTGAATCTCACCTTTGATTTCCCAGCAGCTTCTCAGTCTGTCACTCTCTAAGTTAAAAGGAAGGTATATTATGAATATGAATTTCTATATTATCAGAAGAACTTTTCATTGTTTCCGTGAGATGTGAGTGGAATGAAGAAGCTGAGCATGTTCACACTGGAGAAGACTAAATGCTGCCAGGGAGCTGCAGGGAAAATATATATGGGAACTGAAATCTATTCATACAGCGGCACCTGATTCACACAACAACTAAATTAACTGGATTTCTGTCCACTTTAGCTTTAGCTTTACTCTAGCAAGGCCTTCACTTCACACTTTACTGCAATGTAAACTGAAATGAAGCTACTACTATTTTTATTAAAGATATATTCCATATGACATAAATGTGCTGTAATTTACCTGTTTTGAGCAGTTTGTCAGGTACATGTAAAGGCAGAAAAAAAACAACTATCTGTAATACTTGATGCCGTTACGAGTGAGGAACACAATCGTTTTGGTGATTTGGAGGCGCTGACCCAAAGCTGTGGTGCTTGTTTACGTTGTCATGGATACAAACACATGTTCCCGCTCTGAACCTGAACAAGATGAACAAAATGATGGAACGTTTATGAAAGTAGACGCATTTCAGGCTCTGTGATCATGAGTATAAACTCAGAATGAAGCCGTTTCACTGAAAGAGAATCAGGTCTGCTGCAGCACAGATAATTAGACCTGAATCATTTGATAAAGTACAGGATGTACATTTGTTGGACAGAGTGGAGTTGCTATGGCATTACACACTTAGTTTATTCCTCTCTGCACAGTGATTCCTATCAGTCTCCTAGCTTGTGCTGCTGATGCCCACACAGCCTCATGTTTTGATGTCCTTGAGGTGGCTGGCTTGTCTTCAAGCACAAAGCAGCCTGTCAGCCTCTAAATTATCTCACACTCCCTGTGTTGTTCTTAAAGCTGCAGCATACAACATGTTCTCATCAACGTGATACACAAACTGCGTATTTATTTTTTATCAGCCTGTGTTCTCAGCTGTGACCCAATTGTATGATTGGTAGATGACCCGTTTCTACTTCCTGACTTTCCGCTATCTTTGCCTCACACACACTTTAAACTTTAGACTAAAATGATGTTTCAAGGAAAGCATTACGTGAAGGCTGACCAACGCACAATGATGACTAAAAAGGTTTCTAAATCCTGATACTGTCTGGTTTGTTACTCCTTAGGTTGGTAACAAGCTTTCTCAAAACACTATTTGTTTAATTTCAAGGGTGTTATGGGTGGTAGGTGGTAGAACAAAACATGTTTTGGACAAACACAGGATGTGAATAAAGAACTGACATTTTCTATGATTATTGTCTAACAAACTGAATTAATAGTAATTTATATGGAAATCCACAGTGGAAACTGTTGCATTGTGTTACTTTTCAATAAACTGCACCGATGCTGAAGCTGTTCTAATCAATATTTAATATTAAGAATGGAAACTCCACATGAAGATGCATGTTGATATATCGTACTCGCAGCTCAAGGACCAGTAAAGTCAGTAGAGTCCTTTTTTCCACTGTTAACATTTTTAGTTGGACGACTGCAAAAAGATGGAAAATTACCACAAGGAGACTTAAATGATCACAAAGAGACAAAAATCAAACCACCAAAAGACACAAAACAACAACAAAGACATGCATAATAACTACAAAGACGCACAAAGGGTACTGCCGAAAGACAAAACACATCCAGAAATATACATAAAATGATCAGTAAGAGATGCAAATAACTACAAAAAGACATAAAATCCCAGCAAAGAGACAAAACAAGCACTGGGAGATGCAAAACAACCCCCAAAAGACACAAAATGACAATAAAAAGAGAGGCAAATGACTAAACAGTGACACAAAACTACCACAAATACACAAAATGAACAACAAAAAGACACAACTAGAATTACTGCATTGCAGTCATATGCCTTTGCTAACCAGTGACGTAGTTTGCACGTCAACAAGAAGTTTATCTAATCTAATCAGTTCATCATTGACACCAAGTGACAACCTGTGCAAATTGGTAGCGGTTCAAACAGTCCATGCCCTGGACGAGTCTTATCTTCACTGATGCTGTAGGTCTTCTTCCTCAGTCTGCTGAGGTATATTGAGTCAAGCAGAGTTCTAGACCAATGATGTGCTGGTCTGACCTCACCACCCTCTGCAGTCCCTTGCGTTCCACAGTGGTGCAGGTAGCATACCACACACAGATGGAGCTGGTGAGGATGCTCTCGATGGTGCTCCTGTAAAAGTTGAGCATCAACTTCTGTGGGAGCTGGGCCTTCCTACCTGAGGAAGAAGAGCCTTTGTTGTGCTTTGCCAATGAGGTTCGAGGTGTTGGTGGTTCATGTCAGCTGGTCAGACAGTCATGGATGAATAGTGTGAAGAGGATTGGGCTCAACACACAACCCTGTGGGGTGCCTGTGATAATTAGGATCGTTGAGGTGGTGTGATACCATATTGTCACCTGCTGAGGCCTGCCTGTGAGAAAGTCCATGATCCAGTGACGCACAGACGGGGTTGAGCCCAAGATGTTCAGTTTGTTGATCAACTTATATGGGATGATTGTATGACACACAAATGGCAACAAATAGATTCAAAATGAACCACAATTCAACCACAAACTGACAGAAAATAACTACAGAGACACAAAATATGACCACAAACAGATGAAAAATGTTTTGTATCTTTCTGTTTGGAGGTTCTGCTCCTTTGTAGAACAGGTAAGGGGCCTTTTACATGTCTGTGCCCCAGGGGCCATTGTCTCATAATCTGTCTGACGCCACTCAATAAATTTTTCCTTGAGCATCTTTTCAGCGAGCAGGTGTCGCCTCTAGAACTGATATTGCATCGTTCATGCAGGTTACAGACGGTTAACTGCAGATGTGAGAAACAGAGCATGTTCCTCTTGGTGGATGCTTTTATCCAGAGCACCTCGTGCTACTTTTAGGGCATACATATTTCAGAGCGGCTGGCCCCAGTGTAAATCATACCTAACCTTTACTTTGTAAGGACCATATCCTGTCTGCACAGTGAGAGCTCGGATAGAGGAGGAACGGGTTCGTTGATAGTCCCGTCATGGTTGTAGACAGACTGGATGCAATGGCGTTGGTTGTTGATGGCAGATCGTGTGATCCACGTCTTCTGGCCGACTTCTCTGTGACTCTTTGTGACAACATTTATTCCCATTTTCAGATTTTTGTCTTTACAAACCAAACTACAGAGATGGGAACTCAAGTTGCTGACTCACTACATTCCCCCATAAACAGACTTCCAACTTGACTAGAACTCCACAGCAAGTGACTTGACAATACATGTACCTGACAAACTGCTCAATTAATTGAGAAAACAATCACAACATTCATTCATATTAGTTACAGTCTTATAAAAAATATAAAAACATAGCTAACTGTGATTGCTTTCGCATCAGCAGATGAGTAATCTAACAGTCATAGAGACCATAATTGGACAATTATCATCATTTTGGCTCCATGTGACAGTGCAGTGGATTCAAAGTGAAACAACTGAAATGTGCTTACGTGCAGACTGTCAGCTTTAATTTAAAGGTTTGGTCGAAAATATTTATAAACCCCTAATTTTACACACTTGAAAGAATTTGGACAAACTAATAGCATCATAAATTAAGTTGTCAGTTGTAATACTGGGCAGTAAATGACTGAAGTCTGAAACCCAAAGACCACACCAAACGCTGGATCCTTATCTGATTTAAAGGTCTCCACCCTTTAGATCTGAGTGGAACCACTTGCTGTAGTTTATATTCACAGCTATGTACAGTATACACTATTTTATTTTATTATGTAATTATACAGCAAGTAGACAGTGCTGATATACTTAATTTGACAGAACATAATTGCTTTTGTTTTTGCATTTTGCGCCCCCTCAACGTGTGATATTAGCTTTTAGAAGGGTGTCAAGATAACAACCTTTGACTTATCTCTCCTCCTCTGTGTTTTTTTATTTTGTTTTGTTTTTTGCCACCGTCCCTCCATCCCTCTCATGCCCACTCTCCCTCAGCTAGAAGTAGCTGCCCTGGGTTGCAGGCCTCACAGCAGGCTCCCATAACTGGAAGCTTTATTGCTGCTGCTATTTCAAGCCCTCTGATGTCATCTGAGGGAGGGGCCATTCTTCATCCCCAGAGCGGTGAGTCAGAGCAAGAGAGGGAGGGAGGGAGAGAGGAGGAGAGGAGATCCAGTGAGGGAGAGGTTTTAGAGCATCTAAACAACAGTGGTGCACTCTTTGCTCCCCTAAAAGTGCACATGCCATGGAAAACACCAACATACGTGACAACAAGCAAATGTATACTGGTATACTGTTAATTGGTGATATTCAATTTGAAATTTTCAGTCATTTTTTAAGTAATTTTTGGTACTTTTGATTTCCTAAATACATGTCTATCTAAATTAACACAAAGCTTTTTGGGATGCTTTAATTTTTTTTAAGTCATTTTGTGAATATTTAAAGCTATTTTTTGTTGACATTTACATTTTTTATTTAAATTGTATACCCATAGTTATAAAATACATTTTTATTTTACTTTTTAAAACATTTTATATCATATGATGATGATTTTAAATGATTTCTACTACTTATTTTGATATGTTTTTTGACATTTTAAAAATATGTATAGTGTATTTGTATTTTTGTGATCTATATTAATATTAATGGTAATTTCAAGGTGTATAATTCTACATTTACACAAATCACGAATATCATTCTGGGAAAGACACTGAAACTTACATACTTATAAAATCAAGATAAATCAAGCTCAAAAATCTGAAAAACATTGACATAAATGTCAGGTTTTGATGGCTGCAGTACAAAAATATATATTTATATACACCAGTACTGGCTTTCATAAAGTGCTTGACGCTTTATACACACTACATTATCTGTAGAGAGATAAACCATTTTTGTCCACTTTGCAGTGAATCAAATTTAATTTCCAGATATTTCTGTCCAGTGAAACAAACGTCTTTGGTTTTGCATCAGCCTCAAATAACATTTAGCGCTATCGTCACCAGCAGAAAACCAGAGACAGGAACTAAAGGAGATGTTGTTTTTCTCCTGTCTCCCTGAGTGATGTCATCGTCACTCAGACTCTGCCTACACAAAATCGTGGCAGTGTGCTCAGCATCCACTGTCGCCATGGTGACAGCACATCCGGACCACCAGGCGCCGAGCGGCCCGCCATTGGTCAGTGTGTCAGACCGACAGCTGCGTCGTCCAGTGGCAGAGGAGCTGAGTGATGTCATTGAGAGGACAGGACCGAAGCAGAGATGTGCATCAAAACAAGAGTGTCAGAGATCTTCTGCTGACGCACCAACTCAACAAGGACGACTGTCACATCAGCCGTTATCTCTCTGAAGCAAAGAGGTCACAGTCTGAAACGTTTAACAGCTGTCTGGAGCTGCTGCCGGTCTGCTTTTAGTACTAATGTTACCAATTAACCCTCTCTCCCCTCCTCATCATGTCTGGGTGGGGTTTGGCACAAGTACACAGCACTACGCATAATAACTATCGATTTTCTTTTAGTTAAACAGCAGATGTGAGGTGTCACTCGTGCCTCTGCAGTTCCTTTATATCTAAAATGTGGTGATTTTATAATAACTTTAATCTTATAGTATAAGTTAGTAATTGATTTAATGTTCCAACATCTTGTCTCCCAAAATGTATTATTCACTGCAACGCTAAAAATTTCTAGATCTTCAAAAAAAAGGGCTTGTGATCACTGACTGTATGAAGAGTTATAAAATTGTATGCACAGTACAGTCTATGGTGATCGTGAAGAGGTCTACACATTTCTTTTTTTGATGTTGTATGACAAATGTTATCCATGGTGAACAGATCTTTCCATTTTCAGCTTTTTTGTTTCCAATCTCTTTTTCCCCCAATTACAATTTATTGCTGCAGCTGCCCAATTTTCCCTCAGTAATCATGATCATTTTGTTTGATCTTCTTGTCTCTGATGTGTGGAAAGGTCTGGTGAATTATGTTCAGAGGCTATTTTGATAATCCCCTGCAGCACCATTTGCTAAGAAGAGCAGGTAGAACATGATGTTTGGAAAAGCAGTGTTGTTGATTTCAAGTCCTTTCATGTTGTCTCTTAAAAGCCAGCAAATTGCCTGCATCGTCGCTTCCAGACACAAAGCCCACAGCTGCCTTTGTTGCATGGCAACACACACGGAGCATCAGGACTGTTTGTTTACATTTCTGCTTTCTGCTGAAAGTAAAGTTGAATTCATAAGAAAGCTGGAACAAACAAGACAGCAGTGAAGGTGTAAAGTTGAGCCGCCAGCGAGGCTGCATGTGATTTGTTCCCATCTCTGAAACAGCTTGTTGGGTCACCGACGTGTGATGTAGAATGAGGTCAGTTGCATCCTGTTTACTTTGAGTTTTCTTAAGATGAGTTTAGAACTTGAGTGGGGTCCACCTGCGGCAAACTGAATTGGACATAGTTTACAAGGCACACACCATCTAGAGCCATTTCTAAAGCTCTGAGTGTTCCTAAAAGCACAGTGGTCTCAATGATTGTGAAATGGAAGAAGTCTGGACTTCTTCCACTAGGAGTCTTCCTGGATTCTGTCTGGCCAAACTGAGTAACCACACAAGAAGGACTTTGGTGAGGGAGGCGACCAAGAAGCCAACGGTCACTAACAGAGCTTCAGAAGTCCTCTGCAGAGATGGAAGAACCTGGCAGAAGGACAAACATCTCAGCAACACTCTATCAATCAGGACTTTGAGGTTGAGCGGTCAGATCTAAGCCACAGCCTATTTAAAGAAGTCCAAGCACCATCTTTGGCGGCACCAAGCAGTGCTCATTAGTGATTCTACTTGCATCCTTTTCCTGAAAATCTATTTTATCACATCAAATGTAATCGCTTCAGAATTAAAATTATATATTGTGATCACTTCACTGCATGATATTCAGTGAAAAAAAAGCATCAGTACACATTTTCCAAAGCACATAATTTAAAAAAATTACGGTGTATGAGGGGGCAGCAGAGTTTCTGTGGACTGTGTCACATCATAAATGTTTTAGATTAAAATGCTGCAGCTCGAATGCAGCTAAAATAAACCCTCTGCCCTTGCTGCGCTGCACAGAGGAAGGGAGTGTTTAGAGTCGCAGATTCCCTCCTTTTCCAGGATTGGTGATTCATTTCCTTGTCTTAAAAGTAACATGTGATATCTATTATTTTCCCGAACAGTTTCGGTGAAATGGTTGCTGCATGTAAAATGGAGGGCTGCCCAGTGAAACGAAAGCAGACAGACAGCTGATAGTTGTAATTTTAAAGAGGAGAGATATAAAAAGGCCTGAACACTGGTGTTGACAGCAGGTCCCTCAGGGGGCTGGTAAGGCTGAAAGCTGAATGTTTGTTTGGGTTGTAGAGGAATAATGGCCAGGCGTGTTCGGCCAAACACACAGCTGACAGATATTATGTTATTCTCTGTTAAAGACAGCTGGTCTTACAACGCAAATGACTGTTTTAACTGCTATTCATCAACAGCATTGTTAGGGCAGGGTCTTAGCAATATGTAATAAAAGTGTCAAAAGCAAAAGTATTCTTTATCCAGAAAAGCCCCATTCAGAGGACTGAGAAGTCAGGGAGCTCCTGGGCCGGTGTTTCTGTATGAAGTGAGTGTTAATATTTCTTCTTTTTAAGTCACAGAACTTAAAAAGCTGTTGATAAATGACCACACAACAACCAAAACAGACAAAGGGCAAAATATGAACCCAATCAGACAAAAAAAAGGCACAACTACTCAAAAAAAATGTAAAATTACTACTAAAGAGATGCAAAATTATGCAAAAAAAGAGACAAAATATAATTTTTGCAACATTATACACTATTAGACCCTGCCGACCTTTCACCTTTTGCACTTGACTTGCATCATAGTTTTGTGCATGTTCACAGAGATATCTGGACTGACTGATGACTTCACCCTACAGGCCTGTCAGAAAAAATCTTTGCTACATTATCCCTGTCCACATTACTTATGCATATATTCGTGTTATTCTCAGACAGAGAAGCAAATTAGATTATTTGATCAGAACTCTTCACAACTGCAGCAAAAGAACAACATGCTGCTAAAATGTAGAATGTGGAATAATCACCTTCCTCTGATTAAAAATGGCCACTTGTGACTGTTCATGTATCAATTAGCAATAACTTTTCTAACTTTTGATTTAGTTTTTATGTTTTTATAGAACATTTCTGACTTAAACCAGAAAATAACTTTTTGGGGTTTTGGGTTGGGTTGGTTTTTTGGGGAATCTCAGCTCATTAAATTTAAGCACTGAAACAGTATGTTTATTCTACATGGTTCCTAAAGATGCATTACAGCATCAAAATGAATTTATTTAAATTTAATGACAACTGGTGCAATCTTACAAATCACTTTGCGTGTAGATTGAACTGCAAAACATCCCCAAACCAACATCCATTTTCTAATTTAGCTGTCAAATGATGCTTGTTTGTTCTGTGACAATAATTTAAGAATGGAAAAATAAACTTGAGCCATTGTGCACCACATAACTTTTTTTTAATAATAATAATAACTGATACTTATACTGATATCAATCCCCTTGGACAAATTTTTGTGGACAGCTGCATTCAAGGTGCAAAGGGTTCAGTGTCCCATCAAATTTTGCCAGGAGTTGAACCACTTACCAAAGACTGCCCTACCAACTGAGCCACAGTCACCCATGACACTGAACCATGGTCGATTTAATTTGGCTTTTTTAGAAATAAATTACAATAGAAACCTCATGGCAAAGTAAAAGGAGATCTCTACGTAAGTAATATAAACTTATTAAAAATGTATAACTGAAAACAAGAAAATTAACCCCCCTTTACATTCACTCACCTAAGTCACCACTGGTGCATCCAGATGATTTAAGAAGTCACACAGTTAGTGAAGGTCCAGTTACTGGTGAATCAGCGTCCCAGTCACTAACACTACAGCATGAATATGAAGCGAACTCCAGTCTACTCCTCAAAAAGGTTTTTGAAAGGCACAAGTTAGGGGATGGATAAAAGAACATTCACTGAACATGCATTGCGGTATATTTTTAATTAATTAATTAATTAGTTGGTAGAGATTTGTTTTCATTTTGACATTAAAGAGTTATTTTGCCAACAAGCTCAATTAAATTGGCCATCATTCAAAGTGAAGTATAAAATAAAAGGTGGAAACTGCCAAGGGGGGTGAATACTTTTTACCTGATATTTATTCACAGGATAAGCTGCGGTACAGGAGCTCTAGTGCGTCATCCACTATTGGAGGGTCGGTGGTTCAATTCCAGCCCCTCCTGTTGATGTTGTAGATAAAGGACCGAACCCCAATTTGCCTGAGCATCTTGTCGTCACTGGCTTGTCCTGAATTTCCTCACAGGGACAAAAGTTGTTAAAATAATAATTAACTTTCAGTCTAACAATCTATTTCAGCAAACAGTTCCCCACATACACGGATTATTATATGAAGAAAAGAAAAAAACCTGCCACATTCCACTTGGTGTCCAAACAGAGGAGGAAGAAGGTAAAGTGACAGGTCAAATCATTACAGGGACACATGAGCAAACTAATAGACAATTAGATGTGGTTGAAAGCTTTGAAAAAAGCAAGTGGACCTTAAGTTCAGATATTTTGTTTACAAGGGCAAAAATAACCTCAAACCTCGACATGTTTCATTCATGTTGATTGCGTCACTTGTCTCTAAACAACATATTCAATGCATGAATGAATCTCACCTTAGAGCGGTTAACCCACAGCTGAGGTGGACGACCCTCGGATATGAAATAAAATATCATTATCAAAACCTGTTCTTAAATGTGTTGTAAAGACAGAATATATACAGTAACAAGGCAGGACTGCACAGTAATTATATGCAACTCTATATGTATTTAGACATGTCCTGGCTTGAACACTTGCATTATGTGAGCAACTTACTGTCTAAAGTTACCGTTTGCTTGTCACTCTCCAGTTTCAAATCACTAGTCTAATGTTTGCAAGAACCACAGACCTCAATTATTAATTCAGTTAGTGACTTCAGAGTCTCAGAGGCTGTAGGAATTAATTTTCTGCCACTATGCTGACAGAACAGTTATAAAACCTAAGACCCCCCCCCACCCACATCACGCTGCAGCTCACTTTTATCACTCCATGTGTGAAAAGGATAATCATGTAGGTCAGGACCTTCAGTTTTTTTAGAGCACCAACTTCGTTTTCCACCTTTGGTATTTACAGAGCTTCGGCTCACTCCAGCAGGGGAGAGACAGTGAGGACACTCCGGGGTGTATTCATTCAGGTAAAAGCCCAAAGCTTGGCAAATGCCGCAGAGGACAGCTAAATAATGAGGATAGAGTGGAGCAACATTAGGGCGATAACCAAGCATTCAATAAATTATGGACTATGTGACTCAAGGGTGCCATCACCAACTCCGGCATTTCACCACAGCAACGAGGATTTTACAGAGCAATGATCCAACACAGCTCCGTGCAATCACATAGCTGCAAATACAGAGGTGTTGATTCAACTCCGAGAGCGTGAAAGCTTTTACATTAGCTGTGCACTTGTTGTTCTAGTTGTTTCTGGGAAACATTTCTACAGAAAGTGACGCGTTTTCCAAGAACAGGTTGTTTGTCGGGTCCATGATGGCCGTTTTAGAGTTTTATGACATTCACAGGTTGGAAACTCCACATGGTAACACATGCAGTTCAGTGTAAGTAGCACTGGGTTCTGGACTTAACTGATTAAATGCAAATAAAGTCATATATTAACTTGACAGCATGTTGCATCAAGGACCATCATGTCTTTGGTTATATAAATTCTCGACATCTCTTGTCAGTTTTGTTCCAGTGTTTGTTTCTTTTATCATGAGAAGATTTGGAAGAACAGTTCGGAGAAGTTACCTCTGAAAAGGAGGAAGTTCACTATTTCACGGTTAACACCTCCTCAGACTCCTTCAATGTGCAACATACAAGTGCACATGCAAACATGCAAGAGAAATTACACCAATATACAGAGAACTATACCATACGGCAGAGCCCTAGCACAGTCATTCACAGTTTAAAGTTCCCAGTTTGACTAAAAAGCTCCAGCTAATAAACCTTTTATTGCTCTTCATTATTTTTAACCAGCAAACCAGCACTGACTGTTGCTTTCTCTGGTTAAAATAACTTGTGCCACAAGCATCAGATTTTATAAGCTGTAGCTATTTAATGTTAATTGTGTGACGGCTCCGTGAAACTTCAATCTGTTGGTTAATGTGCTCTCGCTCTCCAAGCTGCTGACTGCACTCTGCCAAAAACAAAAACATCAGTCTATGTATAACCTCACATGTATAAAACTGTCCAAATGAAGCAATGAGTGTTTTCTGGATAATAGATTTAAGTATATATATATAATACCTGCAAGTGTTGCCTGTATTGCAAAAGCAATGGCTGTAAAATATTTGGAAATGACCTTCTCGCAAAAAAAAAAAAAAGACAGGAACAAAATGTGCCATCACAGAAAATCTTCAATACAGACATGACTAGAAATTATATAAAAAGAAATTCTGCTGAAAACAATTCATGCATCGATCACAGTGCTGTGTGCCACAGTAAGTAACAACAATAGTGCACTTTCTAAATTGTTGCACACAGATAATTGTCACTTTTTAAAGCTCAGTGATGTTGAATCAGAGGGAAATTTGTGCTAGTAAAACAATCAAACCCTGAAGTGTTCAGAGATTTTTTGGTCAATTTGCATGAAGGGCTTTGGACAAAACTTTTCACCTGGGCCACATTGAGTTTTCTGTGGAGCATTTTGCAAAAATAATAATGGACGCAGCACATGAATTTAAATATTTGAGTTGAGCCACAGTATCTGACTCAGAGCTGAAACAGCTGCGTGTCCTCTTTCTTTGCCAGAAATCAAAACTAGATATTCTAAAAGTACACTTCACAGCCCCCACAGACTGGTGTTTGCAGTTTATCATGGTCATAAATACCCATTGGACCAAATATTGATTAAAGTGTCCGGGACAAAATGTATCAATCCGATGGTTTTATCTTAAATATTGATTAAACTGTTTTGGATGATGAAGGCAAGACTAATTAACTTCCTCTCAGTGCTTGTATATTTATACTGCTGCTTCATCGCACCAGAGCCGTGTCAAAATATTGTCTTCAAATCAACACTAAAATTTTATCTTTGAAGGAAGACTTATAAAATGAGATCATGACACAGTCTTTGAAAAAAAGTAGCTTTAATTTATCGTTGGGGATGAAGACGATACAAAAACTGAAATATGAAGAAATTAATTTTGCCTGACTAAAAAAAAAAATACAGAAACTGCTCAAAATGTTGGTGCTACCAAGAGCTGAAGTCTCCAAAGCTGGTCTTGCCTTTGGACTTCTTGGCTGCTGCTGCTCCTCCGCTGGTGGACGGCCCGCTTTCATCGTCCGCAGCCGAGCGTTTTCTGAAAGAGAAGCAGCAGGACTTGAGAACACAAAACTTCCATAATCAATGAAGGGTGTGTCTTGTTTCTCCAACCTATTCTTTGCCTTAATTCCCTCTCACAGTAACCTTCGTACTCTGTCAGTGTACATACAGCATCAGCTAAGTCTTCCCAAAATGTTCATTTCTCTCTTGGATAAATCTGCATTAATCTGCTTGATAATTTAACAAGGCAGTTCAACAAATGTTAAACCGTTTTTTCCGGCAACCTGACAACAGGAACGCTCCCCTCACCTGCTTGGATGAACACAGGACTTGGAATCTTCTCATCAATCGAATGTTTAACAAATTGTTTCATTTTCGACTAATCTGCTGAAAATTCAAAGCAATGCCTATCACAGCATCCCAAAGTCAAAGGTCATGTCTTCAAATGTCCCGTTTTGCCAGAACATTTAGTTCACTGGGATATAAAAACAACAAAAGCAGCAAATCCTCACAATAGAATATCTGACATATTTACTTAAAAAAGGAGCAAAATTTTACTAAGCAAAACACAGTTTAATGTGCAAAACCAAATCAATAAATTAAATGTACTTGAAAAATATGTAGAGCTGGGGAGTTGGGTGTTCAGTGATTCAACATCAAATCCAGAAATATTGCTCAGTGCAGGGTGATAAAAAAAAATCATTGAGTCACGATTTAAACACAGAATCCAGTTTTCAAAGCAATTACCAAGCTTAACATATAATTTACCACGGCATGATTTCAGTTAATAGCTTCCGGAGAGAAATGATATAAAAATATATTTGTTTGCATTTTTTAAAAATCGAAATCTCATTTCAGATAAACCTTGTGTACCCACCTCACGTCTTATCTTTCCCTTTCTGTTTAGAACTGCCCACAAACTCTAGAAGGACCATTAATGGATGCTGAAACATCCCACGTGCTAGTTTCATATTCAGCTGTCTGAGAAAATGGACACACTGTTATCTGGGAGCATTAACACCGACATGATCTGCATAAAACTAAACATGAACACAATGTGATGACAGCAGTGGGATAAAACAAGTATATTCTGGAGATAAATCATCATCAAAGAGAGAAAAATCAAGAGTTGAATTGTCTCATAATAAATGCTTTTGCCAAAGTTCAACATTTTTAGTTCATTTAATGAACCGTAATTTTGATAACAGCAATTTCAGTGTCCTACAGAAGCTACAGTGTGAAGATGCTTTATTTTGTCTTCGCTGACCAGTTTCTACCTTGATGGTTTATTGGTAAAATGGCAGAAATATATTCTACCTTAAAACCATAAAGCACCACCCTGGATCCTAACGGAGCAGGCGCCGCTATTTTATCCAGGAACATGCACAGAGACTTAAATCAGGTTTAACATTAGGCAATTAGTATTCGGCAGGTCGCAGGTGATTAGAGAGCCTCAGAGCCTGCAGTCTGCTAGCTTAGATAATATGTCCAGTCAGGGATATCCTCACAGTACAGACTGTCAGACTAACCAGGTCTATAAGATTGAGACTGTCTCTCTCCTCCGCCACATCACTATCCTGACAAATAGCGTTTTCTGATATGACCGTCTCTCCCACCACACTGGTTTTGTCAGATCACTTTATCAAATTTGAATTATTAAGATGTATTAATGAATCACTTTCTACACCTAAACCTACAACATGCACCTTGATCCTCTACCAGCTACACTGTATAAAGATCTTTGGCCAGTCCTGGCACCAACCATGCTGAATATTGTTCATTTATTACTTTCAACTTACATTGTGCCCATTAGCTTTTAAGCTGTTGTGGTTAAACCTTTACTGAAGAAACCGCACCTTGATCCAGAGTCACTGAATAACTATCGACCAGTCTCTAATCACCCGTTCTTCTTCTGGAAAGTGTTGTAGCTAAACAGCTTTCAACTCACATATCTGACAGCGATCTTTTTGAACCTCTCCAGTCTGCTTTCAAGTCTTTTCATTCCATTGAAACTGCACTTACCATATGGACGATAATAATGATGATCTCCGCTTCTCTTTCTGGACCTCAGTGCAGCTTTTGACACCATTGATTATTGTATACTCCTAGATCGACTTCAAAAGAAATTTGGTGCTGCTGGCATTCTCCCTGATCATGTTCTGTCTGTCGCTTGTTAGTGTCTGCTCTCCTGTTCTCTCCCGTCTGAGTTTGGGTTTAGGCAAGACAAGTACTCAGGTTAGGATTAGAGAAAAGATCGTGTTTTGGTTTCATTTTTAATGCTGACGTTGTGTGTGTGAAGCGACTGTATGAAGTGACATTTTTATCCATTAACCAGCCCACAGTCTTTCTCTGACACTAACCCACTGCAGTGACGCCTGATCCCCACAATAGAACACGTTAATATCGCTACACTCACATGTCTGGATGTTGAACTGTAACGTCGGATATTTTTCGATTTTTGTAGATCGGATATTTTGGCGGAAAAAAATACGTTGTCTTTGAACAGTTCATTAATATGTTCAGTATTTGCGACTTGTCAGTAACTTTAACTGTGAACATATGATCATTATATTAACAGAAAAAGTAATCGTAATCATAATCAGCTCTAAAATTGCTACTTTCTTAACATGAAGAAAGTTTGTGCAGAAACTCTCATGTTTCTCAAAGTGGTGCCTCCGCACATTTTAATCTTTAAATACAGCAACACTACTGGACTGAACTCAACAGAAAAGAAGAGCACTGTATGTTTTGTTGTCTCTTTGTTTGTTAGACCATTTTAAATGATGACTTGAGTTATAAGGTGCATGTTTTGCTAAAGTAAGTTGTTTAGCAGACACAAACCTGAGCAAAAATGAAATATGTTTTAATATCACAAAGTGCAACACAATGTACCTGAACTCAGCAGAAATATGCTCTGAATAATAAACCTGAATTATCCACAAGGGAAGAAAGGGTAATCTTCTCTATAATTGGCAATTTTGCACATTATTACATAGGAGCAAAGAAAAAGTGGAAGCATAATGTTTTATCATCCATTCATTACTACCCTGCTACTCAATTCTCTTACAAACTGTGTGAATATGTGTAATATTGTTCGTGCAGAGGCCGGGCCGACTTTTTAATCCAAGTTCTACTAACAAAACAGATTATACAGTCTCCTCTGAAAGTACTGCAATGACAAAGCTACGTAATTTGTTTTTGCTGTACAACAAAGACATTTGGATTTCACATAAAATGGATATGACATGACCGTCCAGAATTTCAGCTTTTATTTGATGCTATGTACACTTTGATATCTAAAAAACACACAAGATAGCACCTTTTGTATCAGATGGCCTAAATATCGAGCAAGCGAAAGGATTGGAGCATGTGACTGTGTGTCCTGTGAGATTGATTTTCAAATAATAACTAGCTCAAAATGACCACTCTTGGTTTTACCTGTGTAACTGTAGCTATTGTTAAAAAGGATCCATCAACATGAAAATCAGACAGCTGTCTAAAGGGGAAAAGCAGCCATTTAGACTCTTAGAAAAGAAGGAAAAACAATCACTACAAAGCACTGCACGAATACTGAACACCACAACAGTTTGGAATATAAAGTATCACAATCCACAATTCGAATAAGACTCTCATCAACAGAAATACAGAGGTCATACCACAAGATGCAAAGACCTCATCAGATTTACGAATCAGAAAGCCAGGTCGGAATTTGCAAAAATGCAGAGAGATGAGCCACAAAAGTTCTGGGACAACGTTTTACGCACCGAGGAGACCAAAATTAACCACTACTAACATGATGTGGCCAAGAAAGAATCAGCTCATGATCCAAACCATACAAGCTCACAGTCATCTGTGAAGCATGGTGAAGACAGGGTCATGGCTGCTTCTGGAACAGGCTCACTAATCTTTGTACATGATGCAATATTTCATGATGATAGCAGCAGGGTGAATTCGGATGTGTACGGAAACATTTTCTCTACAAATTTAGAGAAACGCATCAAAACAAAGAGGAGGAGCTTCATCATGCAGCAAGACAATAATCCAAAATACACATAAACTCAACACAGGACTTCAGAGTGAAAAAGTGGAAGGTTTCACACTGGCCAAGTTAATCACCAGACTTTAACCCAACAGAACAAACAAATTAGCTTTTGGAGGGTACTGTGTATTTTATAAGTTCAGGTTTGTGCATATATGGGTTTTATTTAGGCAACAGTGTGAGATGAGTCATCACTTTTTTAAAAGCAGAAGGTAGAGTAGAGTTTCTGAACAGTTAATCAGTATGCGTGCGTGTGTGTTCTTACATTGTGGCAGGGTTGATGTATTTCCCCACACCTTCTTTGAAGGTCTTTGGCGCCTGCTCCTCCTTGGCTTTCCTCAGGGAAATGTTGGCCTGCTGCCTCTCCTCCTCTTGCTTCTGCTGCTCCTTTTCTCGTTCTGCTGCGATCTGAAAAACACAAATCACATAAGAGCTTGCAAGCACGTAACACGACAGAAGATACAGAGCCTATAACTCACACCACGAGACTTTGCGCTGAGTAATTGTTACTCCTGTGCCGACACTTTCATTACACAACCCACGTTTCAAATGCAGGTGGGATCACAAGCTCCAGGTGGTTTGTCTCTATAGGACGCCGCTGGACAAGAACTCTAATGATATGTGCAGACAGATTGTGTTGTAATGTGGCCCCTTGCTGAAAAACAACTATAAGGCTTTGCCAGTTGTTTTTGTCTCTCTGGTACATAAAACAACACAACAGTATTTTATTTAAAGTTCCTTCAGTCACATAAGTGTTTTCAAATGTGGTTCCACCCAATAATTTTGATTTCATTTAGGTTTTCCCTGTTTGCTGCACACTCAAAAAAACATTCATGGCATTATTTTGTGCCTAAACCCTTTGCACAGTACTGTCTATCCTACTGAAATATAGAAGCTGTTAGAGTACAGAGTTTATCTGAAATTCTGTGATCTGTATCATGCACCAAATACTGACAACCTCAAAGTTCTATAACCTCAGTCACTGTTTCAGTTGAACTGTGCTGTGTGCAGAACCACAACAATGACGAATGTCACACTGTCCAAAGTTCACTCATTACTTGTAGAACTAACACGAACAGCAGTCCTGTTCATGTATGTAAACAGACGGATACAAACCTGAGCATCAGCCTCTTCATACGGGTCTACAAACACAGTTGCACTTATGATCTTGATCTCCGACTGTGAAACAGACAAAAAGAAAAACAATTAGGATCCAAAAAGCACACAGCTCACTCAAAAGAAACATATTATGCATCTCTAAATGATCAGAATCTAAAAATATCAGTATGTTTTTATATCTCATCTTTGATTTAGAATGATAGAAAATTGGATTTAACCTGGCGTTTCTACCTCATCTCTCACTTCGTCCTGCTTCATGTCTTAGTATCTGACCTTAAGATGATCCATGTTAAGGCACTTTGCACTCAGCAGCTTTTAATGTTAGAGATCTAGGAACTTAAACTGATTCTGCTCTTGCACTCTGCAATTTGCTCAGCTACATTTCAAGAGTGTAAAATGAAATGTAATTTGACCCAAGAAACACTGGAGTGAGTTAAAGGGATATCGTACAGCGAGTACACTTACACATTTCAAAGTAAGATCAAATTACATTTAAGCCAATTTAGAAAATAAATGTCACTTATTCCTACCTTTGGTTTGTCTGTTTTGGGATCACTCTCAACATTCTCCATGTCTGTGAGCGTCTCAAATCCACCAACAACCCTGCAAAAGAAAGAAAGAGAAACACAAAAACATATTTTATTTGTTACAACGACACATCCTATAAATATTACATACACACACACGAGCAGGAAAGACCAGGATCACAACACAGGTCCCACTGTGTTTTAATCTTCAACAAGGAAGTAAAAATGAGTCTTAGAGTACGAAAGCATTTTATATGCAGAAGATGTAGAATCCCTGTGAGTCCTTTATTTCCATCTTCAGATCCATTATTTTTTTCCAAGAAGCAAGAAATGCTAATGCTAAATTAGTACTTTCAAACTGAAATTTAGACAGACTGTAACATACCGACTTTCCCACCTGATTTTTCACAACCTACTCGATCCCCACGATCGACATTTAGACTCTGAGCTACCAGGTTAATGAAGGGAGTGATTTGATTGATATTTAAAAAAAAAAAAAACTGTATTCACAATGCTGTGAGAAGAGTGTCCACACTGTTGAACTACAAAAACACAGTTCACCATCGGTCATAGAGTGATGTGTCTCCTCAGTCGTAATCAGTCTTTGGCAGAGTCCAGTCAGCTGCTTGGAGAAAGCACACTGACCAACAGACCAAAGTTTAACTGGTGCCCATACACAACTAACACAATTAACTACATCTGATATGTAATTTACTGCTGACGTTGGTCATTTTAACCAAAAAAAATCACTGGCAGCAACGGTTATAAATGAGAAGCCTGAGGAGAGATAAAAGACTTTGTAAAATGCTCTGATGCTCAAAAATCTCAAACTAAACTGGATCCACAAATGGCCTATAACAAAAAAATCTATGTTCATAATTTTTACCATTCAAAATGACAAATCATAGGTCAAGATTGATGTGTTTAATCGTGACAACAGGGCTGTCAGTGTTGAGTTGTATTGAAGTGTTTCTTTTACTGATCTGCAGTAAACTCTGCAGCTGACTTCCCAGCAGAGTAGGTCGTGAGAATTTAACTTTTACTTCCTGCTCAGACTGACAACAGTACAGGTGAGAACACGTAATATGAATCCTTCAAAGGTTTGAAGGGTTTTTAGATGCAGAGAAACAACATTACAGTTCGTAGTTCCTTGTAGCAGGATTTTACAACTGTGGGAGGTTCTCATGTCCAGCATTCAGTTGCTAGTGTGATTCTGTCCTTGCAAGGTAAACAGCAGGGTCCGTGTAAAATTGAAATGCTACATACGGTGTATTATCTAATTTCTCTGTGTCACAGAAATGTACCTTCGTTATGATAAACATATATTGTAGTTTATTTTGACTCAATCCCACTGTCCTGCTGCCAGATACAAATGTGTAGCTGAAAAAAAAAAGCATCTAGTAAATGCACAATTTACTCCTGTTTGAGTAAAGCTTGGTAGAAACTATAAAGTGTCTGGTAGTTTTTATTTGTGTGAGCCTTTGTGAAAAATAAAACTAGAGCAACAGTGTTAAAAGAGGTTCAATGTGTGGACACAGTGATGTTGCAGTGTGAACATAGCCTTGGTGTTTCAACAAAGTATTATGGAAGTCTACAAGAGACTGAAAAGCAATGCTACAGCTGCAAGGATATAAGTAAACTCTTAGAAAATTTAAACAGTAACCACTTTCACATCACATATATCCACTTTTGCTGAAAGCTAACCGATATTGTCAACAAAGCAACATTTAAGGTCATATAAAATGAGAAACAAAATGTTTTCATTGGCTGGTGAGAACAAGGTATTAAACAAACCTTATCTCCACCTGTTATCTTTACTCTTCATGTAAAGAGTCTTTCATTAGTGACAACAGATTTATGCAGACCTCACTGCATTCCTCAGACAACAGTGAACATACTGCAAGTTACTGCAAAAAGCAAATGTGAAGTCTTTCTAATCAGCACATTGGCATCATAGTGTAAACACAGCAAAGAAAACACTGTGGCTATATACTGTCTGTCAACTGCTGAGAGCCAAAAGGCGATCTGTTAGCGACTCCCCTGGTACAGGGCGCTTTAAGACGTTGCTGTCACTTTGCTCTTTAAATTGAAAACTCTTTGTCCAGCTGCTCCTGTGGGGGCCCCCCTATTACCACGTGTAGAGTGACAAGGCACGCACACACACACACACAGCAACCCAATAGCTAGCAGGGGGTGCTTCTCAGGCCACGTGTGCGCTGCATCCACATGTTCAGATGAACAGAGGTGCTCCCACAGCTGAGGACTTGCTGACCTTGCAATAATCAGACACATCTATTAGGACAAATCGAGTATTGCAAACATTTTTTTCCATGTAAGGGGTCACCAAATAAATGCACTTCAAATAACTCATTTTGTTCCAAGATCTCTCATCTCAAATGTGTTTCTCACATTTTCTTTAAACCCTCAATGATCTGACACTTATTTGACATTAAGTTTCCACAAAATGAGAAGAAAAAAAAAAGAGAAAGAGAACAAAAATAGCAACATTACCACATAAAGGATATGACAGACAACAAAACTGTAACCATGGCTTGACCAGTTATTCTAGACATGTCTAGAATTCTAGACATGTCTAGAAAACTGCAGGACAGAGAGGACTGAACAATGGAGATATTTTTAGACAGCCGAGGTTACAGCCAGAACATAAAAGCAACTTTACAAGACTTTGCAAGAAAGCGTTGGCAAGATGTGGACAAAACCTTTTTATGACCTAACTACTCACCACACACACACAGAACTTCTTTCATGATTTTGAAACCTTATTTTTCCACACTTGCAGAGAACACATATTCTGCACACATATCTGATACTGCCTTAATCAGACTTTAAAGATATAACAAGAGAAGATCCTCTCCAAGACCACTGGTAGCGAGAGAACGTTTAAACTTATAGGCCGACAGTCAAGTCAAAAAAGACAATTAACAAGTAAAAAACACTAGTAAAAATCTAAAGATAACGTTAGGTTAACTGACTCCTCTGGTCATAATAAAAGTGCAAAGACTGCAGCTTGGAAAGAACAAAAAGATGAATGTGGGGTTAAAGCAGGAGTCAGTTGAAAGCAGTCTGAATATTTTTAGAGTGTAACTGGAGCTTTCTACAAAAGGATTAACCATTTAAAATCATGCCCGGATCAGCAGAGAGAGAGAGCCCTTAGTTTAGATTCAGCATCTGTTAAATTTTTCACTGCTCTTGGACAGGAGAGGCACAAAACTTTTTGCACTGAAGAATATGTATAGAAAAGTGACAGTGATCAGAAGGAAGGAGGAAGAGGAAGAAGAGAAAACAAAACAAAATCAGTTATAGTACCTCACCTGCTCAACTACACGAAACACAGGTGCAACAACGGGCTCAGATTTAAGAAACGACAAATTTACCTTCCAAACACTGTGTGCTTCCTGTCGAGGTAGTTGCACGATCTAAATGTGATGAAACTGAGAAAACAGAAAAACAGAAATTAATAGGTGAAAAGTATTTGCTGTTAATGCCTGTTTACATGACTAATTCAGTTTTACTAAATACACAAAATAACATTTAAAAATAATAACAGCAGCACATTTTCACATTTATTATTAAGGACAAAGTTATAAAATTATATTTTAAAAAAGTTATTAAAAAAAGTCACATGCATTATTAAGTTACTCACAGGTGGATAATTCAAATCCACATTCAAAATGACTTTTTTATGAAAAATTTGTTAAATTACTATACGTTAGACATATATATACATTTATGTCTACACATTTAATTTTACTTTGACAGCATAATCTAGTCTTATCTTATTCACCTGTGGGTCCTCAGAAAAGTACAAAGAAAGAGATCAGAGAAAGGATAAAACGAAAAATAAAACTTAATTCTCTACTGACTGACTGACTTTTTAGAACAGGGTTGAGGAAAGGCTGTGTTTAAAAAACTGTTTCTTACAACTGGGACTTGTTAGTGTTTGGACCGGAGTTCGCCATGCTGAGAACACCCCGGCCAGTGTGGGACAGGTTGGGCCGAAACTCATCCCTGAAAGGTTTTCCCCAGAATGATTCTCCTCCTGGGTCATGGAAAAAAAAGGAAGAAAAGATACAAAGAGAGAGACAAAGGAGAGGGGAGAGCGAGAGCATGAGAATAAGGGTGTCAATCCTTAACAAATTTATCTTATGTGGTTATCACTGAATACTGTTAATAGACATTTCAACACCCACAAAAACAGTTTCGAGTTTTAAATTTCAGGAACATCTTTGCTGGGAAGTGACAGTTCCTGTGGAGTTGAATCAGGTTGTCACACAATGAGAGTGGTGCAGTAATGGAGTATTTTTTCCAGGATCTGCAGACATAATGGGTTTTTGTAGGTGAAGCTCAAATATTTGTTCAGACTACAGAACATTTTCACACAGGGAGAGACAAGTCAAAGCAGGAAGAGCACACCAAAATGGAATATACAGTGGTAAGAATAGTAAATAAACTATTTGCAATTTCCTGGTTTTTGCATAAATTGGTCATGAAATGTGATCTAATCTCATATTCACAAATTTCAAAACACAATATTTCTAAGCTGATGAAACACAAACAGTCATGACGTTTCATGTCTTTAACATCAATGCAAAGTGATGGTTAAAAAAGGTAACAAAAACAATGTTAAATAACTGGTTGAACCTTTGGCAGCAATAACCCCAAGCAGCTGTGGATCAGTCCTGCAGGAGGAACTTTGGACCATTCTTCCTCACAGAACTCATTCAGCTCATTCCACAGCGTTTCTATTGGGCTGAGGTCTGGGCTCTGACTGGGCCGCTCCGGAAGGTGGATTCTGCATCTCAGAAGCTATTCTGTAGTAGATTTACGCCACATTGTCCTGCCGCATCACCCAGCTTCTACGGAGCTCCAGCTGGTCAACAGCCACCAGCCACATTATTCTGTTGGATACCTTGATAAACATTTTCCCCCTCCGCGACGTCAGGCTGTCCAGGCTCCAAGGAGCTCCAGATCATGATGTTCCCTCCACAGTAGTTCACTGTTGGAATGAGGTTTTCATATTCTCTCTTTTTAAGCCATACATAGTCCTGTCTGTTCTCGCCCCCCCAAAGAAAACACTTCACTGTACCTGAAATTTCCTTCATACTCCACAGTGCTACTGGGGAAATGTTTTGTGGACAAAGGCTGCACTGTCTGCAACAAACACAAAAAAATCATCCTAATGGTGATGTATGGTGGAGGGAACATTGGTGTGTTTAATATGAACATGAAATATGATTATTTGTGTTTTATCAGTTTAGAAATATTGTGTTTGTTTATATTTTGACTCTGTCAGATCAATTGAAATTTATGACCAACTGATGCAGAGAACTAGTAAACTGCAAGTAGGTTTTCTTGCTTTTGTTTTTGGTTTGCAGGTTTCAGGGACCTGGTGTTATGCAGACTTAATAGGAAACTTCAAATGATTGTTTTTCTGCTGGAATAGGACAAAACAGGTTTTCTTTCGAGAAAAATTATTATGTTAGCACTTTCAAGTAGCAATTCACTGACATTTCATGGTGTTAACCTGTTGTTTAATTGCACAATCTGGAACATAATGTGTGTAAACTAAACCAAGCGCACTTTGGGGGATAAGACTGATAACAGGGAGTTCATAAAGTGTTTAATCTTCAGCTCCGCAATGCTTGTAATTACATTTTTACAAAATGGAAAATCATAGTAGTCTTTAAATGTACTTAATTTGCACGAAAACAACAAACTGGTATCTCTACCAGCTCTATCCTTATTTAAATTACTGCGCCATTAGAGAGACAGGAACTATGTGTTGTCATAAGCAGCAGAAGACCTGTTTGCCCTTGAACACGGAGTCATGTTGAGAGCTTTCAGCTGTGAATCATTATTCAGACTGTCTTCATCATTAAGAATCACCCTGATGAGTATACAGGAATATGCACTGCAGGAGCTTATTGGCTCGCAACAGGGGGAGGATCTGTTGCCCTGAGGTGTGTTTCACTGTCCTGCATCCTGCCAGCTGGTGCATGTGCAGGATACTGTGTGCATATAGGTACAGTATGTATCAGTGTGTTTATGCTGGAGCTGCTGCTTACTACTAAACAATCAACTCATCAGAGGCTGTGTGCAGCTGCCAACTTCCCCTGGTGACATTTTTGCATAATTTATCAACTTGCTGACATTTTACCTCCGTACAACTGGATCATAAATTAAGTGAAGAGTGAGGATGAAGAGAGAAACGAATTAACGAAGAAATCAAAGTGCATTCCCTCTGAATTACACCAACAGTAAAACCTAATCAACAGCATTAACAGGTAAAAAAATACAAAATGTACTGAACTGACAGCACACGAGGAATCTCTACTCTAAAAAACTCATTGCTTGGGTGTTTCAAAATATATAGGCTCGTGCTTCTTGTTTCATATCCCATATTAAGTATTGAGTCAGTGTTTAAAACATTTTTCTCCAAAGCAACATTTTCAGAAGAATTTTACATAAATGAGGCTGTTCTGAACTTGTGTCAATGCTACATCAAGTTTGCAGGATGTGTCTCTTAAAATCTATTTATATACAGGCAACAAAAGTGACATTTACTCAAACTGTGTGGGCAATTTAGGTAGACTCATTTTAAAAATGCGTTGCTCCTTTGTTCAATATCATATTTTTCCAATAATATTTTCTCCACATTTTCCCCCCCAGCATTCCTTCATAATGTCTTGCACTTTATTATTAACTGTGAGCCAACAAATTACCTCTTCAAAATATGAAATAAAATGTAAAAAAAAAAATGTAACTGCTGCTTTGTTCTGCACAAGTTTGATTAGATACATTAAACTGAAGCAAAACAAGTGACTTTAGTCCAAAGCTTCACAACAGCTGCCTATGTTGGGTCCTTAATGTATACGAGTCACATGCCAAAACCCACACTCTGTGTGTTTTGGGACTGTTGAGCACCAAGGAGAAATCCATCTTTCAAAGCCAGTTAAAGGTCTGGTCATGAGTTGTGTGCAAATGCTGTTCAGTCCAGGTGATCGGGAGAATTTTACCTGCACGCCAGGAATTCTGCACCTTCATAAATCTGTCAGAGTGAATGCATTTAGCATAGCGTTCAGAGACACAAAGCGCACTTTGTGCTGCAAACTCTCACAGGGGCATAGATGACATGAAGGCAGGAAAATAGCTGTATGAGGCCTTGCAGTCAATTACACTTAGCTGCCATTTAAACTGGCTCTAAAAACAAGGAAAATGACAGCTTTCACCACACCACACCCAGGCCTCTTCCATTTCCATCATCATCTCAGTCTTTATATTTAGCAACACTCTTGACTTACATCTTGAGTTGCAAGAAGTATTTACCCAAAAAGGAACTATTAATAATTCAACAGAGAAGTGTTATGTAATTCAATTCAAAGTGGTTTAAGTGCAGTTCTTGTCTTACCTGTGCCAGTGCCAGTGGGGTCCCCTCCTTGAATCTGGAAATAAAAAAAACACAGTTTGGTTTCCCCCAGGTAACGCGCGCACGCAACACAACACACAACACACAGAGAGACAGAAATGACGCCGTCGTGTAAATAAGATTAATATCATGAGGCTGTTTAGTTAGTTTAATAAAATAACAACGTACAGACCTGTTCTATAGGAAAGGAAACCTGAAATGACTTCTAATGTGATCTGGCGCTGTACAGAAAATCTAATTAAATAAAATTAACTTGACCGTCTTGGGGGGACGGGTGGTGGCGTTAGGGGGGGCGGGGAGCCCCCCTTGTATAATGGTAGGGGAAACACTGGTTTCTATGGAAGAGGGATGCTCTCATATGCTGCAGGTTCTGACCACTGGTGCTGCTGCAGAACAGGCTTTGATGAGAATGTGTGAACCAGGGTTATTATTGTATGCTAAAACGAAAACAAACAAAACTATTTATTTTAAACAATTTTTTTTGAACTGAAATAAAATGATTTACAATAAAATAGAAAAAAACTATTATAACCTTGGTATGGACAAACCTAAGCACAACCTGTGCAAAATGTTATGTACTAACAGTTGAGGAAGCAGAAGCAGATTATTTTCCATGATTTTCTTTTTGGTTACGTGGGTGGCCAGGCAAGAAGAAGAAAACAAGAACAGTGAATGAAAACTATTACTCCGAGTACAAATCTTAAGGTTCATATTAAAAATGTTTGGAAATGTTTTGTGGGTGGAAAGAAATGCATTCATCCTGTTTGTTAAGACTTTCTCTAATCATATAGAGCAGTGGTCCAACCTTTTCTGCGCCACGGACCGGTCTCACTCATGATATCATTTGACAGACCAGGGGGTGGGGGGCGATTTAAACGCTGGTGGGTTACACAGAGACTGTGATTGTCAATAAAACAGAAATTAAATAATTTTTCTCTTTCTGTGCGGCCCAGTACCAAATGACCCACGGACCGGTATCGGTCCACGGCACGGTGGCTGGGGACCTCTGATCTAGCGTATTTTTGTGAGAAAATGTTGAATTCAAAATAAAAAGCTCTATGGTCCACCCTTAACAGAGCTTGGTAGCCGTAAAAAAAAAATAATACCTTCTCAGAGACGTATAAATACAGACTAAACTAAACTGTTTCACATATTTTAAAAGGTTAAAAACTAAAAAGTCAAACTACATCAGAGGTGTAAATTTGACTTCAAGAACATTTGACTTTGTTTAGTAAATACTACTCAAACTATGAATGTCTTTATGTTTAAAACTCCCAGGTATCTCTGCAGGCTCGCGTGTAAAACACCAGCAGCATGTAGGTGTTGAACAATTGTTCTCACTGTTTGAACCTGAGGTAGAGGCCCTTAAGGCTGACAACTCAAAGTAAAGGACTAAAGCATCATTTCAGGATGTCGGGTACAAACACAAAATCCTGTTAACTGCTATTAGCAAAGTGCAGGCGCATGTTTCTGTTCCCACTAACACACTGGTTCCCATTAACACACAGTAATTTCATAGAAGCAAACAAGCGCTTCTATGAAATTACTCTCTCCAAGGCCACCCTCCTCTCCTTTGGAGCTGTTGAGGTTAAGTCGAAGGCGTAAGTGGCACAGTAATTATGGACAAACAATTCATACACAAACCACGGGACAGAATATAACAAGTAAGGGTCCTCTTGAGACCAGATGCCCACTTAGAGCACTTTCATTTTGGGGGCAGCAGCTCTGAAATACACAGACGTGTGGCTGATCAGAGACCTGTCATTTCAAATTCTCAGTACGGGTTAAGAAGCTTTAGTTGGAGAGTGAATTAAAAGAAAAAAAAAAAGCTGTGTTCACTTATCTCTGAAGCACAACTAGATATTATTTCAACAAAAGACAAGGTAATAAAATGGTGAATGACAGTGTAGTTTACTTAGTGTAGTAAACTGTAATCACTTCATTCATATACAATGTCATACTAAGGAGAATTCAAGATAAGTTCTAAATTAGAAAAGCAATGTTTACATGTTTATATTTAAGTGCCTCAAGCTAAGGGTGGGCGACATAGACTTAAATTATTTAGTCACAAGTTAAATCAGAATACACCGTTTAAAGCCAAGCAAACACAAGCATGGATGGAAAGAATGGCATAAGGATGGGACATAAAACGAGAAAGATAATTTGTGCGACATAACTTTTCCAAAATAGAACTTTAAGACATAGTCGACATATCGTCATTCCAACTATATTTTGACAGACAAGATGAAGAGTCAATGATAACGAGTCCGATAGGAAGCAGAGTAGCGTGCACTACAAATTGTGTAACACAAAAACAGGTAATACCACTAATCATTTTTACCATCTGAGCAAGTATCAACCTTCAGCACAATGCAACACCTTACCGTCCCAGACCCAAGCAAATACATGTGGAATTATCATATCATACAAAATACAATAATACATAGCCCTACCTCCAACTTGTTCACAGTAGTCCACTTCACAGAGAGTATGTCAGCATCATTTTAAAGACACCGGTTACTGTATTTTAACACAAATAACACTTTCAGTTTGTCAAAGTCCTTACCATGAAATTACGAATGGACCTGTGGAACATTGTCCCATCGTAGTAGCCTTTTTTACACAGACGGATAAAGTTCTCTCCAGCTTTGGGAACCTGGTGAACAAAAGAAATAATAACAGCTCAGCTACTGGTGAAATCATCAGCAGAGACGACTCACTTTCACAGTTTCTGACATGAGAGCGGAATGAGCTCTCCATTGTGTGCTCTATAATGTTATTGTTAGTGAAATCAGCAGTGAGTTGTAAAATTAGTAAGCAGCACAGAGAACACAAGATAGCGTTCAAGTGCTGAAGTCACCACTGACCCTTCTCAGTTTCTTGTGTTGTGTGCTGTTTGCCAGAGTCAATAATATATCTGTCATGGGAGCAGAACTTTTGACACACACACACACACACACACACACACACACACACACACACACACAGAGTGTGAGAGTGTGAATCGGGGGAATCAGTGGTGGAATTTAAACCCAATTTCCAGAAAGTTGTGTAAAATGTAAATAAAAAGAGAATATAATGATTTGCAAACCTATTTCAGTGCAATTCAGTTTATTTATATAGCACCAAATCACAACAAAAGTCATCTCAAGGCACTTTACATTGTTTAAGCCGTAACAGAATACAACTATATATAGAATAATGTAGAAAACCCAACAATCCCAATTGAGCAAGCACTGGGCGACAAAAAACTCCCTTTAATGGAATAAACCTCCAGAAGAACCAGGCTAAGGGTGGGCGGCCATCTGCCTCGACCGGTTGGGGTGATACCTGAAACCTATTTCTGATTGTAAATACATCATGTATCATGATTGGGTATAAAAAAAACTCTGCAGAGACATTGAGTAATTCTCAAGTAAGAATGGGTCAAGATTAATCATTCTGTAAAAAAGTGCTCAACACCTTGAGAATAATGTTTCTCTGTGTGAAATTGCATAGAAATTGAGGATTTCACCATCTATGGTGCATAATATCGGTAAAAGATTAGGAGAAACCAGAGAATCTATGTAGGCATGGCTGAAAACCAACACTGAACGGTTGTTCTCTTCGGACCCTTAGGGACTGAAAATGGACACAATTCTCTAGTGGAAATCACTGAAAGGACTTTGTCCCTACATCTACAACTGCAAATAAAAACTCTACCACACTAATAAAATATGCAGAAATGCTGCCTACTTCTCTGGGCCTGACCTCATTTAAAATTCCACCTTTTCTGGAATGGTGTTTGTAAGTACAGTTAGTGAAAAACTGTAGGTACTTGTACTTTACTTAAGTATTTGAATTTAATGCAACTTTATACATTTGTCTGACAGTATTAGTTACTTTTCAGATCATTCAGTTATCGAGCACTGGAAACTACACATCTCTAAACATCATGATTGAGAATAAAAAATTTTCCTGAATGAAATGTCTCTTTGTTGGTTTTAGACAATGATCTTATTTCTTAAACTAAATAAACAATTAAAAGCAATTGTTTATTGTTATTATTATAAACAATTCCTCACTGATCAACATGAGTATTTCTACAGCATGGTGTTGGTACTTCTTACACCTCTACATGAAACGTGGCCTGAAACTACATAACAAGCTATATCAGAGCGCAGGAAGACTGGGGTACCTTGATAACAGGATTTGTTTCCCTCACTGCTTTCAACCTACCGCAGAAAAATAAATGCTGGGTAAACAAGGCCACGTGAGGGCCCAGAGGTGTTGGTATCAATACATCTCTTCAACTCAGACAACCCCATATAAAAATTAAACATGTAACTACTGAATATAAACACAGAACATGGAAAGTTTCAATAGTCATAAATAAACTAAGTGCTTAATTGTGATTCTGTGACGTTAAAAAGGTAAATCTAAGAGACAAATTCATAGTCATACAGCAGGTTATGCTTACCATTTGACTGAATCCTGCATACACACACACACACAAGGGGCTGCCTACTGTGATGGGAGTGTCAAGCTGCAGAGGCAGGTTACATTTCAACTTCCGTGTCGAGGTGACTGACAGCATGAAGCGTTGCATTCACATAAGCACACGGCGTCACATATTTCCCACTCTGCCTGACCTGTTAGAAGGTGGTTGTTGTTCACATAAGCCTGAGATGAAGCAGGGTTTCAACTGTTGCCTGAAGCGGCCTCGCATATCTCTATAGCTAGAAGCCAGGCTTAGTACTCTGCGACAAAGCTTGGTTTTGTTGGTGTTTTAAAAAAAAAAAAACATCTGGATTTTTACACTTGCTGAAGGTACATTTGGGGTCATAAAAACTTTCAGCCATCTTGTAAATCACCACAAACACTTGCCGACAGCAGGAAATTTTGACTGACTGGCACTATTTCAAAGAAGCCTGTATATGTATGTTCCCAAAGCAACAGACATGGCTTTGAGTGTGACACTGGTCAGGTCTACTGTTATTAACGTTAACAGCCTTGAGGAACACTTCTGCATCTGTTTGAGTATGTGTGTGTCTGTGCGTTTGTGTGAGAAACTTAACTTTTTCCCCTTTGCAACAATGGCTGGGGGTTTCCAAGAACCACCAGATACTTTCTTAAAATCTATTTTTACTCATTGGCCTTTCGCTGTGTGACAGGTTCTTCTAAGCTCCGCTGGTCTTATTTCCCACTATGTCTCAATTTTGCTGTTGGGGTTCAGTGCTCTGCCTCTTTTTCCCCTCTGTTATAAATCCTAGCTTTTCAAAGCACAAAGAGGCTTATTGTTTTTGAGCCACAAAAAAATGGATTGATTTGGACCGTTTTTGCCATTAAATGGATTTTGGGAGTAGAAAACAACACATTAAATACAGCTATCTAATGATAAACTGTCATAACAAGCATGTATGAATAAAATTAAACGCATGATTCAAAGCCTACTTTTGTCTTAATCCTTTTCTTTTGTAATCAGAAACTTGTATGTCAGAGATTTCTGTCTGTAACACTGAGGCTTTTTCTGCCTCTTGCTGGTTAATTGCATGTCTGTGTTTGAGCCCGAGAATGTTCAAAATGCAATCCAATTTAGAAACATGCCTAGGTACCTAAAAGTGTCAGCAATCAGTGATTTCAGCATGGAAACAATGTTTGCTGACGCAAACAGAAAAAATGTAAAAAATGTTCCAGTGCAAAAACGCTTACAGGCTCTTCTCTTTTACAAGTATTTCCCAGACAATCAGGCTAAAATCTTGGAGACATAAAACCAATTAAAATAAGTAAATTTTATTCTTAAAAAAAAAAATCCAAAAGTATTCTGTCTGCCAGAACTTTGTGCATGTAATGAGACTCCTAATAAGTTATGTGGTTACTTTAATTTCACATTATATTTCCATTACTTTTCACCCAAATCTACCATTTGAGTATCTGAAGAATCCTGCAAAACATTAACTATTGTATGTCACAACATACACTCACTGGCCACTTTATTAGGTTCACCTGTACAATCTAATGCAATCCAATATACAAATTGTACTTTTACAAAGCTATAATTAGCATTATTTTATTGTATATTATTTACATATTTTATATATATTTTTCCATTTTAGTCATTCAACCCTCTTTTCAATCTAACACAGTCATCCTGTTTCATCCCGCTCAAATAAAGACTGTATTGTGCGTTTAAATATAACGAAGATGTTCTTTCCTTGACATCATGTGTGACTAAGGTACAGCCCACGTCATTCAATCTTCAACATCCGCCCCCTCACCTTTCGTTCAGGCTGGGGACAACGAGGGCGGGGGCAGCTGGCCAAGCAAATGGACACTTTACACAGAGGTAGTCTTCAGATTTGTGTGACTGAGAGTGTATGTGACAGTGAAGCGCCACTCATTAATTCATAAACAGCAGGCCACAAATAGAGCTGCAATCTTGTGTGGAAAACCACTGGGAAGGAAGGTGGGGAGGAGGAGGATGGGGGCCACAGAGGGCAGCTCGTCTAACTGCTGCAACTTTCCCTTCATTATTGTGATTCGACGGCTCAGAAGCCAATGAAAACCAAGCACATCAAGCTCCTGGTTACCAAGGCAGAAATGTGTTCCTGGATCTCACACTGTGTCTCAGTAGCCCTACATCTAACCTTAAAAGGGAGGCACATTTTTGCCAAACAGTCGACATGGTAACCTGGGACCAGACTCTGTTTAAGCCTAATTTCAGTGTTTTGAATGTGTTACCCTCAGTACATTTAAATTGACCACCTGCTCAGGCCAAAGCACAACATCATTTGAGAACCTTATACAATCGAATAAATCAGCCAGGTCTCAGAGTAACAAAACCAAACTTCATTTACTATAAACTATATATTTTACCAGGAAAAATACACTGACTTTGTTATTTTCTATTAAAATGATATCAGCTCCTCAGTGCTACATTGTGTAGCACTTATTTAAAGCAAAGAACCAGAAAATACAGACACAGCATATGATTTCAACACTTTTTTTAAACACACTCAACACTTTCCAGACATAGAAAATATAGTACAACACTGCTTCATCTGATTCAGACTTCACTGTAAATGGTTGTTTTGATTTTAGTCTAAAGTAAGTGATGATATGAAGTGAGAAGAGCGATTCTGTTTTCTCTCAGGCTGCAACAGTCTTGGATTTTAAAACTTGCTACTAGAGATATAATTAATGATCACTGTGAGCACATCTGACAATTACAAATTTTCAATTTTATCATTCGTAAGACAGCAAGTTTTGCTGCCTGTTTTATCAAGTCTAACAACGATGTAAATGTAGATGGGAATAATTCTTGCTCGCTCACGTGCTTATTCAAAGTGTTTTGTTATAAATTAATTCATCCCTCCTTTTGCCATGGATGAAAACTTAATATATATAGAGATATATTTTTTTTTAACCAAACTCACATAAGGAAAAATGTGTTTTTATAGAATAATCTGACATTAGAAAGAATGTCCTTACAGTTGTCTATTAAAAAGTTGTTAGACAACTGTCTATTAGATGTTTTTGTGGATGTGAATATGTCATTACCTTATCGCAGTACAACTCAAGATTAAGGTCTCCTTTGTTTGTGTGAAGACGGACGTAGCCTTTTTTCTTCACATACTGGTAACGCACAGTGTCGTCTGCGATGGCATCTGTAACAGAAGACATAAATATAGTTGTTTTAATGCGTGTTTACGGGTGACAACATTTGAGATTTCAGCTGGCGGGGGCTGTTATTTGGAAAAACAATCTTAAAATTTTAATAACTGTTCACAAGTCCTTGATGTTGCTGCAGGTAGGATCTCTAACCTTTAAAACTCACCACCAGTCTCAACAGTGCAGACTGTTATTTAGATTTATGGAACGGTTATTCTCCTGGATTCTCCAAACAGCTTTTTTATTACTGTTTACCCTTTATATAAGAATATTTTAGAAAGTAATTACAAAATCAAAAAAATTTAAAGGAGACTATTGACATGAATAATTTCCTCCCTAAGCAGTTAGTTAAACTAATAGGGTTTTTCCACCCCATGGTACCACCTCAACTCAGCTCAACTCTTCTCTACTTCCTTTTGGTACCAGGTAATTCATTTTTCACTGCAAATAGTAACGCCCCAGTGAATCTGGCTGTCATAGCGATTAGTGGGAATGCAGTGTTGTCATTTTCTGGTTTCACATATGCTCCTTTGGAACCGTGATAGAGGTAGAAATTGCTAAATCCATGAAATATATTGCATCCTTTTTTCCAGAAACTGAACTAGGTCACTAAATCGAAACATTGTCCTCGTCGTCTGAAGTGTACTGAACCTACTATACAGTTGCATAACAGCAAATCTCTCCCATGGAGCAGCTCAGAGGTTGACAGGAGAAGAAAAGACAGTCGAACGGAGCAGCTCCCACTTGCAGCTGCATTCAACTGTGCGAGTACAAAGCTGCACTTTGCTGCAAAAGAGCATGAGTGACTAGCCACTCTTCCCTGGATAAATAAAGATGAAAGCAGCAAAAGAAAGAAGAGGTGAATGTTGCTTTCTGCAGAAGTTTTTCTTTTTGTGTGCGATGTTCACTTGCCTGCTTCGTGTATTGTTGCAGGGGTCATGGCCGTGGACGTAAAGGAGGCAGAAACTCTCCCCGTGGAGTAGTGAGCCTGGGGGAGAAAAAGACAAAAAAACACTTATGTGATGTTTCTGACCCTACCGTCTGAACACTACTCCTCCTGTTAATACACACATCATTGATGTTGATTTACTTGTTGTGATGTTCTCTAAAAGCCACTGAATGAGTGGATGTTGGTTATTTCCTTTCTCAAAATAGAGTCCAGAATGAAAAGAGATCTGAACAGCATGCACCTATTCATATGTAATTTATACAGCTTTTATTCCCCTAGTATTAATTTTATTACTAGTGTTTGACTCTTATAAAAAATCTTCTCATTTGAATGGATTTGCAAACCAACACAGAAACAGATAATGAAAACAAATGTTACTTGCAGTTTAAGTATAATTATCCCAGTTGCAAAATACTTGACTGGGGATTAGGATGATCTAAATATGCCCAGCAGGTTTCTGATCAGGGGCACTTCCTCGTTAACAGGGCCTGAAACTTCATCCTACAGGTGAATACAAATTTTCTCTACTCCACCACACCTATTTCCATGGGACTTTTGTCTGCTCCCTTTCATTACACTAAGTGGTACATCATGAGGAAACTAGCTTAATGACAGGTTCCGCCGTTTCTGTATGATTAAGAGAACAGCCCACACCTCAGCTTAGAGAGATTTTCTACCATCTCTTAATTACGGAGCACTGAAGATCCTTTAAGGTTGTTTGAGGTTAAATTATAATAGAATACATTTGCTGAATAGGAATATAAAGCTAAAAATACCAGAAACAATGCAGTGATTCTGAAGAGTTATTTAAGTCGTGAGAATAACAAGTCAGTAAAGATAAAAGCTGACAAGTAAAAAAGGGATTTCAAAAGCTACTCCACAGTTCTAGTATAGCATTCTTCTGCTCCAGTTCTTGTGAAGGCGCATGAAAGCACAGACTTTACCTTGTGTGCTCTGTCTGACCTATATTCCTGGTTCTCGCAAATACTGTCAAAGCGACACCTCGACGGTGAACTCGAGACGGAGCACAACTAGGGAAAAGCTCTGGCGTAAAAATGAGACACGGTGTAGCGTCAAAGGAGAGCAGATAAGAGATGATGTATTTGTATCATTCAAACTGAATCAAAACTCATCCCCCCAGTTATTCAAGGACAAAGTCACAGTGGTAACATGACAGCGGTTGACCTTCTCTGTTGCACATCTGTTTCTGCGTTTCCCTACAGTTTATCTTCTGATCATAATTGTCCTGTTATGACTGAGAGCAGGGCCGTGGGAAGGTTCAGGTAATTATCCAGAAAGTATTTTAAAATAAAGAAACATAAACCTGCAGCTTATTTAAAGTGGCCTCTGTACAAATTTCATTTGTCACTCATGTTAACGTTTCAGACCTTGAAACGGATCCAAGCACGGTTTAATTTCTTCAGTCTTGTTTTATATCTGCTTAAATTCCTGTGTAGGAAGTCAATTATTTTTTTCCTCACAGCATCATAAGAGTTTTTTGTTTTTCTTTCTGGATGCAGTTGTTTGTCTTTGTTCCCTAAAATATTGTCACTGTATTGCTGTGTGTCTGGCTCCCTCCTGTGTACAAAGAAAGGTGTACACTTTATCACAGGATAAACACCCACTTGAAGTACTGCAACAGCACAACTGAAAAGCTGATTGATAAACATGAAAATCATGTTTGATCACTTATTCATATAAAGATGTATATGAAACCTTTTCTTAATTCCTTTCCTAAATGATTGTCCACTGTGTGTACATTGGGGCTGTTCTATCAAATTGCTATTTCCAAACTCAAGAACGAAACAGCATAATCAATTCTAGGTAACGAGGTCTATGACATAGTAAAACGGTTGTCCCCGTCACAGCTGTGGTCGTCTCTGAATGAAGCCGTGAGGAATGTTAACATAAAAGTGACCAGTGTTTGAATGACAGAAAACCGTCACTTTAACAGATTGATGGAGGCAACAATATGCACCCCCATTCGATGTTACAATGAAGACTTTACCTGTACATGCCAACAAGTGAGCATTTCAGTGTTAATGTAGATAACTTAGGCATACTGTTGTATATGAATCAGCAGCAGTCAAATGATAAGGTCCCATTAGAGTCTAAGGATCCCACCACCTTGAAGCTGTTTGCATATGTTTTACATTTTAACTGAGCTTCAGTCATCTAAGTGTTTATTGATCCTTTCTTAAAATACTTTAATTCCCAGGAGGATTACAGTAGGAGCTTGAGTCCGCCTTGTCAATTCACTCATTAATTTGGTTTGTTTCTATAAATATCTTAATACATTTCTTTCTATTTTTGTTTCATTTGTCTCACTTCACAGCCCACCCTCGATATCATTTATGTTAGACTTTAGCAATTTAATATTTTTTCTTACAGCGTTTATCTTGTCTGTCTTCTTAGCCTCTGGCTCCTTCATGGTGGAAGCCAGGAGCTGATCCCCCTTGTAGTCCTTGTACAGCTCAGCTAAGGTCTCTCTAGTCTCGAGATTGGTGCTCTTGAGGTGATACGCGGGGTCCTGCTTAGCTTTTTCCTCATCTGAACCAGAAAAGGGAGAGTGAGTAATAGTAAGGACACTGTTTATCCAGTGCATTTTCATATTCCATGAAGCCTTAACTCTAAAGTTTAATCCTGACCCCTGATAAAAAAATGTTTTTAACTAATTCTCTATCACAAACAGTCTTACCTGGATCCAACACCTTCAGGTTGTTTTTCACATGGAAGAAATTGGAAACGTTGAATTTGTCCAGGTTTGTGGGGTCCTGCAAAAATAAAAAAATCAAATAAACACCATCAAGTTGGGGTTTTTTTTTCCTCTAAATGTTGTAATCTAACCTAATTTAAACACATCAAAACTGAAGCAAGAAGCCACCTGAAGTGTTATAATGTCCTTTCTGGTGAAGGGTTCGTCAGTCAGTAGATCTTTAAAACTCTTGGTCTTAATGTTGAGTTGTTCAACAGCCTAAATGGAAACAAAAATCGTATTTTAGTGTTATTTAATAAAAAATAGGTTGATTAAATTCCTGCTTGATGTCTTTTGAATAGATAAATGTGAAAATAAGTCTTTCAATTGTATGTGTAGAACGAGTACTGGACAGCGTTAGCCCTCAGTTTGTTCAGAAAAACATTTGTTGTACACAGCTGATTCAACGTGATGTAAGACAGCATCTAGTGAGACCATGTGGGCAGAGCATCTGCACTGCATCACACCAAAATCAAATCAATACCATCTGTGTTTGTTTGGGTAATTTTAGACATCGATCTTTGTTACCAAAAGTATTTGAACGAGTGTGCAAGTTCACCAACCTCATGAGAAAACACATTGCCAGTGACCTTGTTGGCAGCAATGTGAGAATTATTTGTGAAGACGTTGTACAGAACAGGGCAGTGATACTTTCCTGGATGGAAATGAGAAGAAAAATCAGAAGCAGAGAGAGTCAACCGCAATCTGGTGCCGCAGACTGAAAACCCATCTCTTCCAGAAGTCAACAATTATCTCAAGTAATGTGCTCCCTGCAGAATTATATCACCCCTCCCACATTTTCCACCACCACTTGTTTTAATTTGCTCTTATGCTCCCTAAAATTACCCTTGAACACTCTTTAAGTCAATTTTCTTTTTGAATCCCCTCTCACACAGCAGCACAGTAACACAAGTGCAGCTTTGACCTTTTTAATTCCTAACTACTCACTGATTTTGGTGATTAGAGTCAGGAAAATTAAGTTTCTTCAGTTCTAATGTCACCGGTATGCCCCTAGTTTCAATGTGGCTCTTTTATGATTAAATTAAATTAAAACAGGGGCATATTTACCATCACTGTTCTTGGCAAAGTTCAGCTTGATGAGGGACTTTGCCTCCAGTTTCTGTGGGGAAAAAGGAGAAATTGAACTTTTACTGTTTAATCATAAATGTTAAACATTATAATATCATCATGTGTAAAAGAATGAAAAAAAATCATGTCATCTCTGTGGGGCTCCTTCTAGTTTTCTAGACTCTTAAGCACTGTAATTATTCAGTTTACATTTAACTATGCCATGCTCTACTGTAAAGCTAATGACAATGAATTACAGATTTTACCTGAACAATAAACAAATAAGTAAGGAAGTATTTGTAGTACCTCTAAAGCTAGTGTTTTGAAAAATACAAACAATGCTTAAGTCCTATATAATATAGACAGAGGGGAACAAAAAATATGTCTGAAGTATGGCTCCAACAAATTGTTAGTAAATATTTCAATTTATCCATTATTAATGCATCCATTTTGCAACTGGTATCAATTGCAGGTTAACACTGCCAAGCATCTACCTTACCAAGCGGGTGGTAGATAAAAAGCGAGCAGCCTTACCTCTCCAGAGATTGGATTAGTTCCATACTTTTTGATCCATGGGACAATGCTCCTGAAACATAAGGCAGAAAGGAAGTGAGGTTTACCTACAATCAAATCAGACACAACCAGACAGTGTTTACTATGGCACAAGGCCCCATGTATCAACAGTTGCAGAGATACACTACTCACAAAAAGTTAGGGATATTTGGCTTTCGGGTGAAATTTATGGAAAACGTAAAAAGTTCACACT
>JAUMHL010000030.1:23053038-23067133 GCA_032362345.1 Sandelia bainsii
TGTGCATTCAAAAGTTTAGGGAAGGTCACATTAAGTTCACCAGTAAAGGTTATAGTGCATTTTAGGTTCATCCTGAAGTTTCACCCGAAAGCCGAATATCCCTAACTTTTTGTGAGTAGTGTATTTTAACCTGAACTAGTGTTAGCTAACAAATACAACAGACTGACGACCAAAGTCACCTATAATATCCCTCCACAACAAGGACACAGTCTGGTATTTGATCAGTTTGAGTGATCCAATTTACACATTTTTATTTCCAGGTTTGTGTACTAGCAACCATAAAAGCTTAAAGTCAAACGGATCACTTATATGCACAAATGATTGTAAAAACACAAGTTGTTGTTGCTTCCAATTAACACTATGTACTCACAGCAGGTCAAAGACGACTCCCTCCTCAGTACAGACCGGATACTCAAATGGCTGAAGCGACAAGCTGACGTGTTTCAGAAAAAAACGGTTAAGTGAAAATGAGAAATGGTATACAATTTAAAATTATTCACAGAAAAACAATATATTCAGCCATGAATTTGTTAATTTTGTTAACATCCATGGATAACACTCCATCTTAGTTTATTCATAGAATCCAATGGATTTGCGTATTATAGTACTTTAGGATTAAAATCAAATGACAGATATGAGACAAGTGTTGTTCCAGTACTTTTGAAGGGGACTGTATGTGTAATATACTGTTGACAAGTATCTTCTACTACTGGTGGCACAGCATGGCCAGAATTTGTTATTGGTCTAATAGCAAATTTATTGCGCATGACATAGCTAAGGCAGAGCTAAGATTTCCTACCTGCAGTGGTCAAACGGAAGACGTCTGAAGTTTGCCTGTGGAATAACTGAAAAGTAAAACCAGAGCAAAACTTAAAAAAAAAAAACTTTCATTATAGACAAAATGTCAAAAAAAGTATTAATATTAATAATATTGTCAATTTCTGCAAAGAAAAGCATCAAATCTTCATGTTTGAGAAGCTACAAACAATAAATATGACTTTTTTTGTTAGATGAATTAGCTACTCGTTAGTTTCCCTGCAGCTTTGGCTCAGGTTTTCAAGAGAATTAACATTATCCACAACATTTAGTTTATATGCAACATAACAGCATTTCTTATAATCTTATCCAAGAACATTTCATAGGTTTTTCACCATTAGTTCATGCCATTGTCAAAATATGTCAAGTCTAGACATAAGTGTAATTTATCAGCTGTTATGACAAATGCACATTAAGTTTTTAGAAGAACAGTAATGTTTCAAAATTTAAGCCCAAGCTAATGAGCAAAGCCTAGAAAACAAAAGGTGAGAGAGAAAATATATTTAAAAACAAAGCCATTTAAAACATAATTGAGATCTGAATCCATAAAGTTGTGCACATTATATATGTCCGGTACTGAAAACAATGCTTTAGCAAACGTATTTAGCTATAATAGAAAGGAAGACAGAAAGAAAGAAAGAAAGAAAGAAAGACAGAAAGAAAGAAAGAAAGAAAGAAAGAAGTGTGTGTGTATTCTGTATTATATTTATTTCTATTATAGCTAAATACGTTTGCTAAAGCATCGCTTTCAGTACCGGACTTTAATTGGTAGTGGGACACTTTTCTTTGTAGTATTAGCCTTCAAACACATTTAATCTAAGTACGTTTACTTCTTCCACCACTGGTTTTAACTGGAGAAATATAGTTAGCTAATTAAAACGAACTCACCTGCTCGCTTCCCTCCATAGAAGTTTGTGTACTCTGTACTTGTGATGTACCTTTATAGATAAACACACACAATTGAGAAGAAAGACGATAAAGCAACATTAAATAAAAGTTAATGATGCAAGAAACGCGATACTCTAGGTTAGCTCATTTAGCTAGTCTGAGCGTTAGCAAACACTATTAGCTAGCTAGCTAGCAATGCTAACAACAACACGCGTTACAGTGGCGCAGTCACAGTTCAGGATAACTCTGATACTTACATTTTGTCTTTTTGGTGCTGTCGCTTCCCCATTTTGATTTTGTGTGTGTGTCTGACAGGTTACCTAGGTTAAAAAGACACTTTAACGACAGAAACACACAACCTGTTCGCCGTAAGCAACTTCCTGTTTATAATCTTTGTCGTCGGTATTAAAGTAAGTTCACTTATACCATCACCCTGCTGCCCCCCACTGGATGGTGGATGGTTTAACAACACTACATTTACACGAGTAATATACACAGCTCTCATTTTAATACTGTGTTATTGGGCAAAATAATTATGATTCAATAAAATAAAGTCATCAGTTAAATAATTGGATTCAAACGGTGCACACTGATTTTAGACATTCAGATAAGGGATCTATGAATGGTAACTTTTTTATTATTAATGAGGTTGTAGACAAGAGAAGAGTTGCATATCCTATATACATTTATATATATTTTGTTCTTATTACCCACTCTATAATGTAGCTAAGACCAAAGAGATGACGACTGTCTGTTTAAGGAGGTCCAGGACAAAAACTGTTGCAGAAGCAACAGAGGTGGTGAAGGGAGAGATACACCATTTTCGAAATATCCAGAAACAGTAACAGCAACCACCTTAATTCTCTTAGCTTTACTTAGCATAACTGCGTAAATTGATCTATGACCTCTTTCATACATAAAACCAATGTTATTGAAATACGTCATATAATATGTCCTATTTACTTCATGAAAAAACTGTGAAAACACCACACTGCAAATGTCTTTGAGAATGATTTGTGTTATGTATTTGGTGTGCATGTACGAGTGTGCACAAGACGCTGACACAGCTGTGGCATTTATTATTAAACATAGAGCTGGTGGTGGACATTCGGAGGCACACTCAACCTGCACCATCACTGGTGAACATCCAGGGAGAGAACATTATAGTGGACTCTAATACCTGGGTGTTCACTTGAACAAAAAAGTGGACTGGACTGATGCTACTGATGCACTGCACAGGAAAGGACAGAGCAGACTCTTACTGCTGAGTAAGACGATGGTCTTTTGGAGTGCAGGGATCACTCCTGGAGACCTTCTTTCACTCTGTGGTGGCATCAGCCATTTTTCATGGAGTGGTGTGCTGGTGCAGCAGGATCTCCACTCAAGAGACTTGATAAATTTATCAAGGCGGCCAGCTCAGTACTGGGGGATGCCCCTGGACTCAGTGCAGGTGGTGTGGGAGAAAAGAAGATGATAGCCAAGCTGTCAACTCTGCTGGAGAACGACTCCCACCCCATGTATGAGACTGTCACAGCACTGAGCAGCTCCTTCAGCGACAGACTGATACACATAAAGTGTTTGAAGGAGAGGTATCATAGGTCTTTCCTTCCTGCTGCTGTCAGACTTTACAATCTGAGTTGCTCCCAGTAAAATCCAAAACATTAACTGTAACCATTTTCACTCAGACCCTAGTGCAATTGACTGATTGACTTTGCCTTACTGCTGATGTAATTTGGTTTTTTTCTGCTGCTATTGTTATTTCTTCTGCTGCTGTAACTCGGAAATGTCCCCAACGTGGGACGGATAAAGGCTTATCTTATATTTTCATTCACATCTTCTACAGTGTGTGCACCGTATTATTTCTCGTCTTTTTCCGTCACGTACTCTTAAGTACATATAGTATACTTGTCTACACTAACTATGCTTTAAAGTGGTACCATGTGATAAACTGAACAAACATCACAAACCAACCCATGCTGCATAGTTGTATCTACAATTAGTTTATTTTTTCTTGGAATTTATTTCAGTATTCAGTAATTTAAAGTATTCTCACAAGTATGGCTAATCATTTGTTTCTTCTACCAAGAGAAGGGAGCAAACAAAAATAGTTTGAGATATAAACTGTGGCCAGATGGTTAGTAAAGTGTAGGAGAAGGTACATTTAGACAGCCTGTTGAACGCAAGCATGGACACACGGTACAAGTACTACAAACACCTCTACCCAAAAACACCAACAAAGAAGAAGGACATAAAACAAAAAAAAGGTGAAGCCATCATTTGCAGGAATTACACTTCAATCAAAACCTCTTATGAATAAAAGATACAGTGGAGTGACGGGGTTAGTATATAAAAATATAATACAGAGCAGCAGCAGCACTGCCTGCTAACCTGAGTTGCAACTTTCATTTCTCTCATCACTCGTAGCACTTTAACAGTGAAGGAAACACACCGACTCCAAATCGCAAAGACTTGATCACAAACTGTGTATTTCACACTGATCACGTTGCATAACATAAAACTTAAAAACAAGTGAATCTTCTCCTCCTTGACACTTCATCCGTCTGACAGAACCAAACTTTGATGAACAACATGAAACAAACAGGCACAAACATACGTTATTATTAATGATAAAAACTAAAGTTGAACAGGAAACACAGCACATTTGACACAAACAAAGAGGTTGTAGAGCCAGAGGTTTGTCAGTCCATTGAGTGGGTAGTAGTTGTTTGCCTGGAAAGTGCAATAACACATTAAACCTTCCTTACACAGCCAAAAAAAAAAAAAAGAAGTGTCGCTCCCTTTGAGAACAACTTCAGTCTATATAAATGTAAAACTTGTAGTTGGCGCTTGTTCAGTACCGTCCTGAAAATAAAATGAGTGTCTTCTCCAGTTTGCAGGTTCATAAAACAGTCTATGAGTGTTCTGGTGTAAGAGAAAGAAAAAAAAATCACCGCAAATCCATCATGCACACCGTGTCGTTGGTGATGGTGACATGTCCCGCGTGCTGAAAAAGACAGAGGGGTGACATGTTTGAGTTAGAGAAAATCATTTTTAAGACTTTTTAGAAAAATATTTGAAAGTAATGACTGATTAAAATTGTTTTTTTTCCCTCCACCAGATTCTGACATGTACATGTCTGAAATTTCAGTCTGTCACCCAGTGATATGGAGGTGAAAGGAATCTAGTTTGTGGCGATCACAGCTTTGAAAAAGTACTTGAAAAGTTCAACAGCAACATTTGTTTTCTAGAAAGATCAGCCCTGTTGTTCTGCAGAACTTGCTGTTAACAGTTTGGTAGAAACAAGAGTTTGGGTGAACTCATCCTTCACACTTGCTACTGAAAAGTGCCAAAACAAGTTTAGGTTTGATCTAGTCCTGTATGTACTAGTATTTTGAATGTACTCTGACTGTGTACATCAATAACTGGCGGGAAGATCCTCAGCTGTAGTATTTCTGATCCAAGATCTGTCAACTACAATCTGTAGAACACAAGTTCTGCTGTTCCTGTGAAAACTGGTTCACGGTATGTCCTGCAGAGCATCTAGAGTGACTACGTTTCTGGAAAAATATGTTACAGTTAAGTTTTCCACTCTGTTTACACTACAAACAGATATGAATCCATGTTTATTGTACTGTACAATGTCTTTCTGTGATTTGGGGAATCCAAGCCATTAAAACAAGAAAGACAAAGTCTGACTATCACACTTGTTCCCAGTGCAGATTCCTTTATGTCAGCAAATCTACCACTAAAAAGACTGGATGAAGCCAAATCTGCAATATCAAGAAAATAATACTTGACTCTAGAAGTAGAGTGGTATGAGAAAGATGACAACTAATGTAATATTCATAATTGTGCTGGGCAGCGATTAAAAATTGTAATCGCATGATTTTTCAGCAATTAATCGCGATTAATCGCACTGTTACGGGCAAAATTTAATAATGAATTCAAAAGTAGTTTTTTTTTACTTTTATTTTAAAAGTACTGCTATATGAACAAAATTGCAATATCTAGTCTGCAAACAGTTTTAACAAATAAGATGGTTTTTAACAGCAGTATTCCCTTTACACAGTAGCAGTTAAATATTTCTTGTAAATCTCAACTTAAACATTAATGTAATCAAATCAAATAAAAAACCAAAGCTATTTGCCAGGACATTAACGTTTATCTAGTTTATTATAGAAAAACTAGTTGTTCTCAAGAGTCCAGAACCACCTGTGTGTAACCACAGGTCTGTACCTTGTTCTTTTATTAAACTAAGAATAGTTATTGTCTGTATGTGTATCCAGACCCAGTGAGCAATGGACTTTCATCATCATCATAATAAGAATAAAACTGCGTTAACGTGCGATAAAATAATTGTCGGCGTTAATTAATTCATGCGTTAACGCGATAATAACGCATTAACGTGCCCAGCCCTAATTCATAATAAACATTTGAAGTGAGGAGAGGGTTTATTTGCATGTGTGGAGCTCTGCTTCCTTCTTATGAAAATGTTGGATCAGGGAACATGCTGCTGTGTGTTTTTCCCCTCTTGTATTAGACACAAGAGAGACACTCACTGAAAACAGAGGAGGGTCTTTGCTGTGAGGGTGAAAGCCTTTCTGTTTGCAAGTGGAGATCTCATCTGTTCCTCGATCCGTCAACCTGAAGTAGCCGATTCTGGGACAAACACAAAAATCACACAGTCACACTTCAGAACAGTGAGACTGGGCACACACATGGCAATAAACTGACAAACACATGTAAGAAAGGGAAGGAGCCTGAGCTGATATCAACTCCTTGACACGACACCAGCAGTGTTTCCCAACTCACTCATTGAACTTAGGTGAGCAGACGATGGCGATGGCCTCTGGCAGCATCATCTGGTAGGAGCAGTGTGTGTGGAGGTCGACGCTGGACAGGAAGGCCGTCTGTGTGGGGTGAGTCTGGGGAGAAGAAAAAAGGCAATATGTACAGTATAGTACAGTACTTTGAGTGAAATAAAGTTGTTGCATATACGACGTGTGTCCAATAAGAAAGTTTTAGAAAAGCCTGATAATCCACAGAGACCAGCATTAAAACCCAGACGCAACACGAGAAAGGAGGGAATTTTCCCACTTAACTACAGAAATATGCCGATAAAAATCACTAAAATCCAAAACATCTCTCAGTAAATTGGCAAACCATGACGGTGTTAAGGTAAACAGTGCAGTAGTCTAGTTCTAAGGCCTATGCTGTACAATTGAATTAAAACAAAAACCATTTGTGAATCATATTTAAACTCCAAATTCATTCAGATGAAGCCAATGTAATACTTAAGTCAAACAAACGTGTCTTTCCAATGTGAATGAAGGCAGTCTGTCTTTTCGTGACAGTCCGTTCCTCTTCATCTATGCAAAAATTACATTCACTAAAATGTTGAAGGAAAGTCTCCTGTCAGAAATCAGCAAACACAAATTAATTTAACAGCCGCAGTTATATGACAGGAGCCAAAACAATCAGAATGTGATGACAGCACGTGTGTCAGTGATGTTTGGCCAAAGCAGTGAAATAAAGAGAACACGCTTCAGGCTGCATGAGGTTCAACACTAAAGAAAATCTCTCTCTAAAGCAAAACACACCATGAATAATATCAGAGGAACTCAAGAGGATGACAATGACTGAGATATTAGAGAATATTTCAGCTACAGCAGGTGATTTTACACTGTCAGGTGCTAGAACAGAGGATGAAACCTGAATAAAGACCCAGAAGCAGCAACAGGACGGAGTCAAGTTTCTTACTTTCCTTCGTAACTACTGAAATCAATAAATTGGAAGCCCTGATGGTGATTATATGCTGAACAGAATGTTAATTTAAGTTTGTTTTATGTCCCATACACAGTATTTGGTTTTATTTTAAATTTATTCAGATGCAGCCAAGAAAGGCACTTAATTACACGTGCATTCTTACCCAAGAGAAAATTCTCAAATAGCTTGTACAGTATGTGACGAGAACAAATCTGTTCATATGACTGGTTCTTACATGAGATCCAGTGTTTTCGATCCTCGTTATCAGATTCCACTGCAGCATCGTTTAGAACATTTTAATGTGTCATAGCAGGAATGCATTAAGTGGTCTTTTAATGTTTTTAGGTGGATTTTTCCTTTAAGGTGAATTCGTTTGTACCTCTGAGAAGAGCAACTTTTAGTAAGTTGCCAGTTTTGTTCTATTTACTTACATGTATCCAGCCCAGCGTGATGAGATCATACTGGTCCTGTATGAGAAAGAGTTCCTCCTCATTCTCTGTGTCACAATAGTCTGGTCCTCCACACTGCTTTGGTACAATGACGTGGGTTACAGTAAACGCATTTCTGGTCTGGAACAAACACAAAAGCCTCTCACTATTACACTACTTTTAATTATGCATAGAGACTGTCTGCCTAAAACTATCCAGTGACTGTGGTAACAAAATAAACACAGCAACGACTGGTTCTCTGCTGGAAAAAATAAAAGTTCAGTCAGTTTGCTCATCAAAAAAAAACAAAAACAAAAGCCACAACAGACCTAGGACCAAGTGTTCAATTATATTTGACCCCTGTGGTCTGGGATCAGCTGAGTCAATCAAATCCACACACACATTTCACTCTAACCATCTTCACTCAAGGATGCTAAACTGTCCTTTTTCTACTGATTAAAACTCCTAATTTAAAGACAGGGTGGCACAGATTTTTATTAACACCATATTTACACTCAATTTTGTGCTTCCTGTAACAGATCTATTCAGAACGCGATTCAACACTGCAGCTCTGTTCTGGAGTCTTACCAGTTTGCCACACAGGATGCCACAAGTTTCTACAGCTCGGCTTGTGTTGGTCTCAGCCAACTTCAGAAAGCTCCGGCACAGCTCAGCGGGAACGGCCAACTGCCGAAGGGCATCCACCATTGTATCTGCAAAAATCATGAAGAGGAATAAACAAAAGCTGAGCGGAAAAGCTAGATTCTTGTGATCTAAAACAAGGCATGGTGCGAACAGGAAATTAAGTAGGTCAGGGGGAAAGAAATTAGCTCAGGGGAATAAATACTTTTAAGCAGGTATTTAAATCCTCTGACGACCAGCCCCTCACATCAAAAAAAGATTAACTCACTATTGTTTTCTGGGCTGACCAGAGGCCCGGGTTTGAGCGACCGGTCAAAGCTGGGAGGGCTGTAGGCAGGTGCGCTGATAGATGCAGGGGGGTTATTGTGTTGGTGGTTGGTGATGCCAGACAGGTGCCCTGGGCTTTGCGGAGGTGTGGGAGAGACAACTGGGGGTCCCTGGATGCCTGGAATAAGAGGTGCATTCGGGGAGGGCGTGACGGGCGTGGAAAACTCCAGGAGCACGCGCTGGCGTTCCTTCTCCAGCTCCTGGCGGCGAATCATCTCCTCGAAGGCACTGAACTGCTCCTGCTCCCGCTGCCGCCGCTGCATCTCGGCCACGCGTTCCCGCTCTGCGTCCAACGCTCGCTGCCGAGACTGCTCCTGCACCAAGGCCTTTTCCTCCACCTTCTGAATATAAAGCAAACACATGACATTCAACCAGGACTGGGTTTCAGCAGGTGGGGTCCTTTTTTAGTCTATTGTTTTTACCCAACAAAGTCATACAAAGGAAAATTATGTGACATGAAATTTGCCGTTTCAATCACTGTAACAAACAATGTGAGTGTTGAAGGTCAATGTCATTGTTTTGCCTCAATTTAGTCTGATAATTAATAAAGGTCTCCTTTTATTGCAACCATTTCAGGCTGTTGCTGTGTTTCTGGTTAATGTTTCACCTCCTTTACACTATAGACAGCACAGTGTAATACCACTGTATAACTCATATTGTTCTGTAAATGTGGCTCAGATTATATTATATTTACAGCAGTTATTGTAAATTATATTTTTATCTGCAAAAACAAGAAACAGCAAACATAAATGAAGTTTTAGAAGACACTTTACCTTCTTGACAAGATACTGTTCATGCTCTTGTTCAAATCTTCTCAAAAGTGCTTTTTTCAGAATCTCTGCTTGAGGAAACGCAACATCCTTCAGTTTCTGCAGAAGACAGAAAATGAAGCAAAAGTTAAACATGGTAAAAATCTGTGTAATCTGTATATGAACCCTATGCGTACCTTTAGTGTGTCCTTCTTCTCAGGAATGTTTGCAGTCTTGTATTCCCGATGCTTGGGCAGTTTTTCTATAAAGAGCCTGGGCAAAAAAGTCAGTGTTGTTGTTGAATGGTAAACAGCTGAGTGCGCCTACACTGAGAATGCTTCTTCAAAACCATAATCTTAAAATTGTAATGACAGAATACACAGACTCTAGTTAGTTTTCTCAAAGCAAAATCTCTACATAACTGTGTCACAAAACTAAGAGGACAGATTCACATCACTCACGCAGCTTTTTTCAGGGGCAAAATAAGTCAAGTCTTGAGAAAGATCTTTATGTAAACTCTGTTATTCTGAGGAAATGACAATGAAACCTGAACTTGACAATCAAACAGATAAACTTACGTGATGTATTTATTGTACAGGACGAAGGCGTGTTCAATGTTTCCCTCCTCTGTGTAGATGTTGGCCATGCGGATCATCTCCATGCCTGAGCGAAAGTATCGGCGCGGGGGAACATCGTCGTTAACTTCCACCGAGCTTCCTTTCTTGGTCAGAGCGCGGACCCGCTCCTCCGGCAGCAGACTGATGTCAGTGTGGTCCGCCATCGCAAAAAGGCCAACCTGGAGCACTGGGAAGACAGGCTGAAGGTTTAATACTACACAAGGTGGAATCTAGAAATGAATGCTATGCTGATAAAACTGAGGCAAAGTATAGTTTAAACCAAATGCCAGTTTCTAAAGCATAAGCCACAGTGCTCAACATATATTTAATTTAGCAATTCCTCTGTGAGGCAGTCATTCCTCCTTCAGGCTTAATAAAGTATGTCATTAACATCTCTGGCTCGGTTCTAGTAGGGGACTTTTGTTGCATGTCGTCTCTGTTTTCCCATATTCCCTATCTGCCTCTCTGCAACTGACTGTTAATAAAAGCAAATTCCAAAAAAATACATTTAAAAAAATGCATTTCCTATGTTGTGAAATTATATTTTCCCTCCATCCTGACTGCTGAGAATCTTTCACCCATGACACAAATCTGTAAATGTAAGGACGTATGAATGAACAAACACTACAGTCACAGTCACAAGGCAACTTCTAAATGCTTTATTAGAAGGTAACAGACAAAAAAAGCTTAAAGTCTACTGTTTATGGGTGAAATTTAACCATTTTCAACAAGAACACCTAGGATATGATGTGATGATCTGAAGACCTGTGCTTTATTATGTATCCTTACGTGTGCATGTATGATTTACTAAATCAATTCACTATGCAAGACCACACAGTGCCTTCTATAGACTAGCACAAAGAGGCAGTGTACCTCTCTTCACACCCTATATTGAGGCAAGAGCTGACTCTGAAAGTCAGTGGCTGAGTATAGTTAGAAAAAAAAGGCATGACTCTGCTGTGAGGCTGCATGACTTGGGAGTTTTCTGCTCTATCAAACAAAATCAAACGTGAGGCCGATCCATCAGCATGCTGACTAATAAGTCAGGTGCCCTGTATTGATTCTGCCATGACGAGTTCTTGGCTAGAAGATCCAGCCCACAGCAACGTAAGAGACGACCAACGGTTAACACCAACTCGAGAGGTGTGGCACTGATAAAAGGAGAGCGGCGGTGGAGCCTGCATGTTTTATTGTTTAGCGTCTTTAATGTTAAGTGTTGCACCATCAGTCTACAAACAATGGAATTAGAAACTAGAAATGTTTAATGCCATTTACAGGATAAAATGAGTCAACAATGCTTTGTCAAATTTATCTTGTCACTGCTAAAACATAGGAAAAGTGACATCAAACTAATTGATCTTGACTAAGTTATTTCATAATAACTATATTATAAATATCACAGATTTGAGACACATTCATTTTATTTGTGAAGGTAAACAAGGTCAAAACAACTATAACTACACTTGTCAATTCTGGATTAATTTAACAACTGATTTAAATTTTTTTATTAATTTACTTTTTGTTTACTAGTCTAGGTATAGAGTTTTTTTTATCTAAAGTTGGTCCAGTGTGGTCTAGATAGGGGAAAAAGCATCCTCTTTTTGTGTTTTCATAAATAAATGAATCACTAATCTGAGACTGTGTTTTAAACGGTCTTTAGCGTGTCTATGCTAGACTTGGTCTCATGTGGTCTAGTTGGGAAAACTTCTAAAAAGCTGACTTCACAAATTTTCAACTTCCTTCTTGCTGTTCTAGTCTGGGGAGATCTGTGTTTAGCACATGAATGGTATTAAACTTCTCTATGTCTACCTTTTCTTAAAATAGCTCAAAATAAGTAATAACTCATGACAAGTCATTACAGAAGAAAAATTAATTACAGAAGAAAATATAGGACCGAGAGCTTTAATAATCAAATCCAAACTAGTGTGAAAAATATTTTTTGAGCTGTTGAACGACAACTGAAAAATGGCCTTAAGAATCTTATCCTATCTGTAAAACACGGCCGTGGCAGTGTCATGGATTTGGGCCTGCTTTGACATCATTGACAGAAATATGAACTTCGAGACATTAAGGTACTCATCCATGAACTGAAGCGCAACAGAAAGCAAATCATAAAGCAAGAGCACAACTCTAAACACACAAGTTATTCCACCAAAGAATGGTTAAAGTTAGCTAAGAAATTATATGTTTCGGAAGTCAAAACATACTCTGAGTGGAATCTGTGGAAAGTCTTGCAGCAGACTTTTCATGCAATGAAGCCAACCAACATCCCTGTGTTGATGCAGTTTTATAGGGAGGAATGAGCTAAAATCTCATTAAGCCAATCTGAAGGGCTGACATACACTTAACAGAAAGGTTTAGTTGGAGTTATTGCTGCAGGGGTCACACATACTTTTTTTCACATATACAAATATTTAAGGTTGGCTAATTTTGTGTGTGTCCAACAAATCCAACAACAGGAAATTATGAAGGTTTCACAAACTTTCAACTGCCACTGTCATGTGACATGTACTACTCACCAAACTAACGCTTAAAATCTGAGGAATTTCTCCTACAACATTCCCATCAGCTGCTGAATTGCGAGCTAAGTTCAGTCTCATCTGTGGCCTATATTTATAATGAGGTAAAGTGATGTAAACAACTAAATGTAGTTATCCCCAAAAATGCTGTTCAGTGGTATCTCATCGACTGAGAATCTTAACAGATACAAAATGTGGTGTTAAACAAACACTAAATTGTCACTCAGAAAAGATTCAGCGGTAATGTACAGAAGGACAAAATGAGAATATGTGGTCCCTTTTTAGCTCAAGTGATGAGTGTCACAGTGTTCCTTTAACCCCATTCAGAAACGAAATGATCCACGGACATGCTCAGGGTGTCATTAAGATATATTTCCCCTCCTCACATTCTTGACATCTAAACTTTCACTCCGAACAGATCAATGGTTCTATACGACGTCGCGTTAGCCATGCTAACTTAGCTAACTTAGCAAAGCCAGGCTACGGATTTAAAACGTTTAAACGTTTAGCGACCACCTGTGAGTTTTATCTTCATCCTTACCTAATCGAGCTGTGAGGTGACGCTCCGACAGACCTACATATAGGTGGACCAAAACACGATCAAATAACACTCCTAAACCAGACTGCTTCAGTGAGCTACGCCTACAGCGTCTGTACCGATCACTTCCGCAGTCAAAACTACTTCCGCCTGACGAATCGAATCATCATCACGCCATAACTGATAACGACTTGATATCAGTTATCGATTAAGAGTTATTTTATATTTAAAAAATATTTTTTATTAAAAAAAAGTTACATAAACGATCAACGCTTCATGTCACTTGTTCTTTTTTTGACTGTGACCAAAAGATTTAGATCATCTATTTGTCCCCCACATATGGAAGCCCCATTGTGCCAATAAAATAAAAACAACAACAAAACAGTAGAACAAGAAGTACGACGACTAGAATGACTGTAAAAGTAAGACATATGAGAAAAAAAGTTTAAAAAAAACTTGACTTATGCCTACTCAAAAAGCACAATAAGGATCAATTTTATTGACCAAGTATCAGTGACGTGCTGTGATCGTGGTCATACAGAAAATACATTTATAGGACAGATCAGTGGATACATGTTAATATTTATCGTATCGTATCTTCATTCATGATGACAGATAAGGTTCCGCCTCACCTGACCGCACGTCCTTCTATGTATGTATACCAGTGCATGGACGAAATTTTGATTTCAGGGGCGGGGGGGGGGGCACAACTGGCTTGAGTATGGGGCTGGGGGGGCTTGAACTGCTTGAAAAGTGCCATGATATCTACCCTACACCTAAAAACAATATGAAGTTCAAAATATGT
>JAUMHL010000030.1:23067233-23083155 GCA_032362345.1 Sandelia bainsii
CAGGGATGTTGTGTTTGTTGAAAATCCTCCTGAGCTTTTCAGCCACCCCTGCAACATAAGGGATGACAACACTTTTAAGTTTGTTCTCTTCCCTGTCAGTTGTAGGAGTGCTCTTGTTTGATTGTGACGATTTGTCATCGTCACAATCCCAACTTCCTGTCTTATTTTGAAATTCTCAGTAACCTCCTGTCTGGTCCTTCCATTACCCCCAGTCACTTCACACACTCACCTGTGACTTGATTTCACCTGTGCCTCCAAAAAACAAACAAATAAATAAATAAAATAACAAAAAAACCTTTGCCTCCCCCCATTCAAGCAGCACCTCCTACAGATTGTCTGCTCTCCTCAGTGACAACACTACAATCTGAACGGTTTTAAACCTCTACCATGCTTAATCTAGCGTTATTTTAATAATTAATAAAAAAATAAGGACTAAGATGTCTCTCATCTAGTGACCAGCAGTGGTGGATTTATGTAAGTTATCAGTATCACAGAGAAGAAAGACTATGTTATAAGTAAACAACCTGCATTCAATGAGTTAATTGAGTACTAAAGTGTTAAAAAAAAGAGGCTAAATTCATGATAATGTATATTACTGGATTATAATAATTGACACAACAATATGTTTATCACTTTAATGTTGCCTGTAGTAACAATGGAGCTTCTTCTTCGTCTTACACTGTTTAGATAATGCTGTGTTTTGAATCTAATAGGCTAATTATAGTTTTTTATTACTTAGTGACTGCAAGGTGGTTCGTGTATTTCACACTCTCGAGCAATAAGATGTCATCATACAGTACTGTGGAGTAAAAATGTTAAATTTGTCCAAATGTAGTGAAGTCTATATGACGCAGAACATTTAAATACTCAAGTGAAGTAGAAATACTGCAAAATTGTGCTTGAGTACAGTATTTAAGTAAATATACTCAGTTGCCTGTCACCTCAATGTGCTTCTGGTGTTTGGGGTTTTTATTAAGAGTGTGATTCGTGTTGCAGTACAATTTTTCCCCCAAAACATTATTTCACATAATATATACAATCAAACACAGGCAGAATATCTAGGTTGAACAGTATCAGTAACAATTTCTAAATAAACATGTCTAGGAAACCAAAAACCAAAAAGAACACAAAACAATACAAAAAACACTCATAACAAATAAAAAGGGGCAGAAAAGGAATCAAAATAAATCAAAATGGTCCAAAAATGTGAATGATTTACGGGCCGATTCTGTTGCAGTACCGGTGTCGGCCGCAAGGAGGAGACAGCGCCATTTTGAAAACGCAGTCAACGTACCGTCTGTTGACGTCACCACCCTGTGTAGGTACATCCTCCCCACGCTGCTGCTGCTGCTTCTCCTCCTGTTTGTTTGCATGAGAGGATGACGGAGAAATACATAAAAAAAAAGACCCCTGCCCGTCTATGAATTAACTATACGTACCGGCGACATCTTGGTGCTGCTGCCGCCCACGTCTTCATCTTCTTCAGCGGGGTGAGTTAACGTTACACCCGGTGTGCCGGAGCCTGAAACGGACCCCGTTTGTTGACGTCAACCCCCCAGCAGCATCACCGGGTAAGCTAACTGTCAGGGCTGATGAGAATCTGGCTAAAATGTCGGGCATTAACTTAGTACAGACGTTAACACATTTATTTACACAATGTCTGATTCCCGTAGCTGGTTATTCAGGGTGGTAGCTGAATCCAGGCTTGCTATAACGCTAGATGCTAACATTAGGGAGCTACATCAAGTTAGACTAAATATTCACACTCATTAACTCGTCGGTTTAAATATTTATTATCAGTGTACGATCTCAGAGACTGTCTGTAAACATGTCTTTCTTTTCCCACGAGTAATCTCCGAGTCGTTGCGTTGTACGTCTAGAAGATTCTCAGATGTCCCTTAAAATCCTGTTTTTTACCACCAACAAAAATAATTAACCTATCAAGATAAGTTCACTTTAAAACGAAGTTGAACCAGGCACCTTAAAAATGGGCATAACGCCTGTAGAGGGTATTGTTCAGTCGTTTTTAAGATGACCCGAGAAGAATCAGACTTATTACTTCAGAAAGAAATGTTTTTTTAATTAGTTTACAATCCTAACATTTATAGTTTTATGTTAAACAGATAAATATTTAGTTTTTATTCTACTACCGATTTAATTTTAACATTAAATTTATATTAAGAATTATTATATTAAGTTCCAGATCCAGATTTTAATGTCTTAGTCATATTCTAGCTAATATTTTCAGAGCTTAACATATGTTTTGCTGGTAAGAGAATATTCAGTTACGTATCTAAAACTGCAGATTAATTGACCTTGCTGAGTATTTGTGTCCAGCTCTTAAACACTGTGCTTACTGTTTGTATGGCACTTGGCGCCCTGTGGCTTTCTACCTGTGAATGTCTGACCTCTAAAAAACTGAGGGGTTCAGTCAAACCTAGTCTTGTCTCAACCCTTTAATTTTACGGTGAAAGGTTCTTTGTTGTACTCTCGGGATGTGTGGAGCACAGCCACAATGTGTTTGGTGGACCGACATCATGACCATAGCCATCGCTCACTTAGCAAATGACAGTCTTTGTTGATGATATCAGCCTGAGAACCGAGCAAAACAATAATTAGGGGCCTGCTGAGTCGATGCACAGCTTAACCTCCCCTTCGCTTCAGGAGTATATAAAGTTACTTGTGATGAAACAGTTGAGTGTGCAAACATGAGAAGACAAACCAGTGTCTGCAGGATTCTTGAGGTGCAAGCTGCTTCGAGATAAGAACAATTTGGCAAGGACAAGTTGCTCTTTGCATCCCTCTGTTCATAAAAGGTACAGTATGCTTTCCCGTTTAGACTTAGCAGGAGAAACTGACAGTAGAAAAGCTGAGAGGAACCCTAAGGGAAATCGTTTCTGCTGGAGTCTGATACTTGACATACCAGACCATCTTTGAGCTCTTGCCTTGTTTAATCACACGCGTGGAAGTTAATAATAGTGTGTGGTGCAGTACTGTAGCAGACTACGTATGGTTAATTTAGGCTGGTATCACCAGTCCCCACTTGATAGTGAACTAAATATCTTTTTGGAAAAACACCTTGGATTCTGGGAGCTGGAGTTTTTATGTTTTAACAGTTTTACTTTAAATACCATTTGAAATCAATATATAAAGAAAGCGACTGAGAGAATGATCTTTAATTAAAATGATAGTTAATTGCACCCTCACCTACACACACAAGTCACAATGGTTTGCTTCACTGAGTAGTTTGATCAATTCTGCTGTAGCTATTTTAAAGTATATTTTGTTCTCACTGTAAAAACTTTAATTTGTTATTAGATAAGTTGACTTTCACCATTTTTTTATGGCAGCAAAATGAGATTATCATTGTATATAATAAAACAGTAATGTCAAGAGTCAGTGCATCTCAAATGTTAGCGATTTGAATACTAACATAACTGTCTAAAAATATTGTCAACCTTAATTTGAAAAAGGTCGTGAAAAAGTTTTTTTTTTTTTTTTGTAATTTAAATCAAAAAGTGAAACTCATTCAAGCCTTTTCTGTTTTAATTCAGAACATTACAACTTACTAAAAAATCCAGTACCTCAAAATACAAGAATATATCCTAAGATCAATCAAAAAAAGATTTATAATACAGAAAAGCCCAATTTCTAAAAAGCCTGTTCATTATAATGGAGTCAGTACACTTGGTCAGGGCTACTTTAGCATGATTTACATGAATATGCTTCGAACAGCACACTGCAAACAGCCAGCTCTTTCCACAGTGACTTTCTGTGGCTTACCTCTCTGTGGAGGACGTCTGTGATCGTTTTCTGGACAACTCTTAAGTCAGCGATTGATCAACATGAATGAACATGATTGTGATTAGGCTCGGCACTGAAATAGACAGAGAAATACACAGTATTTGTACTGTATGAATAGTAATTTACTAAAACTCTAAATAAAGTAATAAAATTTGGTGCTTATTATTTTCAATGTTCAGGATCCTTAAGCTGTAATCACTGACATTAAAACAAAAAGAAAGCTTGAAATGTTTCTCTTTACATGTAATAAATGTAATTAATAATGCATGAGTTTCACTTTTTGAATCAAGTTTAAAAAATAAAACACTTTTTCATTGTATTGAACATTTTTCTGGATGCACTGGTATATTGATTTTAAGTCCATGGTGTAACAGTACAGTGGTGTTTCCTTTTTTCCTCCTCACAGTATTTCCTACTTAGTTGTTGCAAAAATGAAGATCCTGGATAAAAAGTAAAAATAGTGTGAGTGTAGATGTGACAGTAAAAGCAGGGTATAATCGCACATCACTAAGAGGGGATTTGCAAATAACAAAGTTTCCATCAACACTTTTATCAGCCTTGATTGAATTTGTTGTTCCCTCTACAGTACAGTGGTGTGCTGATAACCAGTGCTAATAAAAGCAGCACCTTTCCTTCATGATAAAGTGAAACTTTTAAAGGTTTTCTGTAGCTCACCGTCGTGCAGCACCTTGATTATTGCTTCATTTATTGAAGAGGTGTGTCGGTTTGAAGTGGTCATGGTTGGTTTGGTCACATAAACCCTGGCAGTGGAACACAAGAGACTGTGTCATGTACCTTTCTGTGTTCAGATATAACCTGTTTGGTGGACTGATGTTTGAATTGGTATCCTGCTGTTAAGTTTCAGGGGAGGGGCCCTTGATATCTGCCCAGTCAGCTGGTGAAGGTGATGAGGACGAGGGACATTTCTTGCTGAGCTATGTGTACACATGGTTGTAGGAGCCGTGAGATGTGGCAACACTGCTGATAACACTGCTAGTTCAGTTGCCTCATGAACCTCAATCCCCACATGTGCTAATTTACTTATTCCCAGTGCTCAGATTGGACGGTGATGACTGTGAATTTAATTTGTGTTTGTAGTCATCAGTTTTGGCCAATTGGTTTCTTACGTGTGGTGACTTTCTAAGAACTCAGAAAGATGAGCAGGGTAAAATCAGCTGCATGCCTATGGGACTGGAGTCCAGCAGACTGTGACTAAACATTTCCCACCCTGCTCTTCCCTCCTTTCTCCCCTGTAAACCTCACATTTAACAACATGGCAGAGGCCTTCACTCAAGTAGCTGCTGCAGACTGTCTGTCTCTTCCCACCACTCTTTATCTTCACAGAAGTAAATAGGCCTTGGACTCAAAAAGCCCACACACGCATACTGACACACCACAAAGATGGACGTGTGTGTGTGTGTGTGTGTGTGTGTGTGTTTTGAGTGTACATTGACATGCCGACATTTAAAGGCAGCTTCTGTGTTGTTTTCGGACTGTAGCTGCACTGAGACCTACCAGGGAAGAAGACTTCTGCTTCTTCAGTGCTTGTTGTAGCTCAGCTGTTTGGACCTGTTCATTCTACAGTGCGAAGTGATTTCAGCGTGAGTGCATGAGTATATTTAGTATCTGTACTAAGTTATTATCACTGTTAAGTAACAGGCAGCACTTTAACAGCTATTCTTATTCACGTATTGTCTTGCAAGCCACTGAGAGTAGAGCCTGACCAATAATGGAGTGAATTTACTTGTACTGTGTCCATACATATAGATTGATAAATATACTCTAGCATTTGAATATGATGTGTCTTTGGTCATTCCCTTGACCTTTTCTCTCTTCTTTTTATCTGTATACTTTTATTTTTTATGTCTTTATATTTGGTTTTATAAGAGTGACTGAATAGTTTTTGTGTGTCAGTGTGTTTTTTGCAAACATGCTTTCCTTTAATAGCCCTTTGTAGACCTTAATAAGTAATAATAATGTTTTCAGTTGAATCGAGTGCCTAATCATGTATAGGGCTACTACAAAGTTAGCTTGTAGTGCCACATGGAATGAGTTTATTTACTCATGGCAGATTACCTGTGGTGTATTGATTATTACAAAGGTTGCAAACAGATTAAATGATTGAAATTATGTGCTGTTCTGGTTTATTCCCAGTGGTATTGCAAGGGCTTTTTTTTTTTGGCTGTTAATAAGCGTTGGTTAAATCAATGGAGTGAATTTGTGTTGATGGTAAATTGCCATGTTTATCCTCGCATTAAACTGAGTGTGTGACAGTAAGTTATGTCAGATTACAACACACTCAAATGAAGCACATATTTATTCAGGGCTGACTTTTCTTTGTGTTTTGTGTGACGTGCTGATTGTCACTTCCAGATATTTCCTCACACAACTTGCTTGTCCATTTTCTCTTTATAAAAAATAAATGAGGACTAGGAACACTGTTTTTATCTCTGGCAACTTTCCAGCATGTTGGAGGAAAACGAGCAGGTCTTATGATTGCATGTTTATCCACTTCTGAAGCTCTTGGCCGGTGTAGGTCACAGCAGCTACACCACAAGAAAAACTTCCTACTCGAATAACAAAGATTTATCTTTTCTTTTTTTTTTAAGTTCCACTGATATGAAGATGTTTTGCCAAGGTAATTATGCTGTAAAAACAGTACATAATCAGCCAAACTATGTCACCACCACCTTATTTTTATTATTACTCTACTGCTTGTTTACATTTTTTGGAGACACTGAGAAACCTGCTGAAAAACTGTACTCAAACTGAGTCAGGGCCACTGCTGGTAATGTGCTTTTTTATTGCACTTTCCTGTAAAGAAAGCAAGATTGGATTTTCAGAATTTTTCCCTTGACTGCTTTGATGTGTCAAATATTCAGTGTAATGAAGTATTAAATACCAATGCCCAAAATATTCAGTTAATGAAATGTACGAAAAGCAGCAAATGCTCAAATTTAAAGAGCCAGAAGACGCAAATGTTTTTTGCCCAATGCATTGTGTGAATGACGTTATCACAACACTTCTTATGATAAATTTCCTGTAGGTAGACTGATTCTTTCTGTGCTATATTCTGTAGACACTCCTAACTTCACTAACAATAGAAGCCGGCAGTAAGGACGCCAAGGTTCAGAGCTCCTGCAACTTTCACAAGGGTTGTGCAAGAGACGAGAGTACTATGGAAAGTAGAAAAAAATAGGAACTAAAGAGGCTTATGAAGATTTTTTGTCTATTTTTTTGTACCTTGTTTTCCCATCTTTCCCTGTACTTAAGAATGAGGTCTTTTTAGAGCAAGTAGAAGAGGTTTGCGAGAGACGGTGCAGTTCATTGGGGATATGGTGACTTATTGAAGAGTTTTCTCTGTGCCTCCACAGCTCAGAGACAGAGAGAGAGGGAGACGAAGGGAGAAAAAGTTGGTGAATGAACACAAATTGGACGAAAAACACAAACTGACCTTTTTGAAAGTTGTTTATCTGGAGAAAGTCAACTGAGCATGGTTGCACTTTTCATAAATGTTATGCTTTACGTTCATATCGTCTCACATTTCCACACAGCTGCCCTGCCAGATTTATTTAGCAACCAGGGTGCAGTGGCTTGCTCAAGGGCATCTTGGCAGACAGACGGACAGAGAGGTGAGGTGAGGTCAGGGTGACAGAAACTTTTCTCTGCAGCTGCTGCACATGATGTTTGCAGCTACAGTATTTTCCTATACAATTCCACTGCCCGCCATGTACATTTCTAGACTTTCTCTATACATAGCTGAATGTGAATTAAAGAATGCAGTTTCAGAAAAGGAATTATGTGGGTTTGGCATCATGCTGGACTTTAAGACCTGAGGTTCAGATGGGAATTTGAAGGCAAATTGATGGGGACAAGGGAACACAGACAATTTAAGCTGGCAGCTGCCATTTCAGGTTTCGTTTCCTTTTGGTTAGTAGTGCATGACCTGCTGCTGTATCCTTTCTTCCTTCGCTGCTCCTTTCTTTCTCACCAGTGAGTTGTAACCTTTCTCTCTCGCCTCCACAGTTCACAGAACTCCCGAGGAGTCTGCTACTGACTTCAGGCATTTTTCCTTCTCCGCTTGTTATTCCCCCGACTCCATCTCTGCTTCCCAGTAGCCTGTGGGCATCACTTGGCAAGCTCAGCGCCTCAGGGCAGACAGAGTGACTCAGGCGTTTTAAACCATCACCTGTCATTAGAGGCTCTAGAGGAAAAGGTGAGTGTTTTCTAACCAAAATGAATGGGCCTGTGTATTTACCTCAACGAGGACATGTAGAATGAATTGGTGCTCTGTGTGTTGGAGCAGGGGGTGCCCTGAATATGGTGAACGTGCATGAAAGTTACTGTCAGGAACTAAGTGCTTTGATTATGTTGTCCCTCACACATTGTTTAATTTAAAATGTTAATTCTTTTAACGCTTATTTGTGTAAAACTTGGAAACTAAATGCTAATTCCACGGTGACTGAAAACAGACAGCACATTCATATAAGCTGATATGCTAACTGCATGTCTAGTTTGTTTAAGAACCTGTGATAGTAATCTCTTACTATAATATTACACTGGTGTCTCTGTCATTGATAGTGTGCGTTGTTTAGTGGGCGTGTACTGTACTGTAATTGTCTGTAACTGGTGGCTGCATTCATCTCACTGGTTTCCTGTTCACTGTGCTTTGTGCTCTTGGTCTAACGGTGGGTTCTTGGTTCATCATGTGCGTTGACGGCTTCGATTGCCGTTAGGGTTGGCTTCTACTGACCACTTGAATATTCTCATATGTGAGGGTTAGGATTAGGGTTGGGTTAGTTTTGCCCACATTCATTGTTTCTCACTGTGGATACTGAAACTCAGGCATTACAGTATATTTCCACACAAACATTTTTATTTACAGGAAATTAGAAAAATTTCATACTTCCACAAATGGTTTCCTGAAAAGCAGAGAGTGAATGTTGAGTCTACATAAAAATAACTTCAAAATAAGATCTTTGATTTATGTACAGCCTCATGTTTTAGACACAGATAAATAGTTAGATACTTTACTATCCCACTGGAAATTTCAGGCATGTTGTTGACTGAATATGACCTGATGTGAATTATTAAAGTAAATATAAATAAAATTATATTACAAAGCTTGTAAACAGTTTTTGGCACATGCTCCTTGTCACACACTTTGAGCTGGTTTATTACATCAGGAAAGTGCAGCATTTATAAAAGTATTTTAGATTTATTTTATTATAACTTCCTCTTTCCCCACAGATCAACGCCCTCCAGCCAGTAAAGAAGCCATGTTTGCCTGGTCCTCTCATGGCTGTAACACGACCACCACTACTCCTTTCCGGTCTCAGATGATGCTTGCTCTGGCCTTGGCTGTGCTGCTCTGCCCCTTAGGTGTAGTGACAGGTCTGGGGGAAAACCAGACCCAGTCTGCTGCTCAGGTGCTCCAGGACTTGCTGGCCCGCTATGGGGACAACAGCACCATCACAGTGCCCCAGCTGCGCTCCTTGCTGGCCCTGCTCAGCCAGGGACAGGGTGAAGTCAACAGTGACTGCAGTAATGAGACAAATGCATCCAAACCTCCCAAATTCAACAACTCCAAGGTGAGAACAAAAACATTCTCCTATCTGGTGTCACCACTGTGATTTGTCAGGGTTTTCTGTTGTGGTTGGTGCAACACGGGATTTATTTTTCTGATTTACAATTTGCACCCTTCTCTTGTTGCTTGTCCTTGTGCTTATCATTTTATTGTCGAACAATTCAATGTTTAACCTCAGAAAATGCCAATTACCGTGTCCAAGGTTATACCTTTAAATTTTCTTTCAGACCATCAGTCCTAAACCCAAATCTTACTATATATTATTATTATATGTATTGTATAGTTCAGTTTTTGAATCTGGAATCTTAAATCCTATGGTACATAGTGCATGACTTACTTCTGAATGAAAAGGCTTCATAAACTAACCTCAAGTTGCAGTTTCAGAATGTTCTTTATAGGTTATCTTTATTGCTTTATTTTAAAACTATGATTTGATATGAACTATTTTAGTTTGACCTCAATTTATTCAGTGTAATTAGCTTTTGCTTCTGTGTTGTGTGTCAGCAAGTTGGCCCAGTTCACAAGATGCATCTTAATCATTGTAGGAGATAAGTCACAAACAAAGGCAGATCAAATAAGACAGTATGGCCATGAAAATAGGTAGGGCTGGAAATATACAGTAAAAGCTGAAGGAGGCACAGCAAACACTGCTGCTAGATAACAAATCTCTTGCTGTGGTAGTACCTCTACTGGAACCTCAGAGCCCCCTGAGCCCCTGGAAGGAGAAGAGTAAATCCAGCTTTAGTCCTGCCTGAAGGAAGCTAGAGCCACTGGTTCCACATAGCTGAGACACAGCATATTTCCCATACTTAATGTCAGAGCTGGTTGGCTGACTTACTTGCTGATCTGCTTTTGAGTAGATCTACTCAGAGTAATTGTGACAAAGTTAAAAAACTTGAGAGAGATGAAATAGAACAGAGGATTAAGGTCACATGTAGGCGTGTTGCTGGATTAGGTAACTTAGAAGGCATGGACACAAGTGCGTTGCTATCTTTACCTGTACAATTATAAGAATAGAAACTGGTAATGTCTCTTTCTTCAGGTGTGTGACTCAGAACAGATGTGCGGCCTTAGGCCAACAACAACATGTTCCATCACATGTGCCATCACATGTGCCACCTGCTATTGAAGACTGTCACTCAGCATTCCGAAATTTGCTGTTGTGCTGAGAACAGATCATTCAGCTGACTAGAATATTGAATATATTTCCTGGTACCATTTTCTAACATTTGGCCAAGTGATGAATCCACTGTAATGATGTGATGAATCACCATCAAAAGCCCCACGTCTGTTAAACTCAGCTTCACTTCACACACACCAAGAAATGAATGTGTGAATGTGTGATCCATGGTAAATATACCAGAATAATATGTTTACCATGGATCCAGTTTCTCCTCCGTTATGAATGTGACATTTGTGATTTTACTTACTTACTGAGATGATATCTCATAGTTTGATATTTCACTCTTTTCTTCTCATCCTCTAGGCCTTTTAATGGTTGTGGGACATCCCCTCCTTCCATATTTGTCCACTTCTACATTGATCCTAACTTTTTATGCCTTATGAACAGTTTTGCCTAAATCTCAAAGCTAATTTCTTACAGACAACAATTAGAAGCAATAAAACAGGAGTTGCTACAAGTAAAATGACAAGTTTTTGTTAACTTTTGATGCGAACAGTTTATCAAATAATCAAACTATTATTGTTTTGAGTAATAAATTAATCAAAAATAATAAATCAACATTAATAAATCAAGCAATTCCAAAACTATTCCAAGGATTTGTGGTCACATCTCGTTTTGTCTGACCAACAGTCCAAAATAGATCTGAAACAACATGATGCTTTTCTTTATCCTAAATATTTTGGATTTTGAACTGTTGGACATACAAGAAAAGATGTGACCTGGCTTGTGTTATTAATTTACTGACGTCTTAAAGCTAATGAATAATTGAGGAAAATAATCACAAATTATAACAACATAGTTGTGAATTTACAGACACAAAGTGCCCTGACCTGTTGTATCACTGAATACATATGGGCTAATTCAGGTTATTTATTTATTTATTTTTGAGTAAAATTTCTTTTAGCCACCTGAATGATGGGTATGTTTTCTGTGCCAGTGTTTGCCTGAAGACACACTGGCTATTTACAGCATCAGCGAAAAGTCACGGCTGGATGGGCAGGGTTTACAAGAGCTGTGCCCCACCATGCTGCAGCAGTTGGATGCTGGCACCTGCAGGCCACAAAGACACGAGGAGTCGAGCAGTGATCCCTCCCCTCGACCCTCTGATGCTGAAGGTGAGCAATGAGTTATTATCACTGAAGGTATTTCTTTGTGATTTTTCATTTGCATTGTAGTGTTAATTTGTACATCAGGTGAATGTTGAGTGTTTTAGATTAACGTTTTAAATTTGTGGTGATTTATCTTGTGTATTCGTCAAACATTGCTGCCAGCAGGTTGAAACGTCTTATCTTTGTGATCTGAGCTTGCCTTGACGTAGTGATATCATGATGTCCTCAAAGGAAAGCAAAGACAAATTAAGCATACACAAGGCTTAGCCAACAGTTTTCTCAGTTTGGCTTAAAAACCAACGCTCCCTTTAGACTCCACCATCCTGCTTCAGTCATCCAATCCAGTGTGCAGCAGAGATCTCATCCAGGTAAAAGCAGTTGGGACAGGAAAGCATCTCAGCTACACAGTGCTTTTCTTTCCTTGGCTGCTGACCAACTGTAACTCCATACAGACTGCTGACTGGACAAACCCAGTAGGACGTCCTTGAGAGCTGTGGAAGCTGTTTTGGCATCTGCATCCAATCTGAAGTTCTTGGAAATTTGCAGTGCACTGCAGGCTGTTGTTTCTTTATGAATAAAGCTAAAATAGCTTTTGGGTATGTGACTGCCATAAAACAAAAACCTCAGTGAACTCTTCAGCCCTCCAGGCTATATCTAAAAACGGCACCACTTCAGTTTCTGCAGAGAAAATGACAGCTTTCATAATGTGGCGACTGGGCATCAGTCTTCATCTTCTTTTCACTGATGCCATTTTGTTTTGTTCTTACTAAACTGGCACTCAAATTTCAGCTTTTACTTTTAACCTAGTTTATCTTATCCTTAGTAGGTGAAGGAGAAATAGTTTAGTGGCCCAGAGCTCTAGCTCTATTTCTGCCTCCTCACTAACACATTTGTTTTCCCTTATTGTCCATTGCCCTCAGCTCACCTCACTCTTGCCCCTGTAAGCAGCTTATTTTGGCTTAGGAGATGCCTTTTTTGCCTAGACTGTGGAGATGTGCCAACAGCAAGGAGGCAGATGCCATGGAAATTCATCTGTACCGCAGATCTCACTGACATTTAGATCCTCATCTTTTTTTCTTTAATTAAAAGAAAAAATATATAGTTTTTCTTGAAATAAAATAGCTAAATACATTTAATTGCTAAAGAAACAAAGCAAGACTCTAACCAGCAAAAGTACTGTCAGAAGACTGTCAGTGGTTGGGATGGACTTTGCAAAATGGTTACTGGATACAGTTTTTGCACAGCTTGTGCCATACACTGCTCCCTTACAAACCTTTAGCCATGATTTGATGCTGGGAAAGTCTCTGCTTAGAATAACCATTTGGCTTTATTCTGATGCTATTTTGCATCACAATGCTACTTAGTCAACAATTTTCTGCTGGAAACTTGAAGCGTTGCCACATTTACTGACTACAAGTTTCTATAAGTTGATTTAACTTTGACAAGCCTCAGATGAGTAAACTATCCACCTGAGTGTCATCTGAAAATGTGCTTCAATGGATAAAACTCAAGGAAATCTGACATTTTATAGAAAGGAGTTAACATAGTCAGTCAAATCAGCTTAATTCAGATTTCTGACCTAGAAATATTGCAAATGTCATCAGCAAAGAACTGGAGATAGGAATAACTCAAGAGCACAAGAATAACTTTACCTTAACTATTTAGAAACATTGACACTGCTGTGCTTTAGAAAAAGTCAGTATTTTATTTAAAGTCCTGGGTACTGATCTTTCCTCTTCTCTGTACATGCTGATTTGCTTTCATGTGCAAACAGACTCTGTTTTCACTGTTGCACAGATGAGACTGACTCTGTCACCTGATGATTTAAGTTGACAGTCTTGTTGCATTTCAGAAATTAGTGATCGGATTTTCTTCAGTTAAATGGACTTAACAAAGATTTGGGTGATCGGAAACCACCATCGCAGTTCTATGATGGAGATAGAGAAACTTATTCCATATTTTAGTATACCAACTCTCCTCAACTGTGGCTACAAATCTAGGCATCATTTTTTATAGCAATTAAAATATTTGGAGCACTGTCAAAAAATGTGTTTTATAATGTTATCGCAATCTGCAATGTGCCTTTTTGTTACATTATCGTGCTTGTTTGTCTTGTGTCTTGAGCTGTACCCACATCTTCTATCACCGCCCTTGTAATCTACATTTAGTTTATTATCTCAGCATGAAGAAGTTAGCTCACACCACAGAATAGATCTTTAATCTTAATCTAACCATTCTTTCCCTTAATCTTCACAGGTGCTGCAGCCTCACACAAAATTTCTTTATCTAGTCTTATGTTTTTTTCTACAGGTGTCAGTAAAGGCAGTGCTTCCCAGCCTTTTTGGCTGAGTAAAAGCAGTGTTGAAGCAGAATTCAACTTAAATGACATTTTCAAATTGTTCAGTTAGTTTTTAGAAGCTGGAAGAAGCCATTCAATATTTCATAATAAAAGAGTAAAATAGAGATATGCCCGAAAATCAGCTTGCATGTTGTTTTAATGTTGCATGTTTCTCTTCTGTTCCCGTCACTCCAACCCCAGTGTGGGGCTTTTCTTTCCTGAGTGTGACAGTGATCAGTGCCTTCTCCCTCACTGGAGTATTCATCGTGCCTCTGATGAAGACACGCTATATGAAATACGCACTCAGCTTTTTCATCGCTCTTGCCATTGGCACGCTGTACTCCACTGCGATCCTGCAGCTGCTGCCAGAGGTTTGCCATCTATCCATATATTGTTTCATTTCATATACCTTGAACCTTTGCTTTTCAAAAACACAAAACACCAAAGCTGAAACCCTCTTTAGTTCACTGTAGTGTCACGTGTCACATGCTGTTTACAAAACTTGTGCACGTTTGGCCATGCGCTTCCTCGTCTTTCCTGTGGTTGCATTTCTTTCCTTCCTGCCTTTGTCTTCTCTCTGTGGTTTTCTCGGGGTCTAATAAGGTCTGTCAACAGTGGAAGGAATCACTGATCATCTAACAGTGTTTTATGTGTATGTGTGCACTGTGTGTCTGAAGCATTGAGATGTAGGCCACCTATGAGATCTTGATCTCAGTTCAGCTCAGCTCTGTGTTCTGTCACTGCAGCTTGTAGAATAGCTGAACAGGCTTATTAACAGTGTTTCACTCTCTCTGTTTTTTTCTGCTTTGGCATAAATTTCAATCCAGGACAAATAGAGCGCAGCACCCTTAAACCGTCCTTCAAATTGAAATGTGACCCCTTGTTAGAAGTGCTTCTTCTGCTACTGTTGGGCTATTTAAAGTTAATTTGACCCCTTTTTTGTCTGCAGAGATAGCTAGTGGCTACCCTGAGGCTAGGGCAGGGGTCCAAGCACCTGAGTGGACTAGGCCAAAGTGTGTGTGTGTGTGTGTGTGTGTCTGTGTTTGAGATATCACTTATCGGTAACTTTCCCTTAATTACTTCTATTCTCGTATCAAAAGAAATGCATGGGGTTCAAAGACTGCTTCGTTGCTCAACAAATGATTATTTTCAAATTCAGATGAAAGGTGGTTTCACTTCTGTTGATCTTTTTTCAGTGGATAATGTCACTGGAAAAACTGCAGGTATTTAAAAAATGTTTTTCTTTAAGTTGATTTCATTCCTCTTTTCAAGGACATAACTGGTTGGCGATCTCTAATTTGTTGTTCCTTATCCGGGGAATTAATCTGATAAAACAAAATTTCATTTCTGAACTAACTGGCTCTTTTTTTTCACCTTCCCCTTCCTTTTTCGTGCCTCCTCTCCGTTGATCAGTGTGGGGTTATGGGATCCTCTGTGTGACACTGATCTCTCTGTGTTCGCTGGTCGGGGCGAGCGTGGTGCCCTTCATGAAGAAAACCTTTTACAAGCGACTGCTGCTCTACTTCATAGCCCTGGCCATTGGCACGCTCTACTCCAACGCCCTGTTTCAACTCATCCCAGAGGTAGTGTTGATGCTGCTGTGACTCACTTAGCCGCAGCTCCTTCACAGTGCCTCAGTGCAGGGTTTATGGCTTTATGGTTGTGTTGTGGTATGTCGCAATGCATTTTTGTCATTGTACACTGTCATCTTGGGTAATATGATATAAATAACTTTTATAGTTTATATAGTTTATAAAGTTTTATATTTGTGTGTGTGTATATACACTACTCACAAAAAGTTAGGGATATTTGGCTTTCGGGTGGAATTTATGGAAAATGTAAAAAGTTCACACTACAGTGATATTATATCATGAAAGTAGGGCATTTAAGTAGAAGCATGC
>JAUMHL010000030.1:23103049-23114690 GCA_032362345.1 Sandelia bainsii
AATGTGCACCACTGGAGAGGAACATACCTTTGGAGCCGTGTTTGTTTCCTAAAACCTCACTGCTCTTACCATAAGAAGAACAACAACTGCACTGTTTTCCATGAAAGTGTTTTAGTGCATGACATCTGTGATCTGCTGTGATGACCAGTGTGTTAGTTTCTCATTAAATAACTGTTCTGGAGTACACGTGTTCTTAAAATTTAAATACTGACTGACTCTTAAATGTTTATTTTCATGTCTATATTTAATACTCTGTCAGTTATTTCTTAGCTGTGATTTTCTACATTTTTGGACTCATTTAGACATGTCTGCACTTTATGTGGTTTATGTTACAATTTTCTGTCTTCTAATCCAGAACAGTCCGGCCATAGTTGTATCCAAGTAAAAATAATAATAATGACCTACTTAATTGATAACTTGGAGAAATTGTTGTTAGGCAGATGCAGTAGATGTCGACGTTATTACAGGGTTTCAGTGACCTGTCCAAGGACACCTCGACGTGTAGCCAGGAAGGACCAGTGACCATGTGGTTCATAGACGACAGAGCTACATGTTGCCCCACAATCACCTGCTTTGAGCTGGAGATGAACCAGTGGCCTAAGGATAACTGTCACGACTAACCTGCAGCCCTTTAAACTTAATCCATTCCTTTGTATCAAACTGGAAACCAAGACATGCCCGACAGTTATTTTAAAATAGTTAAGACTGATTTTCTTGAAGCTAGCTTGTGTGTTAATCTTTCATTTTCTACCTCCAGACACAGATCCAATGTCTTTGTGTTGTCTGCACAGCATGTCTAAAGTCCATAACGAGACTCAGATACAGATTCCCACGTGTTTGTCTATGAGATGACAAACATGCTCATAGAATAAACTAGTGCTTCAGAAACCTGATACGTAGCACTGTAAATCAAATTTAGCATAAAATAAATTAATGTATTTACAGAGCTTAGGAGGAGTCATGGAGCACACAATCATGAGTGTGAACAAATGTGTGTCTTATAGGATAACTTCAGTCATTTTCTACACACACACAGCAAATGTGGGTGATGTGTCTCAGTCTCCAGCCTGGATTCATTTGTTCATTTGTTGTTGTCCAAAAACAATTAAAAAAGCATAATCATAGCACAATCATAATTTGATCAGAGATCTCAAACATGCAGGTTGACTAGATTACTTCAAAATGCCTTACAAAGTAATAATGGTGATTCAGAGCATTTGGGGCAGTATCTACTTTAATATTCAGAATATTAAACAGGACCACAGTATATGCATCAGAAAGTATCAAAAACACTCATCATGCAGAAATGCTTAAACAGCATGTTACATAATAGGATTACGATAGCAGCAAGTAGCAAGAACAGGTGAGGCTAAACGACTTTGTATAAAGCTAGAAAGTTTGAGAACTATATTTATAATCATAAATTATCATTTGTTTGTTGATTTTTTTTATTTATATTTGATTTCATATGAATCTATTAAGTAGTACTACCTAAAGTTATCAAATAAATGTAGTGGAGCATAAGTATCGAAGTAAAGTACAAGTATTTTGACTTAACTAAATGAACTTTCACTTCCACTGCAGTTTATCAGGATACTGTGGACTGACTGTTGACCAGAGAACAACCTGTGATGACAGTTTACCTCCAAGTCGTCGTTCAGCTGACGGTCCTGGTGCTGCCAACGAGCCTGAACGATGACTCCCGTGCTGAGGATCAGAGCCACCAGGAGGACGGTGTCCCACAGCTGCTGCAGGTACTTCTACACAGACGCACACAGGCAGGGGCAATACGACTTTTATCACCTGGGTCCTTCACATTTCACTTAGATTACTCTCTGTCCATCAGTCTGCAGCACAACACAACTCAGAAAATCTATTCTGTATTAAAGAGGAGCAGGAAAAAGGCGAATTAGCTCATCCTTACACACCACGTCCTCGTCAATATACAAGTTCAGAAAAGTTAAACTACATTTTTTGGGCTGTGCAGCCACATTTACAGTGTACCCAGATTTTTGTTTTGTAATTTAAATGACTGTGGCACGAATCACATGATTTATACCATAATAATCAAACACTGATAAATTACCCCATTATAAAAAGCCAAGAAACAAAGCAGTCATTTGATTTCATTCTTGACCTTGCAAACAGTACTTTCACAAAATAATCCTGACCTACATACTGGAATGGTTTTCTTAAAGCTGCAGAGGAAAACTGATTCTGCACTGCTGGATACTGAAGAACAGGATCATTTTAAAGTTTCAGTTTCCGTTTGCAGTTCACCGAGTTAAAACTGGCACAGAAACTGGAGGCGTCATCTGAACAGTGGTTCACTTTGAGGAGTGTGAAACCACTGACCACACTTTCTGAACTCAAATACTAACTTTACTTCTAAAGGTAAATGTATGAAAGCAATACCTTTATTCACTCTTTAGCACATCCTACTAAATAATTAGTAATTTTTTATTTATACTTTGTCTGCGACATTTTCATAATTCACATTTTCTGTTCTTGTCTGTGCCTCGAGGTTGTTTCTCAATCCTTATATTCCTGTATTTCATATATTTTTTAAAAAATAAAAACAAAATTTACATCATAACCACCGACATTGACATTGCTGCTTCTTCTGCCTCTACTACCACTTTTACGAAATTTAGCTGAACGCCAGTTTCCATCTGTTGCCTGTGCGCAGATAAACTAAACAGACAAGTAATGAAAGTGCAAATTCATGTTATATCATACCTGTTATGCTAGGCTGAGGGCTACAGGGGTCTGATATATGCACTTTTTTCTAACTTGTTTTGCTTTCAAACTTCTCACTTTCACATCTGGAAACAATCTACAGTATGTCCTACATAACACACTAACAAGACCTAACAAGAGGGAAGTCCAGTTGCCATGACTCAGCTTCCAGGTAACCTCACCTGGATGACTGAGACTCAGAACAGCGGTGATGATGTGCTTCCTCGTGTCCCCTACCTGAACCTGGGAGTTGGTCTCTCCTGTGCAGATGACCCCCTGCCACTCTCCGTAGCGCCCTCCTCGCGACCGGCCGCAGCTCGACCACAGCGTGAGCGTGGCTCCCTGCCCAAACACACAGCAGCATGCGCTCACTGTCACCTCAGCTTGTTCACTCACCACTGGGGGGTGCTAACAAGTGGGAAACACACAGTCGGCAGATTGTTACGAAGCTCACCAGGTTGTCCTGCAGGATGGTCCTGTAGGTGATTTTCGCAGTTGCCTGAAGGCCCCTGTAAAGAGATCAGCCAACATTTAGTCTCATACATTACTTTATTCATGGTAGGAGCACACAGAAAACTCCTAACAGGATGGATGGATGGATCTTAACTCCACTAAATTATCAGGGTTTTTCACACCGATCAATTCAATGAGTTATTTATTGTAACATTACAGCCTTTTTACTGTTGCATTTGGGCCATGTGCCAAATAAAAACACTGAAACAAGCATGACAAAAGGTGTAAGGACCAGAAATATGACTGTGGATTAACATCTGCAGCCCTGTACCTAGACACAGCTCTGTTTCAAGTAGTCTACATAGTTTCTCATTATTTCATATAAGAAAGCGAAGACGTTGTTCAAGATGTTTCCCATTAAACTACATAAAAGTACATTAAATTATATAAAGACAGAAATAAAACAAAATAAGTGAACAAGACTGAGAGGTGAAAGGTGAAATAGTTGAATCTGCTGCATCTAACAAACTGTATTTTGATGCTTTTTATCAGTGATATGGGAGAAACGTGCATCTGAAAGTGCAGTTTTCATTCAGCATCAGTGATAATAAAGTGTTCTGGACCTGAGCAGAGCTCCAATCAGCTTGGTGACATTTTCCGATGTCTGGATCACTATGATGGGCTTGGAGAGCACCTGAGAAAGATCCATCTGCAACAGAAAGATGGTAGATGTTCAAGGCATCACTTACTGTACAATCATGACCTGTACAAACACCACCGATGTTCATGCTTTGACTCAGTTTTTTATCATTAAAATTCTAAATATTCTAAATTTGTTATAATGTATAAAAGCTCCATCTTGATATAAGTACTTGCATCTGCACTGCTAATGCACCAACTGACACACAGACAATAATAATCAACTGCAAGAAAAGACAGCAAAAGACAATGTCTCCTGTTATGATCAAGATGGAGAAACAGGCGACTGGAGACACATCATGATACGTTTGAGTTATGTTTCTCTTACCTCAGTGACAGTGTTTTGGTTGAGAGCCAGAATGATCAGCGCTGAAGCTCCGAGGACCAGGGCTCGCTTCATCTTGAAGGAAGATAAAAGAATATTACATTTGATGCATCTGAACTTCATTACGCACGAATGGAAGTAAAGCTTTCTGGGTCATGGTTTAGAGTTAATGTAGCATGTATGTGAACTCCAAGAAGAACAATCTGTGTTTCAGTGAGGATACAATAAACATATTTAAAGACCAGACAAAGCTAATTTGGCTGGATCACAAATACTGCTGATTCAAAATAAATGTACAGGAGTTCATCGGGAAAAGTTCCTGTACTCCTACTACTATGGAATGTGTGTAAAATCAAACAAGACACTGAATTATCCCACTCACTTTGTTGACCATTGCATCAGCGAACGACTCCTGGTTCCCAGTGGAGGATTTGCTGTCGTCCATCTCCACAGGCACCACCCCGATCCACGGCTCCTGCTCCGTGCCGTCGTCTGCCCCTTTTTCCCTGCTCACCTGCAGCTCCTCATCCTGAACCTGACGACAGAAAACAGGACAGACTTTTGTACTGCAGGGTGGGAATTGGAATATCATCAGATGTAACTTTGCTTTGAGGGCATGTCATTAGTTGCAAATGGGTGTGAAATGATTTGATAGCTTAAGTCTTCAGGTGTCGCTGCCTTGCTCAGGGGCTCCTCAGCAAGAGTTGTTCAGTGAAACAAAGGAAAACAGTAGAAATACCTGTTTCAATTTGATGGACAGTCCAAAACATTTGATTTGCTATAATACAATGAAAAATGTCTTCATTTTTCTTAAAAAATAACATGAATTATAAATTTATTATAAAAACAGTTGATTAATTGACGAATTGTTGCAGCTCTGTTGTGTTTGCTTCTTTCATCCACATTTGTGGTCTTTATTTCAAACAAAGCCACCTTAATTCGCTGCATTAATTAATACTGTTTGCCAAGTGTAACCGTGGCATACATTTTAACATTACTGATTGACAGTGAATAATAATAATAATAATAACAACAATAATCATAATAATAATAACAACAGGAATGTCATGTGAACTTTTGTTACACTAGAAAAAAAAAAACTACATTTACATGCATTTAAAGGTCCAGAATTACAACCATTACATTCTGACTATTAATTAACCTCCTCTATGCGGCTCACCAGGACCAGTTCTCCCTGCAGCTCTTCTTGGTCCTCGGAGCTCCTGCTGCCCCCGCTGGACTCCACCACCTCCCCCTGGAGCACAGCGCTGGCACCGGGCCGCTGCTCCAGGAAAACCTCCACCAGAGCGACCTGCTCAGCCGCGACCAGCAGCCCCGGGCACTGCAGCAGGAGCAGCGGCAACGTTACCCGGAGACGGCACCAGCAGTGAGATAAAGCCATGGCCCGAGTGACAACAGGAGGAAAATACAGCTAAAACGTTAATAAATACACAAACTTAATCAACTGTCAGCCATTGTATGTGGGGGAAAAAGCTGCTAATGTTTTTGTTCGGCAGCTAGCTACACTGCTCAAAAAAATATAAACAAGAATAAACCACTTCCGGCTCTGACCGGAAGCCGCGGGAGGATTACTATCTTGACTACACGGCTGCTAATGCTATCCTGCTAACTAGCATCGTAGGTAAATGCTGCTAATAACCGGTAGGGACTTTGAGTGGCGTATTGTATTTATTATAACGTTATTTAGCATAACAGCTCGTGGAGGACGTCGTTATGGCTGATTCGCAGGCTATGAAGCTCCCGATTCCTGCACTACCCGAGACAGCATACACAGCAAAGAAGGGCAAGAGAAGAAAGACGTTAGCAGAAAAGGAGGAGAGGCGAAAAGAAACTAACAGAGCCCGTTTTAAATCCAGAATCTATATCGGCATCGCTTTCCCCAGATGGAGAGAACTGAGGGAGGAGAAGAATTTCCAAACGGACACTGATTTGGCGTTATATCTGCTTGACTGGTAATGTCTGTAGAGATGTTAATGCTATGAAGTCACACCACTTATTAAATTGATATTTATCCAAATAAACACTCGTGCGGGGTTGTGCATTTAAATGTGGGATCAGAAGCTACACAAATATGTCCCACATCGGAAAAAACACTAAGCAGCCTATTAAACTTGCACTTGATTTTACAGTAGCTGCATGTATCCTAGCCCCAGTTCGTGCCCCTCACTTATTAATACACACCTAGGTCACAGGGCTAACCACCTGTATGTTTATAAGTTAATTAACCGCTGATGTTTAAAAAGACCTCACTGTCATTTAAAAATACTTACAGTTGTTCTGAAAATATCTCCAGATTTGGCAAAGACTCCTCTAAACATCTGCATAAAATATTCAGTCTGGTGATTGACTGTAAATAGTTTAAGTCGTTTCCTAATTTGCCACTTTTGTTTCCAAATCAAAACAAAGATGGCGGCCCTCCGGCTACCTGTATAGTAAACTACGGAAACCTATTTAGGCCACTGTGATAGAAAAAAGACTTGGTAACTCCAAGTAATGACTTAGTTACACAAAATATAAAGATACTTTGTCAAAATAACGACTTAGTAACTCAGAATAATTTTTTAATACCAGTATTAGAAATTGGCTTCCATAGTGAACAGAGCTGCTGCTTACAAGAGATAAAAAATAATTTTACTGTGGATAATTTTATCGACGATGTTTCGCATCAGTGACTACACCAATTTAATGGCATGTTGTGTTCAGCATGAATAATATTCATGTACAGACACTACAAAATAGTGGATTTTTAGTTCTTAGGATGGATAATTATCATAATATAATGTGAAAAAATTTGTCGTTATGACATCAGAACTTAATAATAATAAATTACTGTATTATTATTATTATGTTGTATTATTATCATGCCTATTATAATGAGCAATTTCAAAAAATTGATTTTTTTTTACATGACACCAATATCAATGTAATCTTGTTATTTTCAGTTATGATGATCGATCAATCATATCAGCCCCAAGTAAATTCTGTTACAAGCCACCAGGCCTTCCACCACTGTCAACTATTGAAGCAGAATCGATTAGTGATCGGTGAGTTTTTCCTCCCCATGTTCACCCCATGAATGTGTTTTCCAATCTAGTAATTTGGCTTTTTTGCCCCAGGACTGTGGCTGTGACTGTGGCACCTGCTACATCTGCTGCAATATTGTGCAAGTGCTGCCTTCAATTTATGTACTGATCCAACCAGATGTGGCAGAAGTGCACAAACTCAAGTCTAAGTGCAAGTACCTTTTTAAAAAAAAAGACCAGACTAGAATTACAACTTTAAATTATTTCCTCCAGTTGAAGTACTAAGTACAGTACATGTTCTAAAATGCATGTTGAGTACAAAAGTAAAGTACTCCACTCCGAACCAATTTGTCTGGGCATCAGTCTGAATTAGCTGAGAAAAAAAATGTTTATGTTTATCATAACAGCTGTGAAGAGTGTCATGAGTACTACAGACAAGCCGTGGGGCTGTTAGTCCTTCCATTAACGCGTGACATCTTAGCAGTGTCAAAGGTTTCAGCAAATGCTCTAAACTACTCTGCATGTAATTACTACAGAGATGAAGACATCCTGTCTGAGATTGAAGAATTTGAAGATGATGTTCAAATACAACAAGTAGAAACAAGGTTGGTGTGTTTCAGGTCTTACTATTGCAGACACAGGCGCATATCATTAACTATAATATATCTAATTGTGTCGTTGCAGTGATTCTATTAATGTTAGTTGTGTAGAGGTCAACGTCGAGGAATTCAATGACATAAGGAACTCAACGTAAGATTATTTTTTAAGTATCTTGTGAGAATGAAAACATGAGGGAGTGGTGTAAGGTAATTTACAGGTGTCTATGTAATATATATATATATGTAATGTGTTTTTCTCTAGTATTGATTGGAATGATGAGGCCTTGGTTTCTTCTACTGCAAATGAATACAACAGTGATGAAGAGAGCGCCACACCACTGTGTGTGAGGTATGGAGATGAAAGGATTGCTTGCTGTAATCATTCCTCTTATTCACAGTAGTCTGGTCCTTCAGTGGAAGTGATGGTGGATAAAATCAACTGTCTAAAAAGTCCAGTTCTGTTTCATGAATCTTCCAAAATTACAGACTTTTTAGTACAAAATTCTGTTTTCTACAGTGTGAACGATAACAAAAAGTGGAACTTTGCTGCTAAAAAGGATGACTTCTGTGAATTTTGCTTATATTGCAAAGGCTTTAAGAAAGAATATTTTAATGTTTAGCATGAACAGGATAATTCATTACTGCGATGGATTGGCGACCTGTCCAGGGTGTACCCCGCCTCTCGCCCGATGACAGCTGGGATAGGCTCCAGCACCCCCCGTGACCCTTACGAGGACAAGCGGTTAAGAAAATGGATGGATGGATGGATGGAGGATAATTCATTATAGCTATGCTAATGTTCATAGTTGATTAGAATGGGTCATGGAGACCCTGGTGTTGTGATCTTTTGGGTGGGGACTATAAAGCAAAGGTGTGATTGCATTCTGTGAAAATAACTTAATTGCAGATCGTCAGACTAAATATAGAGCATTTTCTAAGACTGTAATAAAAATTAACTTCACCAAGTGGGATGCTACAGCTAACTTTCAGCTAATGCATTTACATGCAATTGTATTATTTAAGTCACATTCTCGTCTGTAGTTGTCATTCATAATATAATGTGAATGCCTTACAGTTATAATTTACTACTTTTGTGTGTAGCACTGCAGAAGAGTAACACTGATTTCTTTATATAAGTGTTTTTCTGTTACAGGAGTGGTGGAGATCTGTCTCCTCAGATGCGTTTAGATTTGCTACCAGAAATATATCTGGAAGAGACGGTTCATGGATTGATGGAACAGGAGGAGACGGGACCAACAGGGGACCCCGCTATACCAAATAAACTTGAAGTTATGTGTGAAGACGACATTGTGGGACATCAAGCTTCCATTGTTTATCACGACAGCTTGAAACAGCTAGCTACACACCTTATCCTGCCGGTGAAGACCTGCACAGCTAAGGACCCTGAAAGCCAAGTCAAGTGCCAAGCGTCTCAGCCTTTTGAGATAAAAATAAAGTCCTGGGGTACAGCAGCAATTATGGAATGGGTAGGTAGGATTTTTTTTACATTTATTTTATTTTTTTACATAAAATAAAATATTGACATAAAACTTATTTGTACAACATATGTAGCTTTAGACATTTTAAATTATGTTTACATTTAGTCATTTGTCAGAGACTTAAGTTAGAAGGCAAGCAAAAAAAGCTAAGTCAGGGAAGAGATGGTGCAAGCAAAGTACCATCAAAGTAACTTCAGTTTTGTGAGATGCCAGATGGATCGTCTGGAGAGGTTTCATATGCATATGCTCGTACTCCTGTTAGTAGGGAATTGCAGTAGTCAAGTTAAGATACAACTACTATGAGGAGTTGCATAATCAGAAAGGTAGGATCTTTCTGATGTTGTAGAGAGCAAATATGTATGTCCGAGAGATAGAGCAGATGTAGTCAGCAAAGCTTAGTTTGTCAAAGATGACCCCCCAGATTTGTGACAGACCTTGCTGGGACAGTCAGTAAGGATGCTCAGTTAATGCAGTGCTGTATGGAAGGTCTGACTGGGAAGACCAGTACTTGGTGAAATTGAGTTTAAGATGTCTCTCTCTCATCTGAGCAGAGATAGAGTGACGGACAGACATGTATGATGAAATACAGGAAGAGATGTGTATCATCAGTATAGCAAGGATAGGAAAAGCTGTGGGAGTGGATAAAAGAACTTAGAGATGTGGTGGTATACATGGAGAACAGGGCCGAGAACAAGGCCCTGTGGCACACCTGCTGAAAGGCAACGAGAGGTTGATACTTGGCCCTGCGAGGACATCCTGAATTACTTTAATCTTTCTCTGTTATTTTTCAACAGGTGTGTCCCAGTGGCCATACTGTGTGGAAATGGAGTTCTCAGCCTTTGATGAAGCCTGAAATGCAAATAGGAGACTTCGTGCTCGCTACGAACATACTACTTTCTGGAAACAACTATGAGAAGGTGGCTTTGCTGTTCAAAAACATGAACATGGGCATGGTTGATCAAACTACTTTCGCCCTCATACAGGATGCATATTGTGTTGACACAATCACAGCATTCTGGGAGGAGAGGAGACTTGACACTATTGCTAAACTATGTGATAAACACAGAGTTGTCCTTGGTGAGTCGAGCAGATGAACTGATCACAGAAGTTTATCTGATTAATTATCACATCTTACTTTAAGAAACATTTTCAGAACTGAACGATTCTTTGCTTATGGCAGGTGACGGCAGAATAAGCAGCCCTGGAGGGTGTGCTACATACTGCACTTACACTGTGATGGACAGTGATAGTAAGGAAATATTATCCATTGTGAACATGGACAACAACATGCAAACCCAGCAAAACTCAGCCATTCTGGAAAAGGAGGCCTTCATCCAAACAATAGATAAACTCAAACAAGAAATTAAGATTCAAGAGGTCTGCACGGATGGAAACAAGCAGATTTCAGCACTCTTCAGTATGCGCACTTTTCTGTACTGTTATTTTTGGTATTATGGAGTAGAGTTTTTTTGTAGATAATTCAAATTTCTTATGGGACCTTATTTCTGCTCCAAAACATCAGGCAAAGGGAAGTACAAAGAAAGTGGAATTGTCCATTCATTGGACATATGGCATGGAGTGAAAGATCTGGAGAAAAGGTTACAAGCTGTAAGAAATGTTTTATGCATAAATGTATTATCTGATTTGTGTGTAATGACATAAAAAAAAAACACAACATCCCCCTGTATATAGGCTGGTCAGTCCAAGGAATGCTACCCCATTTTACACTGGATCAAGGACATCTGTAATCACTTCTGGTACTGCTGTAAGGAGGCGGATAATTATGCAAAGTTCATGGTATGTAACCAGAACGTGTCAGTGTCACATATCCATAATCTTGAGTGAATTGGTAAATTGACTGTTGCACTACTTGCTGAACTGTCTCTCATTTTGCCAAAAATGTCTCTGTGCTTTCAGTCTTTGTGGACTAGTATTTTGTACCACGTCACCAATGAGCATGAGTGGGCCACCGGAGCCTGCCACCACGGACCGTTGAGCCACAACAACATCTGGATAGAGGAAGACTCTGCTGCACATGCAACCCTCATCTCAGTGATCATGAATCAAATGTGGCTAAAGGATGTGGAAAAGTTTTTGCCTTTCAGGTACAGAGCAGTTACAAACTAGTAAATCTCTGTGCATAATCACATGGTCTACTTATATTTAAGGCCAATTAATACTTTCTAAGCGGCTGGTTTACTTATCTAACACATACACTACTCACAAAAAGTTAGGGATATTCGGCTTTCGGGTGAAATTTCAGGATGAACCTAAAATGCACTA
>JAUMHL010000030.1:23121404-23137124 GCA_032362345.1 Sandelia bainsii
AGTGTGAACTTTTTACGTTTTCCATAAATTTCACCCAAAAGCCAAATATCCCTAACTTTTTGTGAGTAGTGTATATGGTGGTTTCTTTTGTAATGGATGAATCTGCATTTGTGACTAATACACCAGACCAAAATGTTGTTTTTTCAAATATATGCAGGACATGACACCATCCTTCTTCCTCAGTACTCAATCCCCACCCCTCCTGGGTGAGTGACATGCAGACATTGGTCACAGATACACACACAGCTTGTAATGGAGACTGTAGGAAGATATTCAGATTTCCAGTTAACTCTTATATATTTTTCATGCAGCTACAAGTGCAAGATCAGTCTGTTTCTCAGCCAAAGGCAAATGCAATATACTGCATCCTGTTTAACATTTTGAAATCAAATAGTTTATACCTCACGTTGTAAGAGCACCCAGAGGAAAACTTTACTGCTCAAAGCTTGCTCAATTACTGCTCTGAGACAAAATTGAGATTCTTTAGTTCAGGTTCAGGTTTTCTTACTTTGTCTTTAAAACACGGTGAAAATATTGCTACACGTATAAATAATGACATAAAATGCACAAGTTCTTGTGCTCTACCCTTTTTGTCATGAAAAATACCAATAATGTTTGAAAAGCAAATATAAAAAATTTGAAGAACTGGCTACAGGTGGACTCAGCATTGTTAGACCTGCTGGCAAAGTAGAGGAAAAAACAGACATATATTTAAGAATCAGCACTTGTGACTTTTCAGCCTTGAGATAAATGGGGTCCTGCAAACAAACTGTACTAATGTAGTCATATATATTTAGTTTTTCACATACTGTGGACTTTCTTTTGAGTGAATAATGAATGTAGAGTATCCTAACTGTGTGTTAGAGCCAGTTAGACCCTGCTTCTCCACCACGATGGAGCATGAGACTTGAACTTGAGGCCACCGACCTTCTTCCTTCTCTCAGAGGAGCCAACTCCAAACACAACATCCTCTGCACTCAGCTTGACCTCTGTGAATGCATTTAAAGAGCGTTTATCTTTAAAGAGCTTCACCTGTAGAGATAAACAAGTTGTCTACATTTGTACCAGAGTTCAGTGAAACTGACTTTTGGGACTTTAAGGCAGAGACTGTTGTGGGCTTTGCCTCTTATACCACAGATTTTTACTTAATTATCTCCTAAACTACAGATAATTTAAGGAATTTAAATAAATTCATTGTATTTTGCTAAATCACGTTCTGTGTTTATTTTTAAGTGGAGGGGAAGTCCTGGTTTCACTGTCTGGATTAATTACTGCTTACAACGGACTACTCCAGGCACATGACCTTGTTGCCAAAATGTTATCTGAAATTTCCTTAGTATTTTTTAAAGCTATTATTTTCAGTCTAAATTCAATTTCAGAGGACAGAGTACGTGTTATCTCTTTAAGCTTCATTAAGTGGTGTGTGAGATATTGGTTCAAAGTTTGCAGGCACTATCATGAGATGGTGCCATGAGATAGTGAAATGCATGAGAAGTTGTAGCACCAGCAATAAGATGTTTTATCACAGCGTCAGATAACATTATGGGTTATAGTTCTGTGTTATGAAACAGCAGCAGATTCATCTACACTCATTATCCTCTTAAGGGTCATTTGAGGCCAAAGCTTATTGCAGCCTGCAGCGGAGGTTAGCGGTGGTTTCACTTTGTCTGGAATCAGTTGCTTTCAAAAGTAGGAGGCAGCCACATCAATGTAAAATACATGTTTAACAGTTTAAGGATTAAGAGTTGCACAACCACAAAACTGTTGAAGTTACGTGATCAGAGCAAAACAATATATACTTGTTAGCCCAGAATGGCACATGCACTCCTGCCAGATCCTGCTTTGTGCTCTGTATTTCGAGTCACTCGGTGCCAGAATGGAGCATTAGCTACAGTATAATCCACTTGCTGGAGTAATGTTGTAAGTCTCACTTCAGTGCTGCTGTGCTTTTCCACCCGACTGTCAGCAGCCGCAGAGATAAACACCTTAGAAGGAGCATTAAACAGTGGCCTGTGTTTCCACTCTGTTCTGGATCAGGCAGAGTGACACAGTGGTTTTAATACTGAACACGTTGGACAAGAGGAAGAGAGCTTCTTTTGTTTTTTATCCATCATACAATTATCCAAACCACTCCTCATGTTCCTACACTCCAAACAAGTCACAACCGGGCCGACATATCCGGAGACACACAGTCTGTCTTTAGACTGTGGGAGGAAACTCCACACAGAAAAACCTTCTAGCAGCAGATGTTTTATTATATATTCTAGTAAACTGCTTTTTCTCCCATTGGTCTTTATTGTGTTGCTTGTGTAAGACCGTTAATAACATTCCTTACTTATTGGAACAAGATCCTTGTTGTCCCAGATAATAGGTTTTTATTTATATGATTTATTCTGATTATGATTTTACTTATTCACACTCACACTGTCACACTAACTAAACTGCAAACACTATTTTAAAATAATAGACGTTATAGTATCATATATATATTGTATATTTTGTTTTACTTTATACACTATATTGTGTTTTTTTCATATATTGTCTTCTTTTATTCCCCTCTCTCCATTTTCTTCTTACTTGCAACTTATTCATAAATGCAGGTTCTACATTAATATAAATTGCTTCCTTGATTTACGACAATCATTTATTACATAGTATATAGAAAAACATTGTCCCGTGTCAAAAGTAAGTTGTCCCAAGTAGATTTAACATTATTACTTTATTATTTATAACTTGCTCCACTACAAATAGAAGTACCAAGTACTCATATTCATATTTCAATAAAAACATAATATATTGTATATAACAGAATTTACACTGATAACATAAGTGTGAAAATGCACTGCCAGGCAGTTAATCCATAATATAACATCACAATTTATTAGTTGAATATATTTTTTTAGAAGAATCTACAAAAAGTAACTGCTGTAAAAAATAAATGTAGAGGTGTAAACGTACAATATTTTCCTCTGAATTGTAGTGGAGAAAAAGTAAAAGTAACATAAAATGACAAAACTTACTAAATAGTAAAGTACCCCAAATAGCCTCTAAATAGGAAATAACCTCAAAATTCTACATAAGTACTGTACTTGAGTAAATGTACTAAGTTACTTACTTACCACCTCTGACCTCTGACACAGTAACTGTATTAATCTCTTTTCACTGTTTCTCTTTTTCAGCCAGAAACTTCAATGTGCAGAAATCTGAGGCCATGCTGCGAAAGGTAATAGACTTGAATACTGCGTTTTGTACAGTAGGATGCAGAGTATAAAAAGTATAAAAATGCATTATAATGTAGAAAACTGCAATATATACAGCGATATAAATCATGTACTGAATTGAAAGCAAATGTACAACAGTTTTCTCCCTCTTAGTGGCTAATATGTGTTGTGAGTGAAGGTGCATTTAGCACAAGCATCAGCTCGGGAGAGGCTGCAGATTACACAGAGGAGCAGCGTGCTAGTGTTTCGCTGTGGGGAAAAGTGAGTCATCACAGCAGCTTAGGAGATAACATATAGATAAATGGGATTAATGAATAAGATTTACGGGGCTGAACAACACAGCACTGACGTGTTGTTTGCAAACTGTTTACACATCCAGCTTTTACAAAGTCGTCTGTGAGCCAGTTTGCTAGTTGGAAGCTTTTCGTTCCCCTTTGTTGGTGTGTTTGTGGTTGTAAGCCTGTGTGTGCATGTATGTGCGTGCAGCACTGTGCACACGGTGGTATAGAACTGATCCTCTTTCTGCTGATGGTGCAGGTTTTACATCATCTACCTACTGTCTAAAACCTCATAAGCCACTTAAATCACTGCTTGGACAGATTTGCAGCTGTACAAGCAGTTTATCAACAAGGAAGTTACATTACATTTTAGTGTGCTTCCTGTGTGTTAATAATCTTATGGTTTACCCTGCTGTTTTGATGGATTTAACACACATTCAATTTGTCTTTCCAGCATTTGGAGTTCAGGAAACACATGAAAGTAGACACGATCATCACTGAGTGGCGTCCACCAGAGGTAAAGTCCTCTAAAACATGTGAACCATCGCCTACCTAAAGGTTTAGTGAGTCAAATATGGACTAAAACGGCTGCTGTGTGCAGGTGATAGAGAAGTATCTGTCAGGAGGGATGTGCGGTTACGACCGTGAGGGCAGTCCCGTCTGGTATGACGTGATCGGACCGGTGGACCCCAAAGGCCTCTTTCTGTCTGCCTCAAAACAAGACTTTATCAAGTCCAAGATCAGAGACTGTGAAATGCTGCAGAAGGAATGTAACCTCCAGTCACAAAAGGTGAGAGACCACAGCTCACGGGACAGAGAGCCAAGCGTCCTGTTCACACTCGATACTGAAATGTGTCTTGGGCAGTGACGTAGATGTTTGTTTATAGTATTAATGAATGTGGCTACATTTGAGGAGGCACTCAGTGTCCGGATCCCCTCAAGAGATTGAGACATCAATTGAAGTGTGGGCAGATGATTGCTGGTGTAGGAAGTAACAACAAACTGCTCCACAAAATTAGAATTATAAATAAATTATACGATGGAATATCTCAACAATATCTATTTGAATTGACATGCAACTTGTCTTAAGTAGACAGGGCTTTGTACTTTACAAGCAAAAACAATTGAAAACTACAGCATTAGAGTTTTTCTTTTCCTTTATTTAAACACGACCTCTCTTAATTAAAACATGAAATATGTCTTAAAATAAAGAAACAGAACATCCACATCAGTACATATACATGGATGGATACATTTGGTCAGAAAATGCTTCATGTTGTCAGGAGATGCTCAAACCATTGGTTTAGTGTTTTCGTACCATTATCATATTACTATATTATATTATATTATATTGTGTATTTAATTGTGATTTTATAATTGAACAGGTTTACTTCATATTCATATATATACTTGTTTAACACTTATTTTTTATGATCTTCATTTGGTTCTGCTTTTTTTCATAATAATAATAATATTTGACATTTGCTGCATTTAAGGCTTTGTTTTTCCGCTTATAAATTTCAACAATAGTTTGTTGCTTTTTCTTTCTGTTGGTGTCACAGTTCAGGGTTAGACTCCATGCAGACTGGCAAAGTTCACAATCAATAACAGGTGATGGTTGTTAAACAGGTGAAAAAAACAAAAAAAAAAACGTGCAAAAACACATTAGGGAAATAAGCAGGAACGCTGTAATTCTGGGGCAAATGGTGCATAAGACAATCTGGCAGGGAAGTAGGTGAAGCAGACTGGTGTAGCTACTGTACCACACTGGCGATTAGTGAATGAGGCAGAGCTGAGCAGGACCAGGGTTTACTGCAGGGCAGGAGGGCGTGTCAGGATCTGAAGAGATGGATTAGTCAACAGTGGAATCAGAGAGATGATTAGTCTGTTTCTATGTTATTCATTTTTGTCTGTCTGAGACAACTCCATGCAGGTTTTCATCACTTTTATTTCATTACATTCATTTGGCTGAAACATTTCACATCCAAAGTGACTTGAATTTGGGGATAATTTGAAGGGCAGTGTCAGGATGAGGTCAAAATGAGCCAAGAGTGAACCACCAAAGTAGTTTCACTGGCTGCCTCTGTTTCCTGGGAACGCAGGCTAGCCACACTTTGACCTGACTCCACATCAACAACAGCTCCTTTTATTTCTTTCAGAGTTTCACAGATACAATTTCTGTCTTTTGTCTCTCACTCTGTTTTCAACCAGCTGGGGAGGAACGTGGAATCAATCACTATGATCTATGATGTTGAAGGTCTGGGTCTGAAGCACTTATGGAAGCCTGCTATAGAGACATATGGAGAGGTATATAGACACACACACACAACGTAGAAATATACCTCACAGAACTAAGACTCAAAGCAGACTATTAGGTTGGTCGACGTGTCCAAATACAGTACGTTTCTCTATCATCAGATCCTCCAGATGTTTGAAGACAACTACCCAGAGGGACTGAAGAGACTGTTTGTTATTAAAGGTCACTTTAAGTAATTGATTCACACCATCTGCTTTTTGTATTGATGTATTGTTTAAAGACTTTTCATCATCGCAAGTTAAAAGTTATCTTTCCTCTCGTAGCCCCCAAACTCTTTCCCGTGGCCTACAACCTCGTCAAGCACTTCCTGAGTGAGAACACACGACAAAAGATCTACATCCTCGGGGGTGAGACGCTAAACATCGTTGCTTCTTATTGAAAAGAGGATTTCGTCCAGATTCATTAAAATGAAGTTTGAATGTTGGTTCTGTGTCTTGACAGCGAACTGGCAGGAAGTTCTACTGAAGTACATCGATGCAGAAGAGCTGCCGGCGATATATGGGGGCAAGCTCACGGATCCTGATGGAGATCCTCGCTGTCGGACCAAGGTTTGTGTTTCTGGTACAAAAGAGGGCTGGTACGTTGGAGGAGACAAATATTCATTGCAGATGCTTCCTGGACACTTTGGACATGTCTTTAGATTATGTTTCTATAAGTAATACATAAACAGTAATCTGCCACCAGGTGTTGAATATGTTACATCTTTTTTTTAAACTGAAATGATGTTTTCTTGTGAAGCCATGTGCACGATGGTTTGTATCTGACTGTGGTCATTGCTGTAACTCTCCACTTGTGTGCTTGGCTTTTTCTACTTTCGAGTCATCGTGCATGGAGCAAGCTGCCTGCTCTTGATAGTTATCTAATCAAATGTTATCTAATACTAAAAGGACTTTAGGCTAAAACTAAAATGACCACTTATGTCATAATTTATGTGTATGCAAAGGTAAATTCATGCTCACACTGGTATAGTTGAAATCATAATCAAAATCATGCAAAAATGCATTAAAATGATAAAACGAACTTTCAGTTGTAAGCATTACTTAAGACATAAAACAAACCTATTCAGTAATATTAGACAGTTCTACAAAACAGCCAGTTCTACCAACTACTGCACCAACTGTCCTGCAGTGGATACGAGTCTGGTTCCAACAACAGCTGCTCAGCCCTCCTTTTGCTTTGGAGTAGTTTTAAGTGGCTCCAGCAAATATTCAGACCCATTCACCTTTTGCACACGTTGTTGAAGATCACAGACACTCCCATTTTTACTAGATTACAAAATGTCTAAAAATCTTTTTACTTTGTCATTATGGGTTAATGAATATAGATTTGTGTTGTAGTGTTGTCATGATATGTGGGAAAACTGTAGCTTCCTCCACAGTCCTCCTGTGGTGCTGTGGTAGATGTTCCCCAAAGTTTGTCCTTGATTGCCTTTAGCATGCAACATACTAATTTGTTACATACATAACTATTTCTAGGTAGGTATATGGTGAATCTTCTTCCTCACAGGTGGTATATTTATGCTAAATACCTGCATATATGCACTGCTACACTTCTGATGTACACTGATACAATATAATGAACACTCTACACTCAGGTAGTTTGGCTGCTCAAAGCTTTGCTTTAGGAGAGACTGGCTGGCTAATATGCACGCTGTGAACTTCTACTGTGGGTTTATATTTGACTCGCAAACTATCTTTTATGTGAGTTCCTGGCTCACCAGTTTCTCTCGTCGTGACCAGAAAAAACAATTTGCCTAAGCAATAATAAAGCAGTGTCTAATCCAGGCTGCAGACAGGCCAAACTGTGCACAACAGATGAGATGTTTTGTGAAAGGCTCATAAAACGTTAACACTGCTGACACTGGCTGTGTGAGTGATCCTGTGTACACATGAATGAGACAAAGTGATCACAGCAGGTCAGTGACAATACAAGGACTAGTCTCGACTGTGTGTAGCACAGTGCATCAGCAGCCGCACACATGCTAAAAACAGTTTTTCCCTGCTACACATAAACCGGTTTAACAAGTAACTGCTGCCAATACAATAGAATTTGTGTGTCACCCAGTTGCATGGAAAAGATCAACAACAAACAATCCACAGGTAATTACAGGCGCAAAATGAAATGACTGTAATACAAGAAAGCTCCCACTTCATCCCGACTGCAGTCCTGCTTCGCTGTGTAGAAATAACAAAGGGCCTCAGCAGAAGAGATGTGGTCAGTGCTGAGTTAGTAGAAAGCGTAGTACTGAGTGTAGTACTGAAGTAGTGATACACTAATAGATAGGCGAAAACTGACCCGTACTTGTCACTGTTTCTGTAGATAAATAATTGGGCCCAGGACAGATGAGGAGCAGAAGGAGAAAAAATCATTTTCAGCCGTGTTGAAGAGAGAAGAAATTGTGATTCTCAGCCTCAAAGTGTTTTTCTACCTTTTTTTTTTAAATTAACTTTGTAGTTAGCTAGCTGTGTGTCATTGATATTGGACTGCGTTGTGTTGGTTAGCTTGTAGAAATTTAATCATGACGTGTTAAAGGAATAATTCGACATTTAGGGAAACAAACTTATTTATCTTCTTGCTTCACTTTGCACAAAGACTGGAAACAGAGCGATGCAGCTCAACTGGAGCAACTGCACTTGTAAAATGACAATGAATCATCTTTGATTTTAATTATTTTATACAGATTAAACTTAACAAATATGATCTTATGATGTATGAGTTGCAGATTTTGTTGTCATTGGACTGAGCCAGGTTAACTGTTTCATAACTGCTTTCAGCCTTAGTGCTAAGCTAAGATAAACCTGCAGCTTAGTCTCTTAATCTCTGCCCTGTAAACTACTTCTCCTTTTTCCCCAAATGTTGAATTATTCTTTTAAGAACTGGGCATCATTTATGGGCCTGAAAGAGTGCACCTATAGCATACAATGTTGTGTAAGTTGTATGTAAAGAAAACTTTTTGAAACGTTCATCCAGTCTCTGTGCTCATTATTGTCAGTTAATATGTAAAAACTGGAGAATATGTTGATTTGTATTCTTATAAAAAGAAATCGGATCTGTTGTTTTTACAGGAAACATTTTCTAAGTTTTTTACTGTCGTAGGAGAATATTTGCAATTTGTGCAGCAGGAACGATAACACATCAAGTTTTGATGTTCTGCTTCCTTTTACAACAGACTTCTGCTTCTTGTATGTGAGGGTTTACTCACTTTGCCTCCTTCAGGGTTCAGTTCATGTAAAGAATCAAAAATCAGGAGACGTCTAATGAGTTTTTGCTCTTTAATGGAATATATGTTGGATTTTTATTTAGTAATGCCTTTCGTTCTGCATCTTTTCTTTTTGTGTCTGGCAGTTTAGTCTGAAAGGGCATTTGTGCAGCAGTTTTAGAGAAGGGGTTTCAGAGCAGTTTGACTCAGCTGAGTTCCCGTCAGGAAATCCCTGCCCTCTGCTGGTTTGGTCCTGTGCTGTGCTGGGAAACCACAGAACATGATTGTTTTAATTTTGTGTGAATAAACAGCAGAACGGAGAAGAGAGAACTCTCTGTGGTTTTATTGAAAAGCTTTTAAATGTTTAAAGCCCCTTTTTATGCAAAGGAGAAAATATTCAGTAAGTGAAGCTTTTCTCTTTTACCCCCATTTCTTCTACCCTCCAGACATTTCATATACACGTGTTTGACTCCTGTGTTTTTGACCCTTTGTGTTGGTGTTGCAGATAAACCATGTTGGCCCAGTTCCTCCCTCCTACTACGTGCGGGACCATGTCATGGTGGATTATGAGCAGTGTATGTCTGTCAGTCGAGGTTCTTCCCAGCAGCTGGACTATGAGATCCTGATCCCGGGATGTGTCCTCAGGTCAGCCAGAAGCCGCAGTGGTATTATATTATAAAGTGATATCACATCTTGCTCAGTGGCTCAGTGAATTTAATGAACAGAAACTGCTTCTTTTCGTACTTTTGTTGAAATGCACAAATAAGAATGAAAGCAATGAATTTAAACTTTTAACATTTTTTTCATCCTGTTAGGTGGCAATTTGCCAGTGAGGGGGCAGATATTGGTTTTGGGGTGTTTCTAAAGGCTAAAAAGGGCGAATGGAAGAAGGCGGCTCAGATGCAGGAAGTGGTGCTCAGCCAGCGCTACAACTCCCACTTAGTGCCCGAAGACGGATCTCTGACCTGTGAAGTCCCAGGAGTCTGTAAGTAACTCCTGACTGTGCAGAAAAGAGCGCGCTAGTGCAGAGTGTAGTAAATCCCCTGTTGTGTATGTTCACCACAGATGTGCTGAGATTCGACAACACCTACAGCATCTTCCAGGCCAAGAGAATCAGTTTTACTGTTGAGGTCCTGCTCCCAGACCAGCTACAGCCCCCACAGACCAACGGAGGGTCCAGCAACCATGCTGAAACTCAGGGCAACAGCCAATCATAAGCAAGGAGATGACACAATGTGCCGCTTCTTCATCGTCAGAACAGTAGCCGTCATTAGTAAGCACAGCCTGAGATACTTGACTTGAAGAGGAACTGCAACATGCTGCTGATACAGGAATATAGTATTAGAATTATATATATTTATATATATATATTATAGCCCTTTAAATCACAGATAACAGAATTTATGCCGTGTTAATTAGGAAACATTATATACAACACTTTATATTCTCCAACATTTACAAAAGACATTCCAAAATGTGGAGGAGCGTTGGTTTTTATTGTATATCCTGTTCCACTGGGATATTTTCCGCCCTGTCAACACTAGAATACATCTACAGCAAAGTTCATGTTATTACAAAATGAAACCATGATATTTGGCCTTTTTTAAGCTAGTTTTCTAGCCAATTCAGCTCACTAACAAGCAAGCAAACTACAATCCCTGCTAAATTCAAGATAGTCTACAGATACTCGCTCCAAAAAAAGCTAATCAGGTTGATACTATAACAGCGTAATACGGCATGAAGTGTAAAACAGGTCACACCTGTAAAATGCAGAACAAAGAATTGTCTATGTAGAAATTGAGAGGTAAACATTTATCTATAGATGTTTTTTTCCTTTGTGTTTGAAACTTGTAAGTGAAACTATGTAAGTCAAACAACAACACAAGCATTAGAGTTAATTTAGATGATAATATAATGCTAAGGAGCTCTCCAGTATCTGCCATTAATGCTACATGAGCAAATACTTTTGAAGCAAAACATTTTTTTGTTTTCCTCATACAGCAAATAAGGTTTTGTTCTAGTTATTGTGTGAACTGTGCAGGTGCAGGTGCATGACCTTTTTTGCATCACTGCCACTGAAATTTTTTACCACCTGCTGTCATTTTCTTTGTGCCTTCTTGTTGCAGCAGAAATGACAAGTTTTCCCCTTAAAACATCAAGACACAATTGACGTAGAGCAGCGTGTAGAATCATTTGTATTGAGATCCACATTGTTAAAGGTTATTTCATCTTTTGATTCATTACTCATTTATTGTGCCTGTAATGGGCAGAGAAAGGCAGGTTGTCTTTCCCCACTTGACATAGTAGCAATGAACTTTAAAATTTAAGGTAAAATCCTTTTTATAGTTATTTTGTAATTTACCATTAGTTTACAGAAAATAGTGGGTTAAAAAAACAATATATAATTTATATTATTAAATATTAAAGCTTACGTTAAACACAAATCAGTGTTTAATAGATAATGTTTCAAACAACATGCAGTATTAAATACTATTTATGTGATGCCGACTGCAGCGAATGTGAAGGAAACTTGTTTTTGAAAGTACAGTCATCTCAACATACAATTACTGGATGTATATATTCATATTTTTGCCCCAGTAACCTGTGTGGTTCTAGGAAAAAAAATTAAAGTCTTAAGTAAATGAAGCTATGTTCAGTGTGTAAACTTTTGCCAACAGGACCCAGCACAGGCAGCTGGTTTCAAACAGCTGCCACGGCCACGCTATGGACAATCAAAACTGTGTTGATTAGAAGCTTTTCCCATGTGATGAAGGTTGCATCAACTTATAACTGTTATAAAGAAATAAATCTGTTTGGGACTAAACTGAAAATGTCAGCTGAATGTGCTTTGTTGTCTACTTTGTTACCACGCCTCCACCTTATTTATGCTGTCTAAACGGTCTTTCTTAAGGAAATAGTTTATCAGTGACAGGGCGCAAGCAGCAAATTCTGAGTGGCATGGCCAATGGTAAAATACAAGTCAGAGTCTAAAAGTCAAACCTTTTTTATCTCATAATTTATCTAATTGACTTAGCATCAATATTATTTTTTTCATCATGACAAAATGCTTGCACAGTTTTCAATGGCAGTGGTGCCGCTTGGAAATTAAAGTCTAATCTGCCCACCCTGAACAAATACGAGACAAATGCGAGCATAGTAGAAATGTACTGTTGACTAGCTGGATCAGGTGGGTTCAGTCAATCAGAAGCTGGAAGATACAAATTTACTTTGTCTTCCCCCGCTCTACCCTCATCTCAAATGGTATCTTCCACCTTGAGGACCACGTTCGCAAACCCCTGCATACTCAAATGAGTATGAGTAGACCATGTTGGCCCTTAAACTGTGGCAAATGTAGTAAAAACAAAGCCATTGTGCATCATGAACAGCTCATGGGTGACTGCTCTGTTACCTTCATGCTAACACAAAATGGGATTTTCCATTAACATGCAAAGTGTTTCCACCATAGGTGTTTCATTGTCAGAATAGTTTTAGTATAGTTTAGAGTATACAGGGAAAAACTGAAAACCTTTTGACTTATTTTGTGTGAACTGGTTTGTGCTTATTAAATTTTAATTTGTTTGGTATTTGCACCACTAAGTTTCAGCTAACATGACAGTGACAGTTGCTGTTCTGTGTTTTTAATGATTAAGCTCGACTAGAAAATGCAACACATGTATGTACTTAAGGTTGATAATGAGGTGATTGGGAGCAGGTGGAAGTCGGGTGATGATGAGAGGAATAACAGGATCTGCACATACTTACTAGTTGAGCTTTCAAAATAATGTTGAAAACACAGCCTTGATTCATAAATATTTTATGTACAAAATAATTGTTACAATTATATTCAACATATGTCACATTAGAATAATGATACGTACTTTACATACATTTGATCCATCGTCATATTTCACAGTACATACAAGAAAGAGATCACAACTCTAGTTAACTTTGTATACAATAAATACATGCTCTGGTCGTAGGCTTTTATTTATTTATTTTTTTTACAAACTTACAGTTAGTTTTAAACAGTGCAAGAGTTCAGTGGTCACTACATCATTGTGTGATCATTGTAAAAGTCTCTCTCTTTCATGCACATTTGTTCAGTTACATGTGGCGGAACAATGACAAACAGATCCTCTCTGGGACCAAAGTACAGCTAGTTTTTGGCAAACTTGCAGTAAAAAGTGTGACGAATACAATGGGCACATCTGTCGGCAGACAACCCAAAGCACGTGAAGAGAGCTGGTTGAACGTGGCTCACTGAACACTTACTTTCCTTGGCACGTAGTAAACAGACAAGAGTGTGGATCAACCCTGGTTACACTTCAGTCTTGAGTCAAACCTGCGTAGTTTGCAGTGTGCCTAATGCAAAAGACCAATCAAATATTCAAAAGGTATGATTGGTATGTGGCTGTGCATGCATGGCAAGGCTGTGGCATAAAAATCACTCTACTTCTTATCCAGTCTAAAACCATACAAGTGAAAAGGAAATTGTCGGAGGCCCTTTTCTGGTTCTCCACAATGGTATTCACACTATGTGAGCTCGTTTCCACTGAGAGCGGGTCTACAGGTAAACAGTCTTCACACTGACAGAAACGTTCAGTTTCAGTGTCAGAAGAGCTGCAGCAGTTTGTTCAACAGGCCACAGTTCAGTGGTCAGATACTTTTAATCTATAATAATAATAATAATAATATTATAATAATTGATACTTTCTTGGGGAAACTCTTGTGGACAGGCTGACCTCTTTGAGGGGCCAAGGGTTCAGGGTTCAGTGTTTTGTGCAGGGATATTCAACAATTGGCCATCGAGGGGAACCAGGTGTCGAACCACCGACCCTGGGGATTCTCAGACTGAAGCTGACCCCATAATACCCATAATTAACTGCTTCTGAAAAAGGTAATGCCTTTTACTTTACACATCAGTGCTGCAGAACAGAACAGAGTTTACATTTCTCTGAATCCCAGTCAGTACGATGAGCTGGCTACGTTAGCTTGCTTTCTTTTTTTAAGGCAAGGTAATTCATACACTACACATTTAAACTGTAAATCATGGCCCGATGTGTCATCTTTTCATTGTTTTTTTTAAAATAAATTTAATACTACCAGAACATCAGCACACATCGGCGTCATCATGATACCCTCCTTCTTGGTTGGGGGCATCAGAACATGTCACCAAACAAGTTGGTCAATGAGTAAGTCCTGACGTACTTCCCAGTATAGACATGTGTCACATCTCTAAATAACATGCACTGTCTGGATTGCATGTTCTCACCAGTGTGTTCTGTCTATTCCTGAATATTACTAGTGGGAATTAGTGGGAATCAAAGTGATTGAACTCCTCAAATGATTCTTATATGCTTAAGTACGACATTAGTTCTCTTTACGTTTAGTCATTTGGCCGATGTTTTTATCCATTTGATGAAGACGATCGTAAAAGTTTCTCTCTTTTGTGACCACTGAGTTGGTGATTTCAACCCATAAGTCACTTGACAATGGTGCTAGATGTTAGTGACAGCCCTGTCTGGTTGTCTGACCAACTGTCCAAAACCTAACAAAGAAAAGCATAAAATTCTCATATTCGAGAAGTTTGAACCAGAAAATGTTTTGCATTTTTGCTAAATTTCATTATTAAAATAGTCACTGATTAATTTTCTGTCTCTGCATTAATTGCTCTAGAGCTCACTGATGGTTGAGAAAGCATCTCCCTCCAGACTGTAGCTGCTGAATTAAATTCATTTCTTTGCCTGCTTGTGTCTACTGTACTTTTGAAGGATTTCCTCCATGTTGAATAGGATCTGCAGAAACCTGAACAGCCTGTGTTTGCTCCGGATGAAGATGGCAGTGCTCATAAACAAAAGACAAAGCCCTGAGCAACGCACAGGCCTGATTCTAAACTGTGACACTGATCCGCGTCAGTTTTGACCACTTTGACAAACAGCCTCTGCCTTTGCCTTTGCTCATCTGCCTTCCTCCACGGGACGAGTTTCCGACTTCAGCTTGACGAACTCCTTGGCCACCTCGTCAGCAGGCCGCTGGGACAGGATGCGCATCACAGTCATGCCCGTCTCGTCGGTGTGAATGCGTGGCCCGAGCGGACACCAGCACACACAGCTCTTGCGTTCCGCGACGTCTCGCAGCTGAACCACAGCCACGCCGACCACCCGGTCCGCTCGGCCAAAACAGTAATCTTTCACAGTGACCTGGAGCTCGTAGCAGTCTGGGGATTCTTTACCTAGGACACTAAAGAACAGAGAGCAAATTAACAGTCAACCACAATCTGATGGCATCTGAGCATAGTTCAGTGTCAGAGCTCAAACTCACAACTGGAAAGCCTCGTTGAACTTTGCCGTCCAGCTGTTGTTCTTTGATTTTGTGGTGCATTTGCGCTTCTTGTCGGCCAGGAAGGGACCAACCACGGAGACGTCGGCGAAGGGCCGGAACATGCCAGATGTTTGCCACTTCATATTGTTCACTGCGATAACTGAGTGGAGGAAAACAGAGATTCATAGAAACTATTTATTCGGTAGAAAGTAGATCAAATAAAAACTAAAGACAGCTTCTTCTGTGGATGTGGATTCCCCAGAGAAGCAATAGGTTTGTTGAACAAACAACCACCCCAAATATACTGCACATATACACTACTCACAAAAAGTTAGGGATATTCGGCTTTCGGGTGAAATTTCAGGATGAACCTAAAATGCACTA
>JAUMHL010000030.1:23137224-23151599 GCA_032362345.1 Sandelia bainsii
ATCACCATTGCATGCTTCTACTTAAATGCCCTACTTTCATGATATAATATCACTGTAGTGTGAACTTTTTACTTTTTTCATAAATTTTACCCAAAAGCCAAATATCCCTAACTTTTTGTGAGTAGTGTATATCTCTATACCCAAATATGGACATTGTGGTTGTTTTTCCTTTTTCTTTTCAAGTTTTGGTTTATGAAACACTGACACATCTACAATATCTACAGTAACCTATAGAATATTATAAATCAACAAACTCTCTATTGCTTTTCCATGCAATAGTTTTATGCTTTCTTTATACCATTACAGAAAATATTTTTCCCTGTAATAAACCACTGAACATACCAGAAAAATAAAAATGCAGTGGCAGTGACTGGTGTAATAGATTTTTTCTACATCTCAATTTAACTTGTGTGTATATGTAAACTCTAGCTTCAACATTATTGGGAGAGAGATTTTCAAAACAAATAGTTTCCTCTCACAGTTGTCTTTCCATGTAACTGTGAGAAATGATAATGGATTACCTGTGCATGCTTTTGACAATATTTAGTAGGAACATAATGGTCCCTTCAAGGCTTCAATTCATAAGGATTTACGGTCCAGGATTTAATAAAATTTATTTTCATTATAAAGATATGGGGTGTGAAAAAAGTGCCAGAAAGAATGGTTTTAAAGAAAGATTTACAGTAAAAGTACTACAGCGTATTGTTTCTGTGATTTTTAACTCAGGTGTTTTACCTCTGACGTTGACCTTGCGTTCTTTCCCGAGCAGCATGTCGATCTGCAGCACGGCCTCTCCGATTGGCTTCTCTACCCCTGAACCTGTACCACACATTAACATAACTGATACCATCCTTCAACTTTAATATAATGTGTGTTGTGTTGTTTAACTATTAGTGTATTGCTGCTGCAGTGACCCAACTTACTTTACACAGCTTTGGACAAACTTTAAAAATATTTTATTACTAAAACATATTTTACTACCCACCATATTATGTACATTTATAATTGTGATCATTTTAACTTACAACATTTAAATGCCCTGCCAGGACACAAAGTGAAGCACGTGCTTCACAGGGACAACGAAAAGATGCTAAAATATGAACATTTTTGTCAAGTTGTGCAACTGTAAACTCTGCATCAGATCAAAATTGCTCAAATTTTTTAAAATCTCATTACAGTCTTTGCTTTGTTAGATAAAAGAGCACAAAAATGTCCCAAAGGCTTCCTTTCGTGAACCTCTTTGGGTTTTACTGCAGATTTCACTTGAGGTCCCCGTGAAATCCTAAAAAACTCAAATTTTAGGGTTTAGTAGACTTACCGCGGTCAGGGTGAATCTTCTCGTTGCCAGTTATTCTGATGCCCATCCCGTTGTGCACTGAGAAGTCAGAAAAGGAGAGACGTTTAATTTAGAGAGACATTTAATGAACATTTTAGTCAGTTTGAACCACACGAGCACCACAGTCTATCTACTGTACTGTAGATGCAATGTGTGTGATCACCTTGGGAGTGCTGTGTGGTGACAAAAGTCTTGATGAGCGCGTCGGTGCTCTGGGAGTAGAGGGAGAGTGCGTAACGCAGCGAAGCCAGTTCGGGACTCTTCTCGACGTATGCCTTTTTCAGCCCGTTTCCTCCTGCATGGAAGTATTGCTAAAAGAACAGAGAGCAGCAGGGTAAAAGGAGGTTTTCTTATGAAGCAACAATTTAAATCTGATCACAAAGTGAAGTTGAAGACAGTACTACTCGTGCAGGAAATGTTTTTCAATTTGACAAAATAAGATTGTCTTGGCTAATGTTTGTGTTTGGTATAAGCTGAAACGGATGATAAAATCATTACTTTTAGCTATTGTATATGCCTAGGAATCATTTAAAGTGACTAGTCTAGATGCAACTGAAATTTTCCCCATGTTTTTTGTTGTTTTACATGTGAATTTCAGACGGTGCAGGTCTCCACCTACCTTGATCGTCTCCAGCCCTGCATCAATAATGATACACTGTTTGGGTGTTAGAGTTTTGGTTTCACCTCCTCCCTGCAACAATCATAGACAGAAAAAGACACAAACAGGTAATATCAGGTTGAGGTCTGTGTTTGTTTTTGCACTGGTTTGATATTTAGTGTCACTTGAATCCAGTTGTGGGAAAAAAACAAAGTTATGAATACATTTAACAGACTAATGATCACTTGTTGGTACATTTACACTGAAAACTTTTGTAGATGATTAGATAAACACACACTCACACAACATTAACATCTATCTTTAATTAATTGAATAATGAGCCTGGTAACAAATTTCAGAGACTTGTATTTTGTGAGCAGTTCCAGAACAGCACAACAGCAGTTTCTCAGCTGAATTTTCTACATTCACACTTCACCCTGACTTGTCTAGTTTTCACACTCTGCTTTATGCAACATCCTGCATGTTGTGCTAATGAACATCAGAAACTGATTAATCTGCTGAAGCTCATGTGGAAATTGCAGTTATTCTAACAGCCTGCAACTGTAGATGCAGAGAAACTGAGACTCTACTGATCTTACCAGGATTTTTCTAATGTAAGTTTTCTCTTCAATAAATTATTCTTGTCTATTACAATGTGTGTTTTGAAAAAAGTCACATTAAAACATAAGGTGGTGTAAATTAAAAAGAGACATTGGTTCACTGACATGTGTCTCAGCCTGTTATAGTACAATCAACAGTACGGTCTCCCCATTAGTATGTAAAGTAATTTCAATTAGTACATAATAATTGTTACATTCAAAATATATGATCATCAAAACAGGTTATAATGATGTTAAATAAGCTCCGTTGTTACCATCTGCAACGTTCAAGTGATGAACACAATAACGCATCAATAATTATAATCTAATAAAATGTCATATTCACTGATGTGAAATGAGCCATTCTGCATAAAGCGCGCTTTTACTTTGTTTACTTCAAGTATCTTCCACCACTGAGAAACACACAGAAGGGCTACACCCTCTCTCTCTACAGTCTTGGTGTTTTACCTTAAGATTTGAAAGTCCTTTGGCTGCAGTCAGGAGTTGGGCACCCTGCAGAGAAGAGAAAGAAGAAAGAAAAGGAAGAAGATAAGAAGGAATTATATTGAATGCATCACAATTTTTCTGTAGAAGAAAATAGAATAATTAAACACAAGAAAAAATAAGAAAGAACAAACCTCTTGTCCAACATTTAGTGAAATCCACTTACTACAGTCCACCACTAGGTGGTGTAAGAGCACAGCAGCTGAAATACTACATCTATTTGCAGATTTACCACACTACCTTCCCTTCATGTGACATTGTTGAGATATATCATTTATGACAGTAAACATTTTCTTTGTAATATGTAAATGCTGCTAAAGTATAAGCTGTTCTTTGCTGCTGCCACTAAATTCATGAGTTTTGCTGCTGGGAGGCACAAAAACAACACACAAACATGAATGTTGTATAAAAAATATAAATGCATGTAAATTTGGTTTCTTCTTGAGTTAAAAAACTGTCACTTTTTTGGCAGCAGATTTTCAGATGTTTGGAGCACCACACCAAGTGGTTTGATTAAGTTTTGTAAACAGTGCCCGTTTGCTGCTCCGTTATCACGTTACAGAAACACAACTTTGAAAAAGGCATAAAAATGAGATTGATACAAAAAAAAACAAGCTCTACTAAAATGGATGGTAGAAGGGAGTGTGTATATGTGCACAGGTAGTTGTGTCTGTGTCCTTCATTGTCCTCTAATTACTCTCATCAGTATGTAAAGCTGGACATGTGATGACCGTAAAGACGCTTAACAGAAGAAAAGAAAGAAGGAATATGGATTATTCTGCTCCCTTTGTCATATGAGCAGTTTAAGACAGGGCTGTTTGAAGGGTAAGAAAAAGGGGTAAGGCTAAGATTAGATGCAGTTACGTTTTAAGGGGTGTGTTTACCAGGCTGTCGTTGCTCTGAGGCAGGACAACGGTCCTCTCCAGGCTGCTCAGGACGATCTTCCACAGATCCTTCAGGATCCTCTTCAGCACCGTCTTCTCGCAGATGTCAGCAAAGATACTGAGACTGGATCACAGACAAAAGCACCAAAAGTGTAAAAGATTGTGTATCATACATACAGTGGGGTCCAACAGTCTGAAACCACATGAGGAAAAAATGTGATATGTTCATATAAACCTGGAATTAATGATAAAGTTTGAGGATATAGACACAAAAAGTAAAGACGAGTATAAGGAAGAAGAAATGTTCTGCACTATTTTCTATCAAATTTCATCAGAGGCTTGTTCAAGTTAAATAACTTGCAGCCTTTGTTCACCTGGCTGTGCCTCCATGTTCCGGCAGAACATTGCTGACTAAGCAGCATTCTTATAGCAGCAAACATGGCATCAGTGCTAAGTGAAAATGTCTTTTGTTTTTTGATTGTTATTCTAAGCAAAGACGTTTTCCCAGCATCAAATCATGGCCGAACTGAAAGGTTTTACAACTGGATCAGTTTTATCCAAAGCACAATCAGGCAGACCAAACGGGACGACACCATCAGAAGATAAATACATCGAGGGAAAAGCAACTACTTCATCCCAGATACAGAAAACACAACACTCCAATCAGTGAAAGTACTGTCAAAAGAAAGCTGTCTAGTGGTGGTCTCAGAGGACAAGTACCAGCCTCGAAACCACTTCTCAGAAAGGGAAACAAGGTCAAATGCTTGGGGTGGGCTTTTAGAGACTGCTACAGTGGATAAAACTCATCCAGTGTTAAGATAATAAGATAAAACTCTAGAAGATCAGACCTTTGGTACGACTGAGTTAATAGGTTCAATGACACAAATTGGCTTAAATTTCATTGCACAACTTAACTGTCTCTAAATCCTCAAAACTCTGATTATTTCTAGGCTGTACACAAACATGTCACAGATTTTCTTTTCTGGTTATTTATACAAATATGGGTGCAGAAATGAAAGAAAGGTGACTAATTTGACCCAGTGTTAGACACAAAAGGCTCATGTTTTACATTAAAACTGTCACCAGTGTAAAATGTCACTTCAGTCATTTCATAAAAACTCCATAACACAAGTGTATGTTTAAAAAAGAGTTTGGGTAGATATAACAACCACACTTTTGGGCAAGTGACAGTAAAATGAATGATACAAAAACTGGGTCAGAACTCATGGGTACTGGGTAAAATTAACCCATTACTGCATGTTGGTCCTACATTGACCCAGACTAGATCAGTTTTGCCACATGTTTATACTGGGAGACGAAAATCCTTTAACCACTGAGCTTCACAGTGAAAGGCGACAATTCAGTTCATTCGTGACACTGGTGTCATGAGCAGCAGTAATTTTGGTTAAAAATAAAGACTCCCCCCCCACCCCCCCTGCAGCGACGTACATCAGGAGCCGTGTGTGTGTGTCATGCTTCGACTTACTTCCCATCCAGGAACTCCATGAGGGGCCTCAGCATGGTGTCAGCGTCTGCCTCTGCAGTGTTGTGGTTGGGGGGTCCTTTGATCTGGTAGAGGATCTCAGCCATCTGACGCATGCAGCCGTTGATGCGAGTCTGGAAACTGGAGGCAGAGGAAGACTTGTCTGAGTGTGGTGGAGGCTCCTTCCTCAGGCATCTAGTGAATATTGTGTGTGTGTGTGTGTGTGTGTATTACAGTACCTCTTGGCAAACATGGCGCTGAAGTTGTCCAGGACGGTGCTGAGCTTCACTTGCAGCTCATTGAGGATATCAGCTGCCTCTGTATCCAGCTGCCACACACACATAAATGAACAGGAGGAGAAAGGTGATAACGATTTCCAAGCTTTACACTCCCAGAATGTCACCCGGATGCATCTTTTTATATGAAACCTGAAATATTCATTAATAATTCACAGACAACCCCAAATGCCTGTAAACATAGTTCAGTATCATACAATGATTAAATTTCACTGTTTGTTTTACATTTTAGAGACCTATACAGCATTATTACGGTCATGTGAACAACTTATTTTAATACATAGTAAGTAATAAAATACTTTTTCATCAGACAAACAGCATATGAATGTGCAAATTACATTTTTTTCCCCACAAATTGTGTTTTTAAAATTTAAAACCTTTCAAATGTATATGTGGTATTTTGGTGGTGTATGTACGTATATGCAAATAATCCAGTTTGTGCATTATCTGATGGGCGGAGAATACTGTAGGTGGAACTCAGAGTATCTTTTTTTTATATTTACAGGTGTGGTTGTTTATGTAGAATAAATACCAAGTTTCATGTGCTTACACACAGGCCTTACACTTGTTGAAATGCAAATTTGAATTGCACAGAAAGGCTTTGATTTGCCCCCAGTAGGAATATTGCAGCTGGAATATGACACATATGCATCTATTGGGCATCAGAGGAACACAGTTCACTATTGTACTAAAAGTACTTAGTTTCTATTTATGGTCCCAGGTCATATTATGCACATACTGCACACTTTGGAGTAACTACAGTAAGCATAAATAAGTCAAACTCGAGGTGGTTATCTTTTTGTGAGCGATTGTGATGTTGTGTGACACATCACAATCAATATCAACACTACATCAGTTGCCCCTCAGTGCACTTTCTGATTTTCGAGCAGAGCTGTGCAAACAGTCTGCAGCAAAATAAATATGTATGAACCAAATTCTGATGGTTGTTGAAATGGTGAATATTGTACAGCACATGAACATACGTTCTAGTGCATGAATACATTTCAGGTGTGAGTAACAGTGATTAAAGTCACCTTGATTTCTTAGTGTCAGTGGGTGAGACGTGACTGCAGAGACACACACAGTGACGTATAGTTTGTGATGACGCTGCTGGATGATGATTAAATACAGACAATGCTGTGCTAAACTACTCTGCACTAACTAACATTCAAACATTGTGACTTAACATGAGTTTGTACTGTAGATATAACAAGGGGAACAGGTGACAAGCTCATTTAAGCCTTTTCAAACCTATTCAAAAGTGTCTGAAAAGAACATTTAAAGAGCTCACCATTTATATTTTAACACCTGAAGCAGTATGAAATAAAAGCTGGAGGCTGTCACTCTTTCCTCTGAACACAGTTAATTTGACTTATTGAGAGTATTATAGCTGAATTTGGTGAATGCATTAACACACGGTAAAATAAACCTGATGGTGCGGCTGATATTTAGAGAACAAATAAAATAGAAACTTTGAAAGACATGATATTACATGAGTTAGCTATTTCTATGCTGGCTTTTTTAGTCTCTAGGAAACTGGCAGTGATGCACTGGGAAATGACAGGGAATTCTAGGGTTCAATATAGCAAGCCGGTTCTACTTGATGAAAGTCTTGGAGCCAGCCACGGAGGTTGTGATGCAGCTTCCTCTGAAAAGTTCTGTGATGACAATTTTCTAAATTACTGTCAACCACCTCTTTTTTAACAATGTTACTGAACTCGATGTTTGCCTCCTCACCTAATGTCCTTCGCAAATTCACTTAAGCGCTTGGCTACAATGACGACAAGAATGACGACCCAGAGCTAAAATGCTCTACTGTGCATGCAGTCCTCTTGCCTTAAGGGTTTGAATTTAAAGGTTTCTAGGCCTGTGTCTGTGTGTGGGAAAGGCAGACATAATTCAGCTTGAAAAATAAAATACACTTCACCTGCCATAGACACAAAAAGCAGCATTTTAAGCAGTTGTGTAACAGGACAATTTTATGTATTTGGTGCATCTGTGGTTGTTTTAGACAAAGCAAACCAACTTTTGATGGGAGATCTGTCAACATTACACATCTGTCACAACATTGTCCCAGCCAATATTAATGTGTGATCATATTTTCTTCATGATTTGTATTTAGACTGTAAGTGAGTGCTGGTAAATATGGAGAAACGACACAGATGCAAGGCTTTCTGGTTTAAAAGTTTAAAATTACAACCTATAACATTTACTCTCTCAACATCTTAAAGGCCATACACACCAATGGTTCACCTACATTAGTGCTTCCATTTATTTCCCCTGATTAGACCTCTCTGAAGGACTGTTTGAGCATTTAGAGACCATGTTTGAACTGACCCACCTCTCTTCTGTTGAGACTGTTAAAGTGGGACCAATTAAACATTCATCATTTTTATGAGAGCTTGGTAATCGCTAAGGTAGGCACACCTGCAACCTAAGCAAATGTCCTATTAGTCAGAAGAGTTGAATAACTTGATGGGTGCACAAAGTTTTAAATGCTAAAACATTTGAACAATCTGTTCGTTCATTTGCCAAAGCCACAAAGTGCAGCTTTCCATTGGTCACGCAGCCTGTACAGTAGGATCAGACCTTCAATAAACCTGTAAAACGCAGCCTGAAACCCATTAGTATGCTGGACCCCAAGTGTGCACCACATGTTATAGCAAGCCAAGTATTTAGACGATAACAAGAAAAGACATCCCAAAGAGTCTTCTTAGAAAGTGTGCCATCGATAACTGTGCACTTGTGTTATTAAAAAATGTTGGGCAAAAAGCCAAAACATATAACTGGACTGAAGGAGGGCTGTGACTTTCAAACGACAGCTTTTAGTATCTCGCATTTCAACTGAGAATTGTTGCAGAGAGTGAAAGGAAAGGTTAGCCTGTCCACTCCGCCCCTTCACAACTAAAGTCTGGTCTGAATCCAAAAATGAAATGCACAGCTGTGTTTATGCAACTGCTCGTGCCAATTGCCAAATGTCTTTATAGGCATTTCAAGGTGAGTGTTCACATGAGTGTGTGGTGTCCTCGAAAGATGAATAAAAAAATAAGACAAATCAAGAGCAATGTGAGTGCAAAAATTAAAAGGATCTTGTGAAGCCTGAAAGTAAATAAGTGAATTTGGAGCTTAGAATTTTGCATCATTGCTAGCCTTGATTTAACACTGTTTGATTCACTGCACGAGAGACCGTACTGGACAGTCCCATACAAACTCTGGGATGTGGCTGCACATTGGATCTTAACAAGTTTGGGACAAATAACCAGAGATACATTTGCAAAATCCTCCACTGTAACTCTTTTTCTCTTGCTTCCACAGGGTTTTTAAACCTGCTGCTCCAACCAGTCAGTCAGAATTGAGAAAGCCCTCTGGAAACGTCTTCAAGGAACTAAAACAAGTCCAGTTGCCACTAAATATACTTTTTTGGGGATAACCATGACCTGGATGACTGAGAATCTTCACAGACATTGTTGCATAATATTTTAGAGAAATATTAATTCCTACAGTCCTTCCAAGTAAGAAACATAGCTTTTAAGGAGAAAAGCGCACACACATACAAGCCCACACATTCACATTCCTCTCACTAGAATCACAGCTTTTTTAGAAATTAGAAGTGTCCTTTACAGGTAATAAGTTCTTTGTTGAACTCTCTTATCTCTCTCTACCACAACTGTACCTTCTTTGTGGCGACTGTGGCTTCAGTCTTCCCGAAAAGACAGAAAAGAGAAAAAAAACACACACAAGGACACAAAAGTAAAAAGAAAGAGAAACCACAGACAATATGTTGTAGATATTGCAGAATTAATGAAAACAAAGGCTTAAAAATAGTTGAATGTTAAGGTATAAAAGATGGTAAAAATAGTACGAGGGCTTATTTTTGGTGGGTTTTGTGATATTGCCTGGTGGATTGGGTAATGGTGAGTGGGTGATTTTAATAAAAGCTTATTGTTTATTGCATCTGGTTTATTGGGATGCTGCAAAGCAAAGGGGAACACGGACATCACTGGTAGAAGTCACGCACATGACTTCCTACTAAACAGGAATTATCTGGAAGATAGTTGCACTTTTGCAACTTATGCAGTTAATGATCAGATACAGTATTTTTGTTTATAGTCTAAATTGAGTAGTTGCATTGAAGAGGTGAATCTGGGGGAAAAGCCTTACAGCGGAAAGAGAGATAGGACTATGACTGTGCAAACCAACCTTGTTTACGTCCTCCTTTGACTGGTGAGAAAAAAACAAACACCAAACACAAATAAGACATTAAACAATCATCCTTTCGTGTCCTCTACAATTCATTTCTTCTCTGAATACATGTCAACTATGCACCACACATAAAAACACAATGAAATGACTAGAGCCAAAGAAGAAACTAAAAAAAAAGTCTTAAATTGAATGAAGCAGCGCTGCCTCCGATGCTGATGGCCAAATCAAACGGTTTAGCAAATGGTAACATGATTCTAGGAAAACGTCTGAGTCATCAACTCGTCTTAACAGAAGAAGGCAGATAGAACAGCAGACATGGTCAAATCCTCAGGTTTCCAGTAATCAGCTACATTTTCTTTGGCCCAGATCATGACTTTACTTTAGTTTGCACTGGGCAATTTAAATTGAGGTCAGGGTAAACAGGTCACGACTGATAAGCGTCTTTGACTTTGGTTACTGAACATATTTGGCTTAATGGCGCTTTGTTGTCTTGGAGACTTTTCTCAGCACTTCTACAATTTTGTAGTTTTACAAGATTTCTGCTCTTGCTGATTTTTAGTATGTTAATGTTCTTTTTTCAGATCTGATGCCTTTTATAGTTGATGTTGAGCTTCTGTTATTTTGCTGGACAGTGTTTTCAGCAATTAGTCAGTATGTCCAAACTGACTATTCATGACTGGGCAGGACATTAGATGTCAATATAAATGCTAATTTAAAAAAATGCATGTCGTAGGATGTGTAATATCAGGATGATTATTATGTATTTCAACCACCCACCTGTTTGTTCTTAGTTTCCTCCTTGGGGCAAAGACAAAAAAGAAAATGTTTGAATAGAAGTGTCTCTTTTGCTTGCACATAAACACCTACTATGTGTGCAGTACAGTTAACAAATAAGTGCATTACTAACATGATCAGTGATTCAGGGAATAATACAGAATATTATGTGCTACTGAGAGAAAGTGAACAGATAAAAAGCTGAGGCTGTTGAAAAGAGAAAGGACGTAAAGGTCACAGCAATCACAACCAACCTGCTTCTCTTTGTCTTTCTTTTCAGCCTGCAAAGACACACACATTTGTGACGGGGCTACAGTTGCCGTGATCAACACAAGTTCACACACAACAACATTCACAAACCAACATATAACATAACACGTGCACTTTTTTTGGCACTTTCTTTAAGGCTCATCAGGTGACAACCTCGTAAGGCCAGTCTGGCTCACTCTCAGGTTTTACACTTAGCTTGGAGGTTCACATCTCACGTAAGAAAAACTCAGTTAAAAACAGCTTAAGGGTACAAGTTGTTTCTCTGACAGTGATATAAAGCACACAAAGGATTTCCTGATTTCAGATAACGTCTGGATAAACATGAGCAGACAAGATGTGTGATTCAAACCACTTGGAATGCATTAGGATCATTAACATTAACCCGTGGGTTTACAACGCACTTACATCCCTAGTGCGTAGAAGAGTCTGCAGTCCATCCTTCCAATCACCAAACCATTTCACTAATGACTTGATCTCTCTGTGCTTGAAGGTGCAGTAATGTGAAAATAGATCAAAAGAAAACCTGCAGACTCCTGGTTCTTAATGACTCAAAACTGACTGAGAACGGTGCAACAAGACAAAAAGCAACTCACCAAGGACCCTAACCTGGACCTTCTACACTTGCCAGAGATTAAAAAACCCCCAAATATATCTCTACATCACTCACCTTAGCAACAGCAAGTAACTTTTAAACTCATGCAAAGTGTATGCACTCTATCCAAAAATTAGTTAATTTACAATATTGGAAAGTAGGAAAGTAGAGGTAGTGCATCAGGGTCTGTAATCCAGTCTTTGGCTTCCAAGTCATATGAATCTATGTTGTAAATTTATCTAAAATACAATTCTTGCAATTGAATGTCGGGTCCTATTTCTTTGTCTTTCCTTCCCGTCTCCATCAAATTTGAATGATTTAGGCAACTTTTTAGCCAAACAAAACTAACAGTACAGTATGCTGGTAACCCATGGTATCGACTATAGCAGCCACAGGTAAACAGGTCATCACACACCTCACAACATGCAACATGGTGTGACGTAACTTCACTTTCTCTGTTACACCCTTCGACACCAGGCACCAAAATGGCGGTTGCTGTTTCTTACAATGGTGACTGGCCTAACACACTCTCTATAACTGTGCAACTGTGGGTTTAGACACAAATGCATACAGATTAGGTTTAGGTACTAAATAAAATGTTAAATAACTGCTTCCTTAACGTTATGTGATGTAATAACAGTTTCACACTTGTGTCAAACTCTGGTCTCTTGTGTGAAAGTCCTTTGCTTTGTGGTTGCAACCTTCTCCCTTAAAGAGTTGACTGTGTGAAGTGTCATGTTTCCTACAGCTGCTATCACTATACAGTTCTTTAACATGTCTATTTTGGTCGATTTCTGATGCTGACAGGCGGACAATCTCTTTAGAAGAAAAGTGTATAGGAATGTATAATGTTTGTATAGGAAAGTTATTCTGTGCTCCAATAAATAAAAAAGGTTTCCCTAAACATGAGGCTTCACAAGCACGCAGACAACCACCCACACACAGATTCATCTCTAAATGCTTAAAAACTAGTTACACATTGGTTGCAAACACACCTTTTCCTTCTTGGGCTAGAAAGATTTGAAAACAGAAAAGAGAAAGACACATGCCATAAATGTTAAGAAAACAATAAAACACCAGTCTTATGAATCAAAAGGTACATTCGTGGCTCACCTTTTCGTTGTCAAGCTTTTAAAAAAAGAAAAGAATGAAACAAAGACATTTAGAGTAAAGAAAAATACAGAAAAACAACAAATAGAGGAGATGGTGAAAATTGCGCTGTATGATGATGAGTATATGATGATCTCATAAACTTTACTTGCTTGAAAAAAAACACAAAAAATCATAGATGGATGAGAGGAGAGAAGTGAAGTGAAAGGAAGATTTAGTCAACTACATGTGGATTTCAGTCAGCTCGGAGATGACAGCCAGCAGGAGAGGAGAGGTTAGTTTAAGAAAACGTTAGAGGAACCAACGTGACGTGAAGAAACCAAACCTTCTCCTGCTCCTCCTCACTGTCATAATATTCTGAGGACTCGTCCTACAAGGGGCTTTCTGCTGTCTGAATGACACAAACTAAAACATCTACTACCACTAATTCACCAAAGTAACAGTTCGATGAGCCTAAACGCAGCACTCCAATACACGGCACCCAGAGTGAGGAAAAAGAAGGATTAAACATCAATACTGCACTGCGTTTCTACCACACACCTTCTATTGTTGTATCACTGTTTTGAACAGAGAAGACATGCTGTGGTGTTTTCTCAACCGATGTGAGAGCTCAAGATTTTCTTTTTAGTGCAGAACGTTCAGAATATTTCATGTTTTTGTTCTTTGTGCACGCTGCCTGCACAAAATGTGTCACGTCACACAGGATTCCTAGAGATGTGACACTGTCCTCGGGCTGCTAATGTGTTTACTTACCTACTCAAGAGGTGTGATTAAATGTAATATTCTAACTATAATGGTATTGCACTCACTATGGTTCAAAACACAATAGTAACATGAAAAGCACACTGATTCACAAAAAACATCACAAACACACAACACAAAATTCTAGTTGGATGAAAGCATATGATAAAAAAGCTAAAAGCCAGTCTGACTGACCTTTCTCTCTTTCTCCTTGTTGTCAACCTGAGAACGGACAGGACAGGATAGGACAGGACAACAGTCCACGTTGTGTCATTTAGTGCATAAAGTACACTGTCGCTCTTGACCTTAACCATCACAACTGCATCAACCTTTAAGCTCAAACCTACATCCATCTCAATTCTCAAATAGCCCCTATGTGATGCCCAAACGAAATGCCTCCACTTTCCAAATATGATCTCAAGGTCTAAAAACACTCATAAGTACATGCGCACACAATAAGACAACACTCTGGTTGAGCATCATGGGCTCAGACAAGCCTGCAAATTCAACCTGACCTTGTCTCACTAATAACCAACTGAAAAAAAGGACTTCAAAAGCAACTTTTAAGAGCACACTCTGCACCAGGGCTTCTTGTAGAAATCATTAGGAATCATGGGGTTCCTCTCCATAAATAAAACCTCTGAAGAACTCTCAAAAGAAAAAAAAATCACAGGGTTCCTCTTTCACTGTGATCAAAACACTTTGTGATGTTTGATTTAATTTTTAATCTGCAGATAATTTCACATAAAATATCACAGGGGACACTTTCTTCAGGAGCATGCTTGCTTGCACAATACAAATTATACGGGGAGTTTTTCCCTTATCCAGTCATAAGATTTAAGGACAGAGGGTGGTGTTGTTGCACAGACTGTAAAGCCCACTGAGGCAAATTGGTGTTTGATTGGCTTTGATAGCTCAGTGGGTAGAGCAGTCGTCTCCCAACCCAAGGGTTAGCGGTTCAATTCTCAGTCCCAGCAAGCTACAT
>JAUMHL010000030.1:23151699-23167406 GCA_032362345.1 Sandelia bainsii
CCCTAGTAGCGCTGACACAGGTCTAGCAGCTGTCCAAACAACAATTTCCCCAAGGGGATCAATAAAGTATTCATTATAATTGGGTGAATGAAAAGGCATTTTACTGACTCAATTAGCATACTGTATGCAGTGTATTTTTGTATTTTGTTCTCAAGACTCTCTTGCAAAATATTCCTGATTAAATTAAGCCTAAGTAACTATACTGTATGTATGTGTGTACACTTGCACTGTCAGACACAAAACACCCTCTCTTTTAAAAGCCCCAGTTATACCAAAGGAGAAGCGCATTTATGTCCAACAACAGTATGAGTATCGTCACTAAAACATCCCACGTAACATCTGTTTAGATAGCTGTAACTTCAGCTATTAAGCAGCACAGCGGAGGCTCTTGCACACATTATCTAACTTCACCCTCTGCTCCAAATATGACTTCTCCCTCCACTCGGACATGTTTCAGACCCCTTACAGTCAGCTGGCGAAAGCAGTCATCTCAAGAAGCCATTTAATGGCAGCTAAACACAACATTTTTATACACTGTCAAGTTCAATTATCTGACAACAGCACATTGCCTTGCCTATTAAGCACTCACTAGAGGAGGGAGGCTGTCTTAGTGCCCATCTGTAAATGTGTTAAGAGCTTTGATAGCATGTGGAACAAGAGGCCTTATGGATGTTTTGGCACCAGGAATATGGACAGATTTATCAAAAGTGCTTAGTGAGAAGCAGAAGGGGGGATCAAAGGGGTAACCGCTACTTGACTTGATAATAAATAAAGCTACTGAACAAATGTATTTAACAGTTTATGTTTAATAATCTGAATTTCTCCTAACGCATGAAAACAAGACAAGCAAAGTGCTGCACATCCGGCATGAAATTCACATTGCAATATTCCTGAATTTGTGTTATTATCTGTTGATTTTTCATGCATCAAAATATGACCATTAGTTGTGTGCTTGTTTTACAGGTTGCTGTCAATCAAATAACCAAAACCGCAACACATTTTGAGGTCTAATCTCTTGGATGTCTATTCTTAGAAATAGTTAAGATATTAAACCATGTTTCAGGGATTTTAATTCAAGATCAAAACTCTATCTTCAATCTACAATACTATGGTAATGCTGTAAAATTACACAACTGTGAACTACAACAAGTCACTATGATCCAGATTTTGAAGGTCTGGAGACTGAGAACTAGAAAAGGGGACCATAAAGAACTCATTGACTCTGTGATTGTCTGTTTGTGCAAAATCATATGGTGTGTACATGACAGACATTGGTGTTTTTGTTTTGCATGCTGCTTTAAGGACTAGTAAAGTGTTTTGTGTATGACATTTCTAAAGATAGAAAAGGTGTTTTGCAGGAACTCCGCAAGACGTAACCTCCAGCTGCACCAACATGCTCGAAGGCCAACTGTTCAGGTTAAGTGATGGGTAGATATCATATAATATAATATAATTAATATAATATAATGTTTTTTTTCCAATCTTACCTCAGATCCCTCTGAGTCTGAGCAGCCAGACTGATGTTGAAATGCACAAAACAATAAGAAAAAATAAATAAAATGAGTCTTAAATAATTAGAAAAAGAATAAAAGACTTAAGGAAATGATTTGATGTGAAAACTCAGTGGTAATGTCCTGTGAATCCTTCTCTCACCTTGGAGTCCTCTGACTGGCAGCCATAATTTGCCGAGACAAAAGACCAAAAGGTTATTGTAAATGACAAAGACAAGATGGATTAACAAAAATCAAAGTGATTTTTGTTTAATGCAGCTTCTGATGCAGCCTACCCACCATGTCATCCTCCCCTTCACTGTCAGATACAGCCTTTTGAAAATGGTACAGACATAAAATAAAAACAAGATCAATAAAAAGAAGATGTAGGATTAAAAATGGATCATAGAAAAAAACAACAACAAGAGACAGTCGGCTTCCACTTAAACGATTAACCAAATGAGACATTAATTTATGGTAATGAGTGATTTCCTGCTAGCTGCAAGCTCAAATGAACGTCCAGCGATAGTTATTGTAGATTTGTTACGAACACAGTCAGTGTGATCTACTGTCACGCCATTATCTTAATCATCTCATCTGAAAACACATTTTGGAAAGTCAGTAACAATTGTGTGCTATGGTGTTTGTCCCTTTCTTGTTTCATTAGCACACTGCAGGAGGTGGAGGCTTTGCTATGAAGTGTATGAGGAATTAAATAAACAGACACTGATCCCAACAATGAACTGGTTGTTTCTTCAGACACTCCAGCCTAAACTAGAAGAGCTTTTCTTACAGCAAATATTTGGTCTTGTCATATAAGGATAGGGTTTGGTGCACAGGTGTTACCAGCAACATTAACAACTGTGCAGTGAACCAGCCTGCACAGCAGGGTCAAACAGGAAAACAACCATGAGTCATGTTATTAGGAACACCTGTGTGTGACACGCTAACACCTCTATTTTCTGTATTACAGTCAACCTGCAATACAGAAATGTCACAATTTACATGCTGAAATCAAGTGAAAGGTCACTTTATGCAAACTTTATGCTGAGGATTGAGATTGTGACAGTCGACCCACCTCCTCATCACACTCCTCAGGCTCCTCTTCGTTCTCAAGCTTTGGGAAGAACCAGCAACATATAAAACAGCATTGTTTTTTGTTTCTTTAAACCAAGATTCACTAAAATCTGGGAGTGAAATGTGGGAGTCTGGGAAGAAGCAGGAGGACAAGGAGGAGGAGGAAGGCTTCTAGTTGATGTCTTGCTTATGACTAAAATGGGATCAAATTAAAAATAGACGCACTACTGGGTAAAAAAGAGGTTTGACAGCTGGAGGTTCAGGGTGGGTTTGTGCTTTAGTGAAGCTGTTGTTTATTTTGGATGTTCGAGTTCAAGAAGCAACAGGGGGAAAGGGAAATGAGGGCAAAGAAAACCTAGACATACCCTCTCCTCCTCTGCAGTTAACTGTAGAGAGAATCACACACACACACACACTCAGTCTCATCTAAGGTTTAAGTCTGGGTGAACACAGTTAAAGTTTCACCTTTTCTCATTTAAAGCTTTTGCACCTTTATAATCAAACAGATTTTAACTAATAATAATAATGATATTTCGGAAATACATTCACTTAAGCAAGACTGAACTATAAGTACAAGAGGGGAAACATGTCGATCGATTGATCGAATTAAACTTTGCTGCATCTCCTGCTAAATGAAATATGAACTCAAATACATATAAAATGGATACACCTGGAGGACAGTGAGGTGACCCAAATAGGTCTGTCTATGTAATCGGAAATACCAATGGGTAAAAATAGGTTACACGTTTTTGTGTAGAGGAATCTAATTTGTTCACCGACTTCTAGCAGCAGTTCAAGAAAAAACAAAGATATAATGAAATATACTGAGGACAAATCCAATAGAAGCTAGTAGATTAAGCAATGGTTTGAAAATAGCACCTCTGGCAATGGGTGAGCAAATTATATTATTATATTATAAAAATGTTTTAAGCAGGTGAAAAAAGTATTTTTTTATAGCCTCACATATTTTTTAACAGCCTAGATGTGTCTCTTTTGGTGGGTGGTTTGGTGCATTAGACAGGTTTATAAATCTTTATGTTCTCTGGCATAAATAAGGACACAGAACTGCATTAATGGTTAGTATGTTGTTCTCATAATAGTATGTATTAATGTATGTTTTAATTCAAAATTAATGTTTTTAAATAATATATTTCAAAAATGTTTCAAATTGTAGTCAAACTCTAGACTTGTATTTGTGGCTGATATGAAGATGAAGTCTTTACTGTACATCAATTGACAGAATACTCCCCAAAACTCCCCTTGCTTCCCTATAAATTGAACATTTTTTTTTCGCAAATTTGATGGGGAATGCCCAACAACAACTTGTGAGTTGTGGTGAAAGCTGTCAGTTTTAAAGACCCAAAACACAAGTTTTCATGTAAACATTTTGACCTTCAAGCAGAGAGAAAGAAGTCATCAGTGAAATCAGTGGCTGCAGGTGGAAATGAAAACCAACAGACTCTCAGGTCTCTGTGGCAGTTGATTAAAAACCACTGGTGCGGGACAAGTGTTTGTGTACATCTGCTTTACTCACCTGTTTCGCTCCCATCGACTCAAACATCTTCTCCAATAGGACCCTCATCTGCTGGATGTTGTTCATCAGCACACAGGGCTGGAGGAGAACAGACGGGAGAGAGCAGGCAAAAAAAAACCAAAACGAAATGAGAGCGACAGAAGAAATAAAAAAAAAAGTCAAAGAAAGTAAAAATAAAAGAGCAAATCAATAAAAGTCGGGCAAGAAACAAAGCAAAAGAAAGAAAGAAAGAACAACGAAAAATGGAAATGACAGCAAGATGAAAGAACCAAACAAAGACAAAACAACAGAGTTAAAGAGTTACAGAAGTGGGCAGCAGCAGCTAAAATATTAATCCACTCCACAGAGACTCTGCACTGGCTGCAAATTGTTTGGTCTCTTTCCAAATCAGAGATGAGCTGACAGTGAGGTGGTTTGAGAGTAGAGTGGTGATGCTGCAGTACTCACTATCTTCTCCTTCTCACAGTAGGAGGGGAAGCTCTTGCCCAGCAGCGCACAGTACTGCAGCAGCACTTTAGTGATCGTCTGTGGAAACGAGAGAACAAACACTTAGGACATGTTTGCTTGTTGAACTTCAGGAACGGTGAATCTGAGCAAGTGGTATTTACTCCTTTAGTGCGGTTTTGTTTGGTCAAGTGAGAGCAGTGCTATTTGAACTCAGGTACATCAAATGTTTGCACTGTGTCAACCGGAAATGTGTGTCTGCCCTGCTGCACATGACTGCTGTAGGACTCCACTTGCTTGATCTCCTGTAATCAGTTGGTTTGTTTTGGGGCATTTTGCAGTCCAGTCTTTAGTCATTCAGAGCAAGTCTCCTGTCCTTGGCATTAAATCCAAGTTAAGTCTTTATAAGCAAATTGCAACTGTCCATTTAATTGACATAACATTTAAACATTAATTTGCCTTTATTGTCTTTTGCATGGTCCTAATATGTTGCTTTGCAAGGCATGACTGACTCTCTCATTTTTACCAGGTAATGTAAATGTTTTTTCCTTCAACACTCAAATAATGTGTAGTACAAATGACATCTCACATGTTTATTTTTGTGACTAAGTCTCAAATTTACAGCTCTGGATTTAAATATAACGTAACTGCCACATGGATAGAAAACTAGTACCTCTAAACAGTAAGTTTCCAGTTCCAAAAATCTTCTGAAAATATTATGAAAATGTCCATATAGAAGCTATTATGACAATGTGGAAACATTTTCTCTATCCCTGTTTCGCATGCACATCCTTTATTGTTGGTAATTGTGCATATTGACATCTGATTGCATAATGGGCCGTGTAAAGAAGCATTGTGACAGTAAAAGAGAAGTCTGCAAGCTGATGTAAACAATGATGCTTTCAAATCATTTCAAGGAGAAAATATGAGCAAATGTTTAGTGAGGTAGATCCATCCAACATTCACATATACACTGCCTTCTAACATCCTTGTTTATAATGAAAAAGCCTGCAGGTTACTTTGAACTAAGTCAGCAAGTTGATTTATCAGTTGTGACGGTAACTTGGGGACAAGAAATGGCAATGAAAAAAACTCTCTTCCCTGTAACTCTGTTTCCTCACTGTATCCTGGGCTCGCTGTGAAAGATTTCCCTATTTTCGGCTGAGTCAGCCAGACGGCTGTCTCACATTTACGCATAAAACAGATGCCCTGATAGCTGCCTGCGTTACTCAGTTTGGTATTCCTCTCGTTGTACGACTCCTCCACCTCTTTCTTTATCCTTTTCTGCAACTGTGTTTCTATACTGTCATCTCACACTTTTTCAAAATGAACTATAACTGTGCTAACCTGCAGAAAAAAGAGGAAAAGGGTAAGGGAGGGAAAATACAGAACTGGAAGGTGACAATGAAGGATAAAGACAGATATATAGTGGTACCTGAATGTATTCGGACCCCTTCACATTGTGCACACTTTATTCAGTCTATACCATGTCATAAATCTGGAATTAGACTTTTTAATCCCTAAGTATTCAGACCCTTTATTGTGATACTCCAAATTGTGCTCAGTCACATCCTATTTGCTTGAAGCATCCTTGAGCTGTGTCTAGACCTGGAATCCACCTGTGGCAAATTGAATTGGTTGGATTGCCTGTGTTGAGGCAGAGATCAGGGCAAGAGCACAAAACCATTTCTAAAGCTTTGAGTGTTCCCAGGTGCAGTGAAATCAATAATTGTGAAATGGAAGAAGTTTCAAACAACCAGAACTCTTCCTGGAAACAGAGTACTTAGAACTGAGTAACCAACCAAGAAGAATGGTTGTGGAAACATGCTATGGGAGGTTTCTCAGCAGCAGACACAAGGAGACTGGTCAGACTTGAGGGGAGGATGAATGTGACCTGAGACTGAGGTGATGATTCACCTTTTAGCACAATGATGACCCGAAGCATCAGCCAAGACTCAACAAATGTTTGACTGTTTTTGAGTGGCTGTGCCAAAGCCCAGATTCAATCCCTATAGATCATCTGTGGAGAGACCTGACATGGCAGTTCACAGATGCTTCCCATCCAGTATGATGGAGATTGAGAGGATCTACCAGGACGATTGGGATAAACTGTCCGAGTAAACTGAGTAGGCTGATGGGCAAAAAGTGAAGGTGTCGGAACATTTTCTGAAACCACAGATGGAAAAAAATATCTATAAATATCAGACACGAAAAGACACAATGGTAGGAGAATAGCTAAGACAGAGAGGAGATGAAAAGGCAGAGAGAGAGAGAGATTAACATGATTGGAGTGGCAGAAATTGAATAGCAGTCAAGGGTTGGGGACAGAGAGATGGACAGCCCAGAGTGATGGCTTCGTTAGCCATTCTTTATTTAATGAGTCTCATATCGATCGAGCCGTCACACCACACGCACGCAGAAATACACAATTCTTCTGTACAGAAAGGCTTGTTAGATTTAATGGCTAGGTTTAATGGCTAGGCTTAAAAGCAACTGCCTTAAATTAAATTTGAAGAAAAAAATGCTAAAAGCTTCAATTACAAATTACTTCACTGCATGCTTAAAGCTCTGGAGATGACTCATGATTTAAGGCGGCAGCAGGAAGGAGTTAGTTATAAAATAAACTCAACCCTGTGCCAGTGAGGGAATGGTGTTTAAACACTTTAATCCCATCTGTGCCATACCTGCATGCAGTAAGTGATACATTTTATAGTCTACACAAATGTGGGGTAAGGAATCTGGTAAAGACAAGACCTCAGTTACAATAGCTGAACTTCTAGATAAATATCTTTGTAATTGCGTTTAAAAAGGTCTACAGAATCTGAAAGTTTACTCAATTCATTTTACAGGATGTCTGTACTGCATATATCCTTAGATCTAGGAACCTGTCTACCTTGTGAGATGGCATCTACTTATGTTCATGTTTGTGTAGCAGATTTCTGACTAATAAGTTGTATAATTAACAGGAACAATGTTTGTGTTTTAAACATCACCTTGGCGAAGCGGCGGTTATAGTGCGCCACCACAGAGGGGTCTGGGCAATCCAGTTTCTTGATGATCTCAAAGCTCTGGTTGAGCTGAGTGAAGATGTCCACCACTGAGCTGGAGAACAGAGCATGCTCAGACGTCTGCTGGAACTGCACGAGGAGGGAAGAGCAGACAAATAGCAAGATTTCAGATCCCAAGTGGTATTTTTATCTAAACTCCAGAATCCCTCACCATTATCTCAGCTGTGTTCTTGTACAATAGTAATTGTGTAAATCCTCTGTTAATTTAGGGCACTCTGACCATTAAAATCATTGCCACTGAGTTGAAATGTTGCTTGTCTGAGAATAGAGGGCCTTATGACAGTGCTGCACTAATCATATGTTCCCACAGATAAATTCATCAGTTAAATGGCTCTAATGGAAAATGTGTCCACAGGGTTGATGTGGTTGTTACTGGTGCTTAAGGGAACCATACCACATAGTTCCAAAGTGACTGAGACCTGCTGTTTCCTGTGGGCTGTCTTTTGTACTATTAAACCTACTGTGAACAGATATAACTGGTTCTTTAAGAGACATAGGCAGCCAATGAACACTTAACAGTTCCTCAATAAAATCTCTAATGGGCTCCTTACAACTCCCCTTAAGATATCTAAGAGGTAGAGTATACTGAAAAATAAATGCTTAGAGCATTCTGTAATAGCCAATACACAGGGACATCTTTAATGTATACATCCTTCCTGCACTTTTTTTTACGTTTACCAAAGATTAAGCACTGGCAGACGTGCTTAATCTACTGGTGCTTTGCTCACCCGAGAGCTACGGTGCCACCGCTGCTGCTGAAATGTCCCATGTCGGCCCATGCATCGACATGTAGGCTCTGAGTGTATGATTCAATCCTACACCCGAGCTCTGTGCTTTTTTTGTGGTGCGGTGTGACGAGATCAGAGCCTACACACTAAACATTAGGACTGTACATACTGTATAGTGAGTTACAGGTGAGTTGGCTGACTTAACTTCAACAAATGACGAGTGAAAGAAGAGCAAACCTTCTGAACAACTTTTCTTAAAGCTATAATATGCAACTTTTGGGAATCAAGCTGAATGTAGCATGAAACTTGAAATCCATCCACCCATGGCATCAAATACTTTGAGTGGTCAGAGCCTGTGGTGTCTCATAGATACGCGCAAAAGTATCCTTTCATATCAGTATGTGGCCGTCCCATGAAATTTGTACATCGGAAAGATTTTGTTGAGAGCACTCTTAGTGACAGAGAACCAGATCAGCTTGTACGCTCACTGGATAGTCATAAAAAAGACTTTATGACACATAAAAACACTTGAAGTGCCCAAGTATAACAGTTTTAACAGTCACAGTGCCTGACTTGACCACCAGGCTTTTCTGCAGACTACTACCAGAAAACACCTACAGAGACAATGAAGGACGACACAAGATAAAGTTCAGCTTCGGGACCAACAGGAGGTTAAGAGGCAGCAGTTGTCCATCATTCTGTTAATCCGGGACTTTCTGGCCAAAAACAGAACTCGCCTACACCTGAATTAATCAAACTATCTTTAAAAAGAGTCTGTGAACAAAAGGTCACGAGACTGAAGCTGTCCTTCATTCTGTTGTGGATGTCAGTACTGGAGAGAGATATCCTTCCTACTGCTGTGGCACTTAAAAGGGCACTACACACTAGGTTTCTGTATAAAGATTAGTAGAAAATGCGATGTGGACAGCAGAGCAATGGAGGTGTGCACTGCTGCAGGTTTAAGGGGTGGGGGTGGGATGAGGGTCAGACATGGACAGGAGATGTCAGGGAATGGTAGAAAGCTGTTGCAGATAATTTACCACAGTGATGTAGAGAACTTCAGTCATACTAGCCAAATTACACTCAATTTATTACCAAATGCGCTGTTAACTTGATTACTTCCTGATGACTGTTGTTATAGCCGTTACCACACGCGTAACGCTCCAAAAAAACGGATCTATCTCATCATGATCTAGCCGGGGCCTGAGAGTTCATCTGAACAAAGCTTTTAAATCCAAACTGACAAAAACTGATAAATTTACCCAAAAAGTTTGAGTGAACATTCTCTGTAATTACGTGCACAGTGCAAAAAACTTATAATTTAAGATGCCTCTTTTGGTGCCTCTTTAAATTTCGTTGGCATGCGATATCCATGCAGGTGATTTTAGCGACCAAATTTGACTTAAAAATATTCAACTTAAGCTCCTTTCATTCGACATAAGCAAAAATCTGAAAAATACGGTTCCGCTGTGCTTTTAGCTGCACAAAGCAACAAGAAACAGTCAGGATGTAGATGTACATATACATATTTTGCATTTTGATATACTTTATTAATCCCCATGGGGAAATTCTTGTGGACAGGCAACTACATTTAAGACCCTTCATGGATGACTGCTTAACCACCTGAAGCACTTCAGCATTTCTTATATCCCCTTTCTAATTACTTCTCTATTGTGGACTCTTTAGTGGTCACAAGTTGAAATAAATCAAATGTGAATGTATAACATTTATGCACGATGTGTGTAGTAATAAACTAATCATAATAGGTTAGATCATAAACATAATGTCTCATCTCCACTAATTGAGAAGCCTGCAAATTGTTCTTAATTAAATTCTGATGTCTACTGAGGCAATTTCTCTGTCTACAGGAAACAAGAAATTGCTAATTGAATTCTTAGAGTTAAATTTTCTTCCAGGGGGGAAACTTCACTAGTAAACAAAAGTATGTATCTATGCAGTTACTGACATCCTTTTAAAATATTTAAAAACACACATACCTCTCAGTGAGTTACCTCTCAGTTGTAGTTGAAACATTGGCCACCTTGTGTTAGTTTCAGTATTAATCAAACTTTGGCTTGAAGTGATAAAAAACTATTTTATGCAGCCACTAAACTCTGCTGCTTTCCCTGTTTGCATCTTTCTGTCCTGCACATGTACCCTTTTAAAAAGCTGATTAGAAACCAGGTTACGCGTATGCATGACAGAGAAATCAGCTTTCTCCAGGCGATAGCTACCTGTGAAAATCAAGTTTCTCTAACCCCGTGACAATTAATTAAAATAACCAGGTTTCCAGTTTACTCGAGAAAGCTGACTGTAAGCTGATAACCTGGTTAATTAAGTGCATATAAATACCCTGGTGAGTGTGGATATGATCCCTCACCAGCTTCCCACCAATCAACACAAATAAACAAGTGTCAACTGGAATACACAGAGACAATACTTGTCTTTCTAATAGTCTTGTCCCTGTGCAACACAGCTAACTATGTTGCAGATACAGCTAATTGATTGGACTACAATGAACTATTTTGAGAAGAATTTTGAGTTATTTTTCAGGATAAACAATATTTTCTTGCTCTTGCTCTTTTTTCTATTTTCTGTCACTGAACATCTTTCTTTTTTTGTCAGACAAAACAAAACATTTGAACACATCACTTTAAAGTTTACTGTCTTCATTACCTATTCTCTCTGAAAAATATTATCTGACAACAAAGTGAGCAGATTAAATAGATCTTAAACTTTATGGGGAAACATTTGTGAGGCCGCCATGTTTATATACTGTAGCTGTTCGTCTGGTGTTACTGTATATGTTTCTGATTCCCTGAACACAGGTACTGTTAGTTTTGTGTACCTCTCTTGCCCATAATGAACCAAAAGTAACTGACAGCTGTGATGTGTTGACTAGTAACAACATTGCAACAGAAAAAAAGATTTGAGTCAGACCCTCAGGACAGAAAGACATAGTCTGTCTTACTGTTTAGACACTCAGTAAGCTGTTAAATCACAGTCTGTGCTGCAAATGCGATTTTTCAAAACCTGGTTTCCAGTTGTATTTTGTATGAATGATCTATTATCCTTTTATAAATAATGAAAACAAGGACTGATCAAACCCTGGGTTTTTAAAATAAACAAAGCATATCTGTCATTTAATGAATGCTGAGCTAAAACTTTGTGCCCATGTATTTTCAGGCCATCAGGTCCTCTACACTGTTGTCTCTTTGACTCACCCCTTCTCTCTTGTCTCTCTCCAGCGCTCCATGCATGAACTCCATCGACACCTCCTCATTCTCAGCCAGCCATGCAAGGACAAACTGAAGGAACCACCTGACAGAATAACAATACACAGACAAAAGTCTTAGATTAACCTTTTTAGCCTATTGAAACTAAAGTTGCAACCAAGAAAATTTTGCTGTTTACTTTTTAAGATTTTTTGTGTGTGTATACATGTGTGCATGTTGCAATAGGCAAAATCTCAGACAGAAAAGGACAGAAATCATCAGTCACGGAAAGAGGAGGATGATTAGTGAGTGAATGCGCGCGCGCGTGTGTGTGTGTGTGTCTCTCTTACGCAGGGTACTCAGGCACGGTGTCGGCAAAGGCAGGAATATCCTTAACGTACTCGTTGTAAAGCCACTTGACCTTGAAGTGCAGGTTCATGTAGTCTGCAGACTTGCAGAGCTTATGTTTCTCGTGTTCTGTAGAAGCAGCAACCACATACAACACCACACAGAAACACAAAATAAACAAAAGCGGACACATACACAGATTTCACCTCTTGGTTTAAAGTCCCTTGATGAAGACTTTACATGTGTCTCTAATGTGGTGACATTTTGTGCACATATTTATTGTCTTTGTTACATTTTCTATGCATAATCATTAAAGAGCAGCTGTATAATCCTGACCTGATGTCATCATTTTTTAAAAATCAAACACTGATCAGAGATGCCTCTGACACTGAAAAAAAACAACAGAACATGTCTGGAAGCATTACGTATGATATTATAAGTAATATATGGATGGATGAACAAATAAATTAATCAAAAGCAATATATCCTTTGTCTGTCTCCTTAAATTCACTGTGGAGGACACCAATATTGAAGGAATCTGAATTTTCCTTGAAAATGCTACAGAGTCAGACACAAAAACACTCCTGCTGCAGAGTAACACAGCAACACGCTCGGACAAGTTGTAATTTGGAACGTGTTTCAACACAGTAGTGAGATTATTCACTCTGACTTTCATCCAAATCCAATCACAGTTGTTTGTGTCACATGAACCGACAAATAAACAATAAAGGATTAGGAGCAAAGAGACCGGAGCCAGCCAGGCCCGCACTGGTTTCATTTTCAATTCCAATTATGAGTCCAAAACGAAGGAGTGGAAGAGTCAGTGCCACCACAGTGCACTGAGATACTCGAGATAGTAGTATTTCTGTAAACCCTGAATGGAACTATACTTAATTATTACTGACATTAGAAGAGATGATTTATTAATAAGAGATTTCTTACATGTGCAGCTGTGTTTAATGTTTCATATCTACTAAGACTACCTAGTATGTCTTAACACACTATGAATAACTAATTACAAATGCACACACACAGTCTTACCATCAGAGAAATCAACTCTGCGAATGCGAAATGTGGTGGGAGCTGAGATGGCAACAGAATTACAATACAAGCCAAAAAATTAAAGGAAACAGAATGAATTAACACACATCAAATGCATAGACTAGACAAAGAAAAAGTCTAGAAACGTCTTGTGAAAGGGCTTGTTAGTGATCAAACTACGATCTGACATCTACAAAACTCTGAAACTTTATGGGTTCCTCAGTTCTATTATAGGCATACATTGACAAATTCACTCCAAGTCAAAAAATCTAATAGTCTAAAATTAACTATATGGGGTTATAACTAAGTTTTGCAACCTCACTATCATTTCTACAAGTCTGATATGAGACACAGTCAAGAGCCAGAATATTGTGGAGCTGCAGCATGTAGTTTTCAAATGAGAGAGACTCAAAGACCATCAAAGGTGATGATCATTGACTAACTTGAAATGACCACTCATGCACATACTATATGTGCACCTGGAATACATGTATTAGGAGGGCTGTATGATAGAAATGAAAAATATGTACTGTAAATGTGTAGCCAACACACTGTGAGAGTGTGGCTGTACGGGACAGCGCCGACGTATGAACGGAATAAAAAAAATCTGTCTTATTTTACGATCAAAAAGCTTCATGGCTTTGCATCAATTTGTAGAAATAAACTGTTTGCAATATTCAAATTTACAGGCATCAGAAGAAATTTGATCAAATTGTCTTTTTTTTGCCGATTATAGCTTTGACTCTCTTACTCTGCTCCATGATTCATCTCTCACTCTGACTGTATCTTAGTATCAGCTACACTGTGCGTCTGCTGTGTCATCTCACCGTTGTTCCAGATATAGTGGTCAATTTTATACAAAACTGGAAAGAGGATTGATGAAGCGAAAGAAAAGAAAAGATGTGGAGGGGAAGAGAGAGCAGCAAGACTGAGTTGTTAGTGTTTCTCACTCACACATAGATACATACATATTCTCACACACAGTCTTACCCTCGAGGGCATATTTCATGTCCTGAGCAAACAGTGTCCACATGACCTCAGCGCTGACCTTCCCAACATTGAGTTCCTGAGGAAACCTGAAAGGAAGAAAGACGTCGAAGTTCAGGGATCAGAAAAAAGAACAAAAAACAGAAACTGTACCTACAGTGCTACTTTAGGGTGTATGTTTATATTCTGGTTGGTATTCAACTTGTTAACTGATGCTTTAATGAGCCCCCTGCAAAGAGAATACAAACAACCACACATAGAGGAGCTTGGTGCTTTCTTGTACATTTACAGCTTGAAATTAATGAAAAAAACAAACAGTTAATGATATTTTGTAAGCCAGTATTTTATCGGATTAACGTGTTTATTAAATGGGCCATTAAAGGGAAACAACTTAGAGCAACATGCTTAAATAATATTTCTGTCATTACCTGTTAATGTTGAGTGAAAAATCCATAATTCCATTAAATAAAACATGTAACAAATTAAATAAATCACCAAAAAATTCTAAGATCATAGATGGAAATTTAGAATCAAGCACATCATCTAAAACCCACTGCCCAAATACTAAAACAGTACAAATCCCAGTACTCACAAAAAAAAATTAAATTTAGTGCTGCATGTAATTTTACAGATTTTCCCCATTATAAACTCGGACATAATGAAAATGAACCCACATGTTCACCATCAAATCTACACATCTCAGAACTCAATAAACCAAATTAAAGGTAAATGACAGAGAACAAGACTCAACACTGACTGGTTAATGATGGGTGTATATGAGTTCTTGTCTTCCTCGATGATGGAGACAATGAGCGTGATGAGTTTGGGCCAAAAGTCCAGATTCTGAATGCTCGGGCCCTGCTCCTCTGGCTGGCTCTCTTCTTTCTTCTCCTCCTCTTCCTCTTCTCCATCCTCTTCTTCTTCTTCTTCTTCTTCTTCGTCATCTTCACCCTCCTCTCCCTCAGCCTTTTCCTTCTTCTTCTTTTTCTTCTCTGGCTTCGACTGCAGGAGGGAAAAAGACAGATAATGAAACGATGTAAGAATTTACTTGCTGGACATAAAGCGTTTCAACTCTGCACATCTTTGAGAAGTTGAAACCAGATGTCCAGCACTTGCAAAAAGGAATAGGAGAGCATTTTACATTCCACCTTGGTAATATGAAGGGTAATATTTCTATTTTTTTTTAAACAACTGGTAGTTTGTTTCTTAATATCAGGTCAAATCCAACAGCAAGAAAGAAAAAAAAAGTTAAAAATTACCATGAAATTAAGTAGAAACAGATAATGATGCACTGATTCCAGGCAGCAAATGAGATATATCCACTGTTAATACTGAGCTATTACTTTATAATTACTAGCTATTACTACTGTTATTACCAAGCTATAATGTAAAGTGCTACCAAAAATACATTACACTATGAAATGAGATATATTCTCCATCCATGTTTATGTGACAAGGCTGTACACAACCCATAAAGTTGAAATGGTGACTTTTCTTGATGACCATGCCATGACCAAGTATTGTTAATTGTCACCATTATATATTATATATATAATATAAAATATATATATTTACCTTTGATCAGCATGTCCATATTAGAGCAGATAAATCTATCTCTACTAACAGGTTATGTATCACAGGCTTTTAAAGTAGCTGTAGTAAAACCTCTACTAAAAAAACCTACTGTGGATCCAGGGGTTTTAACCAATTATAGACCGATATCGAATCTGCCCTTTATCTCTAAAATCCTTGAAAAGGTAGTTTCGAAGCAGCTT
>JAUMHL010000030.1:23176568-23222506 GCA_032362345.1 Sandelia bainsii
AGTTTAAATTTCTTGGTGACTTTGAATTAAGCCCTCTGTAGGTTGATAATTTTCATTTTCAACAAATGATGTGGCATTATTTTGTTCCTAACACATTACCCATTCCATATCAGTATGGATATGTTTCTAATTGAGATCTGATGTGTTTTCAAAGTGTTCCTTTAATTTTTTTGAGCAATGTATATAGTATGCGGTAGCTACAGGGCTGGAACAAAAGATACTGCCGTGTAATTTAATGTTTTATTTGGCCTTGAATCATTTTAATTGTGTGGAGCCAGTTCTTAATATACAATCTGTTAACCTTGGCCAACTAACCTAGCTGGTCTACAGTCAGTTTATTACACTGATGCTGCAAATGCTTCATGTTTCTTACTATACTTGCTCCATCATTTTTATGTGAAGTACATAGTAGTGGTGCCGGGTTTACAAAGCACATCTATGGAGGAAGGCACCATGTATATTTTTGCGTTGATGACACCCCCTCTCCTCCACTGTCTCTAAGCCATTCTTGCACGTGTAGAGGTAAAGCATCAGGCCCTTGTTGCATTTCTGTATAAATTAACAGTTACATATATATGAGGCCGAATTCATGGAGTATTTAAGAACTAACTGAAAGAATGGAAAACAAAAAGCACAGCCAGTAAGATAAACTGAATCTAGTTATTATAATGTGTCAACACGTGATGCATAACAAACATACTGCAGATTGGTTTAACTAGTTGACTGTTGACTAGTGAGATTGTGTTGGAAAGAGAGACGGGATGTTTATCTGTGTTTATTTTATTTCAACTGATGGTCACTTACCCCGAAGTTGGAGGCTGCAAATCTGGCCGGAGCAGAGACGTTAGTGGAGGCGGTGGGGTGGGCGTAGAAGGCATTGATGTTGGCGAGTAGCGTGCTCATCACTGCCGGAACCCCCGACAGCATGTACTTAGAGGACAGGCAGGAGAAATGGCTGAGGAGAGAAGGAAAAAGCAGGAGGTTTAGAGAGAGAAGTAAACAGTAACAGAAAGAACAGCAGAAGTAGGCAAAGCAGTAAGAGGTTAAAAGATATGGTGAGGGGTGGGAGACTGAGACAGGTGGAGACAGAAGGAAGGTGGGTTGGGAAGAAGACATAAATGGGCCAGAGAGAGATGAGAGGAAGGATGAAATAAATTACATAGAAGGAGGATGCAGGCTTGTTTGGATGGAAGGAGGGAGGAAAGAATTGGGCGTAATTGGAGATGAAAGAGAAGAAAGCTAGAGCAGTGGGAGGGGAACCAACAAGAATGAATTCAATTGAGATGAAGTAAAAATGAATTATCTAAATTATATTCATAGTATACACCCGAATTTAAGTTTTACTTTATTTCCAGACGATTTCCTGACAGTGTTGCAGGTACAGAAAACTACAGAATCAGGAAGGTGTGAGTATGCAGGTGTGATTTTTGCAGTGAGAATTACACAGTGTTAGCATGTTAGCAGAGCAGCACCTGTGTCAGTCCTCTGCCCGTCTGGGTCTGCACTAGATGCACTAGAGTTACAGAGCCCAACACACAGTCATTGTAGTTACACGTGAAAAACTTAAAAACAACAGACTTGAGGTGTTAAAAAGTACCTTGCAGTTACTTATATATAGTATTCTTGTGTGACGTGTAAGTGAGATAAAAGCTGTTCGACAGCTGCACTGGTGAAAATAGAAGCGTCTTTTCATTGCACGAGTGTGAGATGGTCGACTGAAAATTGTGGCTGAGGTAATTATGAGGTACCTGTAGTGGAGTATTTCTATTTTATGTTATTTTTACTTGCAGTAAACTGAAATTACTGTCAGTTTAACTTTCAGTACATAAAGTTAAAATCTGCACCACCTTTACCAGCTGTGCTGTTCTAGTTTTTGTTTTGTTTTGCTCATTGACCTTTGATACTACAAATCTTAAACCTTAAATCCCTAATTTTCACCTTTTAAAGTTTTGTGTGTGTAATAAATGTTAATTAGAATTATACATTTCTATTATTGTATGAACATTTCAAATTTAGTTTCTTAGTGTGGTACTTGTATTTTAAGTAACTTTTACAGCATGTTTTTAGTAATTAAACTTCAGTTAAGAATATTAAGTGGTACTTTTACTTGAGTATTGCATTTGTGTATATCTACCACCAATCACTGGTATTATGGGAGGTGTAGAAGCTGTAGTGTGCTCTAAACTTGACCCACAGTAGAGACTAAAAGGTAGGAAATCTTCATCTGATAATTCTTTGTTTCTTTGAGTCTGCAGACTTTAAACCTGTCCTCATCTGCTTGACACATTTCCCGTATACAGATGTGACACTGCTTTGGATATTGTTTCAAAATGGTGTAAGTGACCCTGTTGTTACCAGCTTTGGCTGGATTCACATATCCCTGCGTAATGCAGTAAACATGTAAGGCCATGCACAAACTGCTTCCCTGAAGCCAGTTAAATGTTATGATTGACAATGACACACTATTTACTTGTTAATTTACAAGATTATACATTCTACAGTATGAATAACTTAACTAATAAACACAGGTGATTGATTTGAAAGAACCAGTTACTAATTTGAGAGCTAAAACACCTAACAGGCTCCATAAAAACAAAGACACATATGCAATTTGCCAACAGTTTGTTCTAGTTAAGGAGCCAAAATATAGCTGGAGTTCAGCTTCCAGTGAGAAGTGAGATATATTTAATGGCTTTTGTGCGTCTGTGTATTTCAATCACCATTTTCATTTGGCTGCATTATTGATGGGCTCATATTTCCATTTCCACTGGGAACAAAGTCTGAGGCACTTCTGCTTACAACTTCAATTTACTCAATGCTTCCCAGTATGATTATTTTATGTGACTGTGCTACTTCTTCCAGCACTGAAAACAAACACGCAGCATTTCTCTGTCCCTTTAAGGTCAAATTATAACATCATTAATGTAATTAAACCTGTGTGTGTGTGTGCATGTGTGTGCTCATTGAGTCTCTCTCTCCATCTGCCTGTACCACGATCAATCAAACAGCTGGGAAGTCTCTGAGGTGACAGGTCATCTTTTCTCATTAAGGAAGATAACCTGATTTTCATGCTGTTTATAGTTCATGACAGGCCTGCCCACCTCTCATCCCATCAACACACACACACACACACACACACAGTCCTACACACTAATTTGAAGCATTTCCTGATTTGATTTAGTCACACGTGCACACAATCGCCTGATGTCGTTGCCTGTTGAATGAACAGATTCTTGGAGTGAATGCAATTGTGCACATTCTATACACAGATATTCATTCACATTCAACAGCAGTTGGCTTACGTCATGGCCTGGTATATAGACTCGATGCCATAGCGCATGGCGAACTCGTCCACGATTTCCTGTTGCACTTCATCATAGTAAACCTTCCATGCATCGTCTCCCTGGGCTGCCGGGATCTTCACCACGCCGCCTCCCTCCACGTCCGTCGAGAAGTGAAACATATTCTACACAGAGAAATTAAGTTTGAACAAATGCAGAGTTTAAATGAGGTATTTACAGAAACATCCAAAATACTGTGGTGAGATGTGACGTTGTGGCTTTAATGTTGTTGGAAAAGGCAGTAATCCGTCGGGCTACTTTACTCGTCACATTTAAACTCTACTTTGATGTCCATGTATCTCAAAAATATGAAAGAAATGAGCAGACACTGCTTCCATAGTTTATTAATGTGACCAGTGTTTCCACAACTGTTCTTCTTCAAGCTAAGTCAAATACCAGCGTCAGATAGCCTTTTACACACACATCCATCTCACTGCACAATCAGCAGCATCATCAGCAATTCACACAGAAGCACGGAGGTAAATCCCAGCACAGAACGTGATCGCAAACCACATTTCATCCCCAAAACATCAAAACACAATCAGAAATATTACAACTTTCATATGATGAAAACATTCAAGTAACTCCGGCAGAGATGAATAAGACACACACCTTATTTCATACTCGCTGCACCAAAGTTCAAACACTTTGAAAGCATGTCCACAAAAACCCATCAAATCCACTGTTCAGAAAGAACAACTGACGAGTCTAAAAGGTGTTTTCATCGACATTTTGTCAAGATTAGAAAAATATTTCTTCATACTGCAGAACAGCAATTAATCAAGGCTGTATCTGTTAAGAGTATCTTCTTAAAAGGGGTTCAGTCTATCACATAAGCAAATCTAATGGGTACATACATAATAATGGGCTATCTAGTCATCAAAATATGAGCCTTTATTTCTACACATAGTATAATAAATAATATACTCTATGCAGTACTGTACCACTGCTGGGAGTTAATATTACATTTTGTTTCTGATAAAAAGTTTGTGCCATCTAGCCACTTTGTTCACTTTTAATGTGAACAATTTAACAGATTTTTCTGTTTGCGTTTGTCTTTTAAATCTACTTTTGTGTTATTAATGAAATAAAATTAAACACTTGAATATGTTACCTCAGGCGATCTGTGATGAACAGTTTTAATACTGTTTTCTGACATTTCACGTAGTAGTATGTTGAGGAAACAATAAGTCAGTTATTAATGAAAAAAGATATATTGGTAATAGATCTTTCATGAAAATAATATGGTTTGCTGCCTCTTTGTTCTTGATCTTGAATGTTTAATAAACCTTAAGGTGCATATGAATCTGTGTGCTACAAACACAGCCAGAAGCCAGGACAAGTGTGTGTGTTACCTCATGAAGGCATGTGTACTGCACATGGTAGGGTGCCACCTTTTCCTCTCCCTCGATCTCCACACTGATCTGAAGACGAATGGCACCAGACACTGCTGATTTGTCTGTTCTCTTCTCTGTAGGACACACACACACACACACACAGACTTAACTACTCTGAAAGGATTCATCGCTCAGAGTTGAACTTAAGATGAACTGCAAAACTAAGATGACAACTTCACCAGTGCTACTTTGCTAATGAGCAAAACACACTCATGCATAAATGCTGATTATACACTCATCTACCCCACAGACACAGATATATACAGTTGTGTTTCTCATATTGCCACGACACAGAATGAGCACAGTGCTGCACATACCCAGGTTGTACCACACGTCCATCTCCCCGCTCAGTGTCCGGACCTCTATGATGCTCTGACCCAAGAAGTCGTCAGACTCCCTCTTCAGACGCTGTTTCACTCGCGACTTGATGTCATCATCTTCATCCCAAACGCGCAGCTTGATACGATCTGATGAGTTGTGGCACTCGCTGTGGAGACAGGTTGGGTGGTTGTTTTGATATATATGTTAGAGCAAAGTAGCAAAGACTGAGGGGATGCTTGCCGGAAGCAAATTAATGTATATGTGTGGTTCTTTGGTAATTACCCAGTAAGTAATGATTGGTTGAGCTGCATAGAAAAATAAGATGTCAACATTTCGGTGACTATATTTCAGTGCTTACTACTGTAACTGAATACATTTGTATTCACTATGTTTATATGGCAGCTGGTTCTTTGCATTTAAGTGATTTGTAAAATGTGATGTTAGAGGTAAACTACCACACAGTATGACAACCAAAGTAATGTATACTGTATTATGCTGCTGATAAAGGAGTTGCTTTTTTATATTGTATTTCTTCAACTTTTACTCGAAGAACCCCTACACGCCCTCATGCAGCGTATCATGTGGCGAGAGTGAGGGAGATGTCGGTCTGTACACCCACAGTCCTGAGAGGTGCTCAAATCAACCAAAATCACCTGTGCAGGTTTTTCAGTGTGCAGGAACTTTAAGTAAAGGATCTTGCTGCAAGTGAGAATGGTTTTTCTGCACGTGTTTTCTGAGAGCTTCAGTTGAGCGTTACAGCAGGTAGAAATTAACAAGCTGAACTTACAAGCTAAATCTTTCCTCCCAGACGGGGTTCAGGTTGCCGTAGATAGTCTTTGTTCTTTTTTTGGTTTTTCCAACTTGGATGGTGACGTATGGATCACTGGAGCCTGTCCTGTCCTTGGCCTGGAGACCCTGCGCGCTGACGACTGATAAACACACATACACACAGACACAGAAGCACAGAATGACTATGAAAATTGCATAATAACAACAAACACCTACTCTCCACCATCATCTTTCTGTCTCATTCACACACACACACCAAGACACGAGATAGCACCCACACAGTTATGCAAAGCCTCGTAACACAATGCTCATGACTCACAAGCAGATGTTGAGTAACAACATCTCTCACTAAATGACTTAAACAACTATTGTCATCCGACGTTCTCTTGTTCTGTGCAACAAGTAGTCAAAAGACACGTTGAAGAAACCTGGAGTCGTGACGCGGTCTGGCTTTCAACACTAACAACAGACAGGGAGAAGCGAAGTTTGAGCGTAATCGGTTTGTTTGGATTATAAAAGCCCTACATGCATATTTGTTGAATTTCTGATAGTATTCTGCATATTGTTTGTGTTTCAACTCAAGATAACAAAGCGGCAAATGAAATAAGAAGCTGTGACACTTTGGCTCAAACATCAGCAGCATGAAAAATGTGTTTGCTCTGAAGCCCGTCTGTCTGGCTTCGCTGGTATCCAAGTGACAGAAAACTGCTTTGATAGATGGAGATTAAAGGCTTATGAATTAAACCTGGAGACATTTCTTTGAGATGCAAGGTCAACAGGTACCAAGGATGCTGTTTGACTGAAGGATAACTTTGTTCCTGCTGCTCTCACAGCCAATTTAATCCAGGTGAGAAGGAAAGAGAGAGATTTGCAACAGATACTGATGAGTGCTGCTATTAATAGCTGCAGACCTTCAGCTGTAGCATGAAGATAAAGAAACTCAGCAACATGTCGGCACCTTTTCTAAAACCTATTTGAAGAAAATGGGACTAGTTTAAAGCTCAAGCCAAGTTGCAAAAATGTTACAGCCTGCCATCCAGGTAGAACACACTGGATGCATAGAAGGAATAATCAGCCAATATAACACAGGGACTGAATGTGATAAAACTGCTGCTACACTGGATGCGTATGGGTTTGCCTTGAAAAGTAGCAGCATGTGTGTTGTTATGTGCACTGTATGTCACTGGAGCATGTTAAGAAGACCAAAAGGTGACTGATAAAACATCAAGAAGAGTGCAACTGAGCTAATAAAGGTAAAAATCAATATACAACAGTTTCCCTATTTTCCACATTGCACAGCTATAAGGTTAATCTGGTAAAAAGTTAGATGAGAATATTGATATCATATCTGTCCAGTAAACAGAAGACTATAGCCAGAAGTTGATAAGCTTAACACAAGCTGGAGAAAGGAAAATAGCTAGTCTGTCTGTGCTGCATCTACCAGCATCTCACTAACTAACATGTTATGTCTCAATTGTTTAACCCCCACAAAAACCAAACAATTAAAATGAGTGATTTGAGGGATGCAATGCATCTGTCTATTTCTTAACTGGATAACTTTTGGTGTTTCTGCTGGTTGCCTAACAATTGTTAAAGATACAGTTTTGCACATAAACCACTGAAAATGGCAAATTGTAATTTTTGCACTTTTGTACAAGTTTAAAAAGATATAACTAGTTAATTAGTGTGCTTTACACAGGGTGCAAGGTGCATTTTATTATCTTTGGAAAGGACCAAGCTAATTATTTTCCTGTTTCTCTATGCTAAGCTACAGTAAGTTAACTGTCATATACAATACTTCAGAGTGTGTGCCTATGCTATTACATAAGTAAATACCAGTGCTTTCTTTTTCCTACATTTAAAATTTATACATCACTGTGTGGAACTAATTAAATAAGTGACAGTTAGGGGACTGCTCCAACATTTGAGGATGACAGTAATACAAAAAAATTATTTTACTGCATTCATCAATGTCAACATCTGAATTTGCCAGTATCAGGACAACAACCTATCTGATGCATCAGATCAGTGCACCCTTTGCTGAAGAGAAAATTAGATACATGCTCATACATGCACAAATACTGTACTGTTCTTCTACGCTTACAGTTTTCACCTGATACTACATAGAGGAGAAAGCTATAGTCTGAAAAACATCCCCTATTTCAGCTAACTGGTCCTGATAATCCATGTCAGTTCCAATAATAATATCTTCACAATGAGTTCACACAGTGTCTGCGACTGATACATCTCGTATGTGCTAAGTGGAGTTTTGAATATTAATTGGCTGAGATATTCCCTAATGAAATCAATCTATGCTTCAAAGAGCACTCTGTGGAGCATCTCCTGTCAGTCCATCATCAAGTTCAATCACAACTTGGCTACCACACAAAGCTGAGTTTCAGCTGAAAGTACGTCTGAATGTATTTCAGATGAGAGACATGACTGATTTGTGCAAAATGAAAAAAGTATGAAAAAGTAAAAATGTGAGCAGTTCAAACAACACATAGGAATTTAGAGACACGTATAACAAATATTTTCTTAGAGGGAACAACAGCTAAGGCTATGTGACAAATATGCAAACCTAATAACTGAACAAGAACAGGGTTTTATCTCAGTCATCACCACACGGAAATGGTCAAAAGTCCATTCACAGTGGTTCCATACTGTACAGCCACACTGGAGGAGAGTCAACTTCAAAAGCGTCAGAAAGTACAAAACAAATTGTACAGACTGTGGTCTGCAGAAAAGTGAAACATGAAGGAGGACGAACAGCACCTAATCATGAATGAATGCCAGAGGCCATCTGAATGCATGTCCCTGTATCTCCTGTTTAACAGAAGTCACCGCTAGTGATCAGGGAGACAAGGTGTGATGGCTGCTATGGCAACACTGCTGCCACTATACAGCGTGATGCGTCTGGTTGCTTTGGTAACACCTGATGATGTCTGGCAAAGGGTGGAGGAGAGATGCGAATTCCTGTCTGTTCAAGTTAGTGAAGCTTGCAGACTGTTAAAACATTTTGAAGTCCTCCTTCAACTCACAACAGAGGGTTAGATAGAAGAATAAACTTTCATGAATGTGGGATAGATGAATTATTTTTAGGTATTTATCTGGGGAAACCTGACACCCTCTGGCTCAGCGACACTCTGCTTCACATTCACAGAGCTGCAGAATTTCACAGCTGTCAATGACAACTGCTCCGTGTTCTTCAGGATTTCTTGAGGCCACTGAGACAGTTGAGTTTTACTATCTAGCTTTTCCTACACCAGACTTGGATTTCAAAGCACAACAAAACAGTTTCTGTAGCTTTCCACTTTATCATACAAATAAAAATGTGCCTGAAAACCTAATAATTAACTGAGCTAACTGATATCTAATTAATTATCAGTTCCTTCCTGGAAAACTGTTTTGAAGCATTTATCAAAAGAAAATGACGTGCAGGTGTCAAACAATCTGTCTCCCATTTTTTCCCTAGGAAGATTAAAACCACTTCCCATGTCCAGGAAGGCCACACCCAATGGCTTATTTTGGGGTTAAGAGGGGTTGTAGGAGTCATTATTGTTGGGACCATGACCCACCAAGCCGACTGTCAGCAGTTGGCCAATGTCGGGCCATCCCTAAGTGTCTGCTGGGCTAGTTTTTGCAGTGCGTCTCGCATCATTTGGACTAGTTGGACCCACATGCCAGTTGGTCAGAGAGACTACTCTCATTGGTTGTTCAGGTTAGCAAATCACTGCACAGTGAGAGAAATGGACCAGTGCCATTTATAGCTTCTTATCTTATTTCATCGGCATTTATCAAAAAAAACATTGCTAAGAATTTACCAAACCATTACCAGATGATGTGATGCATTTTACTTATTGAACACACTATTTTATACTGAACTATGCATCAGCAGGCTCAGCAAAGAGGTAGAAGCCAAGGGTGAGAACAGCAGACCATGTAACCTTGAGTTTGCACTGCAAGTAGATATGAGTGTTATACACAATGTACAAGTGTGGACACAGATGCACACAGTAACCTGTTGCTACAAGCCTTGTGGACACTTAAATTAATGGGGAGAAAGAAACTGGAAACAAGAAAAAAGAAAGGCAGGTTTCTTGTTTCTCTTCTCTCTGTACATCTTATTTTCAAGTCTTTATTCAAGTATCAATTTTCTGATTGTCTCTTCATACATTTATTTTAATGAAAATGAGTTTCTGCTTCTAAGACGGTTTCTGAAAAATGAAAAGTGAGTTGTGTTGTTCCTTTCACTAGCTAGAAGAATAAAGCACTCAAACTGGATGTACCGTTAATGGTGATTTTGGCTGACCACTTAGATGTGCCGTCCAGGACGCTCTGCTTGATGCTCTTCATGTGCTGGGCGTGCACCATCTTGGAGATGTCAAACACCTTCCGGATCTCCTCAAAGATCTCCGGCTTGTTCCTCTCGCGGATCTTCATCCTGTCCTTCATAGCCATGATGATGTGCTGTGTACGATCTTCCGCCCCAGTCTTGGAGCTCTTCTCGGCTGCTCCTTTAGATGGCGAGGTGGGAGGGAACAGAAGAGTAGGGTGGATGATGAGTTATATAACGTAAAATTGGCAAACAGACATTTACTTAATGAGCTCCTCAGGTATTTTGGTGAAACTCTTCTTTGAAGGTTTATGTGCTAATGAATAACTTTGGCAGTCAAGTCAAAGAATCAAAAATTCAGTGCAATAGAGGACTGCATTATAACTATCTAACTAGCTATAAACTGATTACTCCATTTTCCACACTGAAGAAAGTACAGCCTTTTCCTCTTGCACAGTCCTGTAAGTTCCAAATAAATACACAAAGTATTCCAGTGGAGTTGGATTTTTCTTTTTTTTATGAATGAACTCTGGTTGAATGTACCCCAGCCCCTCTTTTTTCTTTTTTGACTTTGCTTGAGCTCTCCAGTGTGTGAAGATGAAATGAAATATTCCATCTTTGGAAAATTTCTCACTCTTTCAGCTGCCATATGAAATAACTGATTATGAAATAATAAATACAAAACAAAAACATTTTTGTAGGACAAAATCTATAACGGGGATCAAAAAGAAAACTCTATGGAGATCACTGTGACAAAATACCATATTTTTCAGTTTTGAAGTAGTTCAATAATTCTACTTACTCTGCAGGCAGTCGGCGTTCAGCAGCTCTTGGCATTTCTCGTGCACTTTGACCCCACATTCAGCACAGCGCATACCTTGCCGGGCAATGCCCCACAGCAGGCCCTCGCATTCATAGCAGTAGGTGGGTGTAGTGGCTGTCCAGACCTCAAAGTTGTGGGGCGTGGTGCACGAGATGGGGTAGATCAGAGCTTGCAGGGTCTTTTTGTACACATGGTTTTTCTGTTGAAGAGAAAGACAGATGAAGGGTAGAGGCTGCAGAAGCAGTGTTATCAGAGGGAAAGTAAAGAGACAACTAAATCGACAATGACAAAAGTGTGGGATGAAGAGTAAATATAAAAGGCATGGACAGTAGTTACAAGACAAGAAGGTCAATGACACAAATGCAACCAAGCACAGAGGAAGAGTTGGTCATATAGAAGGCAGGAGAGGGGGTGCAAAGAATCGGTAAAGAAAAACGTGCAACAACAATGGAAAGGGAATCAATTAGTAACTGTACAGGCTACACTTCATTTCTTCTTCGGATCACTTCAAGATGGCATCGAGGAGAATAAAAGAGAAATGTGATTATTTATGACAGTGTAAATTTTTTAAAATAATTCTTGGCTTCTCTTCTGATGAACTGAATTCCGTTGTTGTCCTGTGTAGGAAGAGCGTGGGTGGAGGTGAACACAACTCCACAAGATGAGAGGACACCTTGACTAGAAGCCCAGTTTGATTTGGTAAACACAGAATTTACATACGGGGGATGTGAGTCATTAGCGTTTCTCTTCTTCCTATGATTATTATTTTAGTGACAATTGTGGTATAATGGTACTAATAGTAAGAAACAATATTTTACATAACAAAAAGTGTTATTTTCAGTAATCCATTGCTGTTACTGATGTTATTCTGTCTTGTTCTGTTTATTGATCTGACCTGTGTTGATTCAATTGTTTATAGATTTTATTTTTCTGTCCTGTGCTTTTTACCTTCCAATGTTATTAGGAATGAAAAGTTTGGATATATGGATAGCAAACAAACTTTAATTTTGGCATCATATTTACAGACATTTTTGCTTTTTCATGGGTTGTCAACTTGAGAATATCTGCACAGTGTCTGTGTTTATGAGCAAGCACAAACTGTCCGCTTCTGTACATATGCGACTTCCATCTGTCAGTAGTCTAATGATGGAACAGCTAACACTGCACATATACACATTTTAATATTTTCCTGTATTTTGTACGTGCGCAGGTTTGGACAGCTTATCTCCTTAATAATTGAAATCATCATTTAAAAACTGCATTTTGTATTTACTGAAGTTATCTTTGTGTAATATAAAAATTTGGTTGATGGATCTAAAGCATTTAGGTGTGACAAATATGCAAATAAAAAATAAAAAATCAGGAAGGGTGCAAATACTTTTTCACAGCATATTATGTACAGTGTTTAAAAAGTAGACAACCTACAAATAACAGACCTGAGCAAACAGGTGAGGAGGTATGTTTTGCATGGGTTGTTTTTCTGATGGTAATTAACTTTTTTTATGTGGAAAACAATGCACACTGTCAATTCCCTCTGCAAACTCGAAATTATTCAACCCCCACTTAAAATTAGGTGTATTAGCACAATTTACAAAGAGGATCATTGTCCTGTTGGAAGGTTCCTCATAAATGGCATGATGTTCTCTCATAGGATGTCCTGATACTTTAGTGAATCCATCTTGCTTTCCACATGCTGCAGGATTCCAGCGCCAGGGGAAGCAAAGCAGGCCCAGAGCATTACTGAGCCACCACCATGCTTCACTGTAGGCACTTTGAGTGTTCTTTTCAGCGTATGCTTTACAGAACAGAATCCCAGCACTTCTGTGGCTTATTTGCATGATTTTGAGAATATTGGAGCTGACTTTTCTTGTGCTTTTGGGTCAGTGGTGGTATAAGTCTTGGAGTCAGTGTATGGAAACCTTCAGTATTCAGTATTCACCTCACTGTGCAAACTGAAACCTCAGTGCCTGTTGCCATCAAGTTTTGCTGCAGGTCTCTTGCAGTCTCCACCTGCCTCCCCAGAAGTCTGGTTGCAGGCCCTTGATAGCTTCCTTATTCTGCCATGTCCAGGTAGTATAGCCATCGTCTCTTTAACTTTAAATTTAATCCTGCGAATTATGCTTCTATCAGTGTCTCCAAGAACAGTGAGTGCCTTAATTATATTTTTGTATCCTTTTTGTGAAAGTCAATGATCTTTTCTCCTAAATTTTGACAGTTCTTTTGACTTAGCCCTATTTCTAACATGCAGTCAAACATGAGTTCAGGTATTGGATGTGTTCTAACTCACCTGGTGCAACTATTTAAGTTTTTGGTTAGTTGCATCAGGTGTGCTTCAGACAATATTGATTGATTTGCAAATGTGAGCCCTTATGAGAGATTCTATTCACGAGGTTGAATGATTTCAAGATTGCAGTAGTCATTAAAAGTTGCATTTTGTATTGAATTTGGAGGTTCCTTGTGTAACATTAGTTGTGTTGAGTTATTTAAATTGTTCTCTTTTTTATTTGTTCATTGCAAACAGCTGAAAGTCTGTAAATTTAGCAAATAAACTAACTTTGCAATGGAGGTTGAATAATTTTGATTGCAACTATATAGCCTACCAAGACACAGGACTCTGACAAGCTGTGAACATTTTTCACATTAGGATTATACTTTTTTGTATTATTATACTGAGAATTAATTTCTGGTGTAATCATACAATATAAGTTATGTTTTAATTTTTTTTATTTTATCCACCTGTATAATCATTGTTTTACTTAATATTATATAATGACTTGACAGATTAGTGTAGGAAAGGCACATATAAACAAAAATAAACCTGAATCTAGTCAGGGAAGCCTTGCTGCTCCTGGCTCTTTTAAAACATGAAGCATTGGAAGCTGCCTCAGCAAATTCAGAACCTACAGTTTATTGGATCTCCGACAAACACATTAACAATATGGCCACAGAATAATGACAGCAGGTGTATACTTGGCGAGAAAAGTGTGAAGCAGTGTGTGAGTTTTTGTCTGTAAATGTTAGTTTATGTGAGTTTGTCTGGAACCCCATTAGCTGGCATCGAGGTGACAGCAAGTCTTCCTGCAGAAACTATAAAATCACAGCTTCAGTGTGTGCGTGTGTGTGTGAGAGAGTGTGTGTATTTGGCCACTCACAAGCTCTTCGTCTTTCAGGGAGGTCCGCGTGGCCAGTGTGTGGGCGAGTCCAGCTTTCCTGGACTGTATCATAGACTGGTGATAAACAGCCACAGAGAAAAGAACAAACAAACAAACAAGGTGAAAAGCAAGAGAACTCTCAGCTAATGTGTCAGTTCTGTGTGTGATGTTTGGCTCTTTCAACTTTGAAGGTCATGAAATCTTGAAAATGTTCACAAACACATTTGTTCTCCTTTTCTGTTTGAACACACTTTTTGAAATAAGCCACACATCTCTCTGTTATTCCCTCCTTGAGGACAAACACTGACACATAAGTGTCACTGAATAAATATGCTAATTATGGATGCTTCGAGCACGCAGTTTGGTCCAGACGCATTCATAGACTTTGTATCATAAACACTTCAATATCATATTGATCTAAAGCAACTGAAATTTGTTTTGCATTAAAGGAATAGTGCAGATTAGCTAGCCTTCCTTGTCTGTGTATTAAATATGAAGCTACACCCAGTGAGCTTAGCTTAGCACAAAGGAAGAGCAGGGAAACAGGTAGTCTGTGTTTTTATCTCAAGGAAACAAAACCCTTTAACACTTTATATTTTATGTGTTTAATCTACACAAAACCAACCAAATAAAAAAAATCTACTTGATATGTGTAATATAATTGGCTGAAACAGCTACCTTAGTGAAATCGCTGCCGTTACTCTGGCACATATCTGCCCTCAAACACTTTCAATTTAGTATGGAGTAAACAAACATGTTGTAATGTGTTAATTAGTGAGTCAGAGTTGCTGGTAGGTCGGTTTTTGTTATCTTTAAACACAGCCTGGCTAGCTGATTCTGCCAGTTTCCTATCTTTGTGCTAAACTAATCTATACAAGAGTGGTATCAATTGTTTCATCTAACTCTCTGCCAGAAAGCAAATGTGCATAATTCCCAAAGAAATAAAGTATTTGTTTAAAGAAATACATTATAGTCTTCATTACAGCTTTCCTATATTGTGGCCTATCAGTGTATCAATAATATCTGTGGATCTGTGTCTGTGGAGAGTGTCAGTGTGGATGTGCTGAAGCATGACGATTTGGACAGGATTTAGACGCCCTCACTTCATCTAATAGCAGCTAATAAATACCAGCTGGCGCACATGGTTATTAGCCGTTCTTTCCATGTCACATCTGCCTGCTCATGATGATGATGATTTAACAGTAAAAACCAAAAGCCCGAGTGAAAACTGCAACCATGCGTCTGTTATTTGTTGAGGTAACTTTACTCTTATATGTCTCTTCATCAACTGTCTCACAAAACAAATGCAGTTTTCATTCTGCAGCAGATCTTTCAAGCTGCGATTCACTTGCGAAATGTCCTTCAAAAGATGCACAGCTATTTATTTTTTTTACCTAAACTGTCTGCGCACAATATCTCACAGACACACAGTTATCCCTGACTTAAACTGATTACTGCCATTTTTGCTAAAGAACTCTGTGGTTCTTCTGCATACTACATATCTCTTCCTGTTACAAACAGCATTTTGAGGAAGAGCAATGAGGCTTTTTTAATAGTTGGTGTATTCAACTTGTGTTGCTACAGTGAGAGCTTCTTACTCTACAAAATAAATGTTTGGATGATGAAGAAAATCACCAACTCCAAACAACTTTGATGTGACATCTTAATATACTGGGGGTCCAGCTTACAAGATAAGTTAAAAAAATAAAATAAATAAATGTTTTAGTGGATAAAGATCTGTATTGATCAGGACCATTTTGACCAAGACGGGCCGATTCATTGTCAGTGAAGCTAGATTGAGAGAACAGGGGACCGATGCTAAAATTCAGTAATCACTGCACATAAAAAATACTGTTCATTTGCAGGGTCTAGTGAATCACTGAAACACACCATTAGTCCAGGCAGAGCAATGATGTTTTGCTGTATTTACTGATTGTGATGTATTTACTGATTGTGATGTCCAATCATAATCATACAATTGCAACACAGAGACATTATAACCTGATGCTTAGCCACTGCTACTCTTTCTCCTCTCATTTCAACATTTACATTGTTTAATTACCAAACATTTCTGACTTTCTTTACGTTTATTTAGCCAACTATGCAACTAAATTGTAACCATGATTATATTTTTGTAGGGAACAAAATCATAATTATCTTTGGATGTATTGAAAGTATGTATATGCTACATTCATTAAGAGAGAGTAAGTTGTAAGGAGGTGGTTGGGATGGACAGAGGGTTCATAATGTGCAGTACTGAGGCAAGAAGAACACATTGGTTATGGTTGGAGGAAGACTTTGTTTTTGTTTAAATTTTAATAAAGACATGTGAAGTGATCACAAAAAAACTTAAACAACATCACAAATATGAATGTTGTACTGCAAGATCAGATTTTTTTGCAGAAAAGAAAATAGGATGTTATAGATGACGTACAATGTAATCAGGCTGCAGTTATGTTCCCCAACAAAAATGTATTTGTGATTGCAGTTTAGTTGTATCTTTAGGAGACAGGGCTGATTTAGCTCTCAGAATCCTCATTGCTGCTAAAAGTCTTTGAGTTCTCCCCCAAACAGCACAGCCTTGACTGTCGGACCATATGATACAAATGGCCATGCAATGACATAAATGTCTCTAAGTACAACAGACTGAAACATCCAAAGCATTTTCAGTGAATTTGAAATGCTTAATCTCTCCAGCTCGTTGGGAAATGTCACATATTATTTTTTTGATCACGCTGAGACTTTTATTTAGTGACTCAACATCAAGCTTCTCTGCATGCATTTTGACAGTTACAAGACCACATAACGAGACATGATATCACCTCACAGGAGAAAAAGTTAAGGTACGTGCCTTTTTCAGGGGTCTGAAAAATGTGGTGCTTTTTGAAAGCACTTTCCCTAATCGATGCTGGATAACAAAAAAACAGCAAAGTATGCTGTTGTGATGCAGCAAAGACTGGGTGCCATGCTCAAGAAGAATGTCTAAAACTCAAAACTCACTTACTCGCTCTTAATAGGCTGGACACAAAAGTGCTACATAACAACTGCTGATCAATAGCAAATATGTTCAGTAATATAGAGGTTTGTTCTGCCTATATTCTTATCTCTAATTGATTGTATTAATTATAATTACCAAATTACAAGCCACCATTATCATGGCCCCCATTGCTATTTCAATTAGCATTATGGACTTTATGGATGAATAGAGAAGAAATACACATCTAAAAAGAATATAAATATTGCACTTTAACTTAAAGTATAGTATACAAATAGTATTTGCAACATCTTTTTTGCATCTGTTAGTCTCTTTCCTGTCTGTTTTCCCACATCATATAAACCAATACACTGAATTTAGTGAAGTGAGACAAGGCTGTCCTAGAACCTTTAATTCTCTTCAAACCTCATGAGTGCCTCTTCACTTAAACTGTTATTGAATGTGTAACCTTCATTTTGAAGGATTCAGTTCAAATCAAAGGAGACTAGTTTCTTAGATCTCATCAACTGAATATTCACGGCTCTAACCTCTCAGGTGACAGAGAGCAGCCAGAGGATGTATATCCCATAAGTACTTCAAAGTAAATGTGAGACTCAAAGGAGACGCACACAATTTACAACATTTATCTGCACGGCTGTTTCGAGGGGCAGGTGTATAATTTTAGAAAGTGAAGGTGTTGACTTGCTGAATCACAGCAAGACAAACATGTTAATTAAAGGACTCGTAGCTAAAACACCATTCAGAGAAAAAGCCTCTCGCTCTGTAAGCCTCAGTCAGCTGAGGGAAGGCTGAAAGCATTCAAAAGAAGAAATTGATTTTCCTTGTGTTTTTAAGAACATTTTGAAATACAGGTGAACAATAACTGGTATTTGTATAAGCAAAATATCTGTAAATAAGATGTAAGAAAACTTCACAGAGAGCCGATCGAAATGCTTTGCTACGATCTCAACAATTGCAGTGTGTGAAACAAAGGCCATCAAACACATGGTAAAACACAGCATCACTTTTACTCACCATAGCCTGAGGGCAGATGAAGACAGGGAGACAACATGTGCAAGGAAAGAAAACGGGAAGAAAGAAAAGATTAGAGACAAACAGACTCCCTTCTGAGAGGATCAGGATTCACCTTGATTCCAGCTATTCGGCACTTTATAAACACAGCAGGTGCCACAATAGAAGTCCCCCTTCATGTATTTATCTTGTATTTAGCCTCTCTCTAATCATTCTTGAAGAGTGAAATTAGCCAGTTTGCTAACACAACTTTTTCTCTGCCACTTCTAATGCTTAAGCAAAAGTTAAAAGGCCATTGCAGCTGGAATCAATACATAGAGGTGATCGAGCGAGGAAAATGAAATGAGAAATTGCCATGTTTTTGAAAGAATAGCAGATTTTATAACATCCAACTCATCTGAAATAACGTGTAGACATTGCTAATATTGTAAATGACTATTGTAGCTACAGACAGCTGGAATATTAATATAAACATACAGAGGTCATCAGCAAACATTAGTACTGTGTTCCAGTTGAACGGTGTTTGCTAATGCTAGATTATTAATTTAAACTGAAAACTGATCTTTAGAAAGCCCACTGCAATGATGGTAACACAGTTGAAGACGTACTATTTTCATGAAAAACATCCAAACATTTGATTGGTAGTGACAGCTTGCTTGAAGTCATCTTCACTCCACTCATCAGTACTGACCATGTCATCAATTTGGTAAACGGAAAGAAATGGAAGTACTTTACCAAAACAAAAAATCTGAGTGCTCTCAAGTACTTAAAGTACTTTAGTCTTGAGTCTGACCATGTTTAGTTTAAGGAGTGAAAAAAGTCAAGGTTCAGTGAAGGTTAAAATTAAAATGTAAAGAGTATAACATACAGTGATGTCTACTCACCAGTTCGCTAACAAGAGGAATGGGCCTCCTCTTGCGCAGGTCTGGCATGCTGTCGATGCCAAACGGCGTGTTTGCCCTGTATACATAAACACAAACAAATACGAAAATGCACCGATGAATATTTAAATAAAGAAAATCCAAGTGCAAACACTGCATCGGGTAATCACAATTTCTGGTTTACACACACACACACACCAGAAAGTATTAACTGACCCTGGTTTGGCCCATGGGTGCTTGCTGGGGTCACCATCTTGATCTCGGCTCTGAAATAGAATGTCAAAGGTCGCACATTTAGTCATCTGAGGCTGACAGCCTTGACTGGTTTCATGACATCGGAGCATGCACATGCACAAGCAAAAGAGAAACAAGAAAGTGAGAAGAAAAAACAGGAGAAAAACACTGAGACTGGGTTGGTTGAGTTTCAGTCCTGCATGCCAAAGAGGGCATTTCAATCAGTTTTATTGCCCCATACATACGAGTATCATAAATCTGGTTTCTCTTTGTAAAATAAGCACATATCACCACACATATTCCCAGTGAGCAACCACAATATACTCTTGACTTGTCTGACAGCTATTAAAGAAAATACCAAAGTGACAGTAAAAAAATACATGAATGTTATTTTTCATCAATACTGTGTCCTAATGAATATTGACCTATTTCTGTATAGGATTTTTAGAAGTTTTTAGAAGTTATGAAACAACAAATGCTCTTATTAGAGACTGAGCAATTGAGAATGTCTACAACCAAAAAAAATTTCATTAGCCTTGAATAGAAACACAACAGGCAGGAGAAGAACGAACAGAAACAATATAAATACAATAAAAAGGAAAATGAAGTAAAGAGAAACACTGCCATGAGAAAATGTCCAAAGAATATACAGAGATAGTAAATGTACTTTAGTATGTCATGTTAATAACATTATTACTAAAGAAACCACAAAAGAAATAACCTGATCTCCATCTTGACTTCCATCTGTAAAACAGAATAGAAAATCAGTCATGGACTCATCATATCAAATGACAAGACACACCCTGGATTATTAATTTTATTAGAAATGCTTGGCTAATGTTAAAAGCAGTGCTGTAGCTGAGGTTTTCAAATAGATGGGGTCTGAGGTCATGAATGTTTCATTAACATGTATAATTTATCATGTAAATTACTCTTAATATTTCTCTTCTCCTTCCTCTTTAATGTCAGGCATGCTTTCCGAAGAGATAATTAATGTTTTCCAATTCAGCAAACGGCTACTGCTGGAACCTCGGAGAGTTACGGGACTCATGAGTGGCAGGTGATACATTACTCCCAAGGGGGTAGAAAAATTATTCTATCAGCCGAGACCATTTGGTACAGCTAATACTCAAGGGACCAATATTACAGGGGCTTAATTGTAACCACCGGGTGAACATATTCAGAGAGGACACCAGCAGTTATCCTTTTACCCATGTACATATTGCATTGAAACTGTGTCAGATCAGAGTTCCAGCAACAATGAGAGGCCTTGATGACAGAAAGCGGGGTGGGGGTGAAGGTAGAAAAATTATGTTTTTTTAAAAGCAAATACTTTGATGATCACAAAATTAAATTGTCTATTAATTTCCACATTAAATGATAAACAGAAATTAGTCATTTATAGCCACTTAAATTAAAATGCAAAAAATACCAACCCTCTTTTACCCTGAGAGTTGTTTAAAGTGTGAAGAGTGGGAAAAAATAAAGTATATTAAGTGCATCTCTCACTTCACCTGTGATGAAGTGAAAATGAATAAATAGCATACGGTTATGACTACCTGGTTCAAAGTCATCCTGAGAAAAGGTGGACATGGTCATACTGGAAAGATTGCGCCTGCTCTCTCTCTTCTCCCGCAGAATCTGCTGGAAGCTCCTCAGGCACTTTAGCCTGCGTTCATCCATTTGGCTGATCTCCATGGGTGGCTCATCTGCGTCTCCTTCTAGTTTGCCCTCTGTGGGAGGGTGCTGTGGCAGTTGCACGTCTGTTTCTCCCTGCTCCATAAGAGCTGCAGTTTCATCAACTGAGAGGGAGATCGAGAAGGAGTCTGCAGTGGTGCATTGCGAAATTTGGGCTTTTCCACTCAGATCTGCAGAACCATGTGCAGGGTCTTCTGCAGGTTGTTCTATAAGGCCATCAGGTGGAGGCAATGTTGCAGTGCTACTGGAGATTAGGTCAGGGCAGACTAAAAGTTCTTCTGGGAATGGGGGGACCTTGTCTGAACAAGGAGGATGTTGGCAGGTGTCTTCAAAGTCCAATGTAAGGCTGTTGTTGGTTTCTTCAAGCACGGGCTCCACAGAGGAATGATCTAATTTGCCAAGAGAACTGTTTTTGCTCAATTCCCCAGCAGTATTACTACTATCAAGCACATCACATTTTGGGGTTTGGTCAGATGTTTGTCCAAATTGTGCCTCATAGCAAGAGGTTTTTGAAGGCAACTCGTCTGTAGGTAGATCAGAAGGCATTGAGATTTCAAAGTCTGTTTCTTCTCCAGAATACTGGGCTGCAGGTACTTCAAGTTTGCGCAAAGCTCCCCTCAAGGCAGAGCTGAAATCAAATACGGCTTTGCTTATGCGCTTGACATTGAAACCACTAGCTTGTAGGTCTGCACTGCCAGGGAGAGGGAGCCGGTTTTCTGCTCTTTGGTTACTGGCCTCAGACTCTTGAATAAATGGCCCATCCGCTACAGTGGTACATAAGGATGCTTCGGTCCATGTCACAGTTGAAGACTTTTCGTAGGCTAAATAAGTTTCCTGATAACTTTCAATTTGACAGTCTGTTGTGTAGCCCAGTTCATTTGACTGTCCATACTCAAATTCCACTACTTCCCTATCAGGTCCATCAATTGAATGGTAACCAGAACTTTGTGGGTAGGAAAAATCAGCAGAACACTCATACCCTACAGTGTTTTCATGGTTGGTATCTGATGGAATATGAATCCCAGACTGAGTTTGAGGCCTTCTTCTCCGAGACTGCCAGTCCTCCCTGCTAGAAGTGCTAGCAGGTGAGTTGTAATGTTTGCCAGAGCGAACAGAGAGATGTTCTGAGCTTGCAGTGGAGCACTGCCCCGATGTACCATATTCTGCACCACTGTAGTGGTGTAGTGGGCTCTCAACTTCATGCTGCCTCATACATGTGTCCCTGAGGTATGCAGATTCCCTATGCCCCCAGCTATGTGGTGGACCAGTGTTAGTCCAATGTTCCTCCCCGTCATCAGGCCTATGCTGCTTTCTTCCATGACTAGATGATGGTCTCTCTAGGTCTGACTCAGACTTGAAGCTATGACCAGAGGACAAGGAGCTGGTGCTTGGGCAGTCTTGGCCATCCTGCCTTTCGAGGTAGCCAAAGCTGAGTTTTCTTGCTATAGCGCCTACTGGGATATCTGAGCTATGATCTGATGTATCCTCCATTTCTTCCAGTTCCTGATGATCCACTGATTCAGCACCTGGGGACAAAACTGACTCTTCTTCCCTTGGTAGCATTAATTCTCCATGGATGCTATGGTGCTTTGAATCAGACTTTGACATCGCACTACCTAAACTGCCATAAGCACTAGCTGGCCTTCTGCGGGGGGATGGTCCATCTTTGCACCCTATTCCTGAACCAACTTTGTTGCTAGAACGAATGCCCTCTATCTCTAACAATACAGCATCCACACAAGATGATACTTCCTCTACTGACCCTCGAACTGAGGTCAGGTAATCCCTGAGGTCAGAGATTTCCTCCTGTATCTTGTTGATCCCCCTCAGCTCTTTTAGAATGTGCTCAATGATAGCACTTGACTCCTCCTCTTGATCTTCGTCCTCTTCTAGCAGCGTACTTGGGATACCTCTGTTGAAGTTGTAGTCCACACAGTCACCAGTTGAATATGGTCTCTTTGGCCGAATACGGGGTGAAGCAAAATCGCTTCTGGTTGATGCAGCAAATTTAGTACCATTCATGTCCGGGCCAACTGGACTGTAATGCACTGGTGGTCGCATGTGCTCAGGAACTGCCCGAATTCCACCTTCAAAGGAGATTCGTTTCACATTTACTGGGGATCTGCAGCTTTTATGCTGCAAAGTGCAGGGTATTCTTATACATCCCTCTCTGTTCAGCTCAACCTCTCCTACACATGGTGGTCCTGATGCTATTCCTTTACCATTTGAAACTTTTGGAGAGTAGGTTTCAGCCCTTGGGCTAACCTTTGGGTATACACTCCTGTGCTCTTTTCTGTCCGCCTGTGTTTCCCCCTCCTCCTCCTCAATACCTGCATAATAGAGGTGGGAATCTGGGACATGGTGGTCTGCAGATCCTTGCAACAGACGATGTATTTTACCCCGAATGACTAGTGCTACTCTAGGGTTTGGAGCCCTCTTTTTGGGTGGATGAACTTTTGCCTTTGTACCTCCTTTAGGGGCAACACTTGCTCCATGTTGTCCATTGAAGCGATTTCTGGAGAACATATTCTCAAGAGTAAACTGTCCTTATCTAGTTTTCCACATTGTCGGCGGGAGCTAAAATCAAAATGCTCCCAGTATCATAGTTCTTTATTAAAGTTGGTTGGATGCCTATTCAGCTTAACCACTCAGTGCCTGTGGTCCATGACTAAAATGGAAAGAAAGATAAAATATTTCTACACACTAAACACATTGCAACATCTATATCAATTGAAAACTGAGTAAAATAAGACCAAAATCAAATAAAATTTATTATCCTGCTTAGATCTAAAATATAATACCAAATTAAATAGGGAAACATTAGGACAAGGCAATTATTTTCAAATATATAACAAAGAATTGAGTAAGTGCTGATTTTTCAAACACATTTCCTCTCTTTGCCAGAAAGCAAAAATGACACACAATGTATAATGTGAGTAGTATGTACAAATACTGCATGATATGACAGATGTTGTTATTCATAGTCAACTATGGAACCTGCAATTTTTTGGAATAATGTCCTTCCCATACTGGATTTACTATATTCAAGTTAAACACACTGACCATGTCAGAAAAGAATGATCATGTCACATTTTTGCATAGTATAGTTATAAGGATCTATGTAATGAATATTTGTTGAATGCAAAGGCAATTTATTACATTTTGAAGTGTTCTGTTGTTGTAAATTCTAAATGAAAGGAATATCCACGTAATGATGATAGCATGCTTCTTGTGATTCAACAGGACATGAGAGTACCTCATAATGATGCAGGTTCCAGTTCATCACTAGGCAATTCAGCTCTCAGGACATTCATCAGATATAAAAATATATCTTGCTGTTAATTTAAAATTGCAAAGATTCTTGGGCACAGATGGCCCATGTAGTTGCAGTGCACAACAGGGTCACTGCCTTTTCCTTCATGCCCTTCAATCACAGCAATCAGACATCATCCAATTTTAGAAGACTTGCAGATTGTAAATGAGTTATCGGTAAATCCATTCAACCTTTACTAAAGGATTCATTGAAAACATGTCAACAGGAGATCAACATTTGCCAAAGTCAGAATTCAAAGATGTATTTCATGCCAGTATTTGTACAGAGCTTTAGTTTGAGCCTTATTGCTTTCACACAATAGAGCTAACTTGTCATAGTAACGGACTCCGTTTGCTTTCACACTACTAAACCAGGCTTGAAATCACTCAGTGCAATTGTTACAAAAGCATAGCATCAGGCCCACACTGGACATACTGCTCATGATATGACAATGTACTAAAAAACTTTTAGCAGTAAACAGGTAAAGGAGTGATTATCAGCTTTCATAATGCAAGGTGCCACATTTTACGTTTTTCTCACTCTAACAATCTGTAATAATAACTTTTCATGTTGACTACAAAGTATTCAAATATCAAAAGAGGAAAACAACAACAAAAACAAATACTTCTTTTGGAGGCTTCTACACATTCCTTAACCAATGAAAAATGGTGGTTAATAATTTTTTTAAACAAGAAACAATATGAATAGAAAGGGTCTGAGCTATAAAACTGCATCTCACAGAGAGAAACCTTTCTCTGCTGGAGTTACAACTCGACTTAGACAAGGCCATCTTATACATATCCTTTGCTTGATCTTTGCAGAGCTAGATAAATTATCAACACGAACACACACACTAGAAACTACAAACTAGTGAAATCCGTTTTGCAATGGGTGCAGTATAGGAACTCTAGCCTGGATCACAGGAGAAAGGTTTATCTCACTGTCATCTCTATTTTTAAATTTGTTTTTGGATCATATTTTTGTAATCAATCTTAAACTGGAGCCACGTCGTCTAGTCTCACTGTATACATGTATATAGATGAGATGACAATAAAATTTACTTTGAAGTTCCATTTAGTTTTAAAGTCAAAGTTTCAGTTAAGTTTTTATATCACAGGCTTATTTGTATTTGGTTTTAGTTTATTACATTTTCAGTTTTATTTTTAGTAATGTTTGTTAACGATCACAAGGATCAGTGTGGTCTGAATAAATATGAATGTGAGCTGGGTTTCTTGTTGGGTTCTTTTTATATTTTATACAACCAATTGTTCAAAACCATTTCAGTATTCAATAAATGATCACTGGAGAGAGAGAATAGAAGAAAGTCTTCACAAATATAAAGCTAAATATAGGGACTTTTTGGTATTTTTACTTAAAAAAATCTTTGAAACCATTATTATCAATCATGAAAATGGCTGGCAATTATTTTTACATATGACTAATCAACATCATTCAGATCTATGCCATATAATAAGAAGAGTAATGCAGTGCACTTTAAAACCTCAGTACTTAAAGATAGTTAGTTTAGATTTCTTAAACATATATTGGTTGTTGTAATAGTGGAAGATTGATGCAGAATAAATCACAAACACTACTTGAATGGCTACCATTGTACTGTTTGGGGAAAAAACAATCCATATGTGCATCTGACAATTATGGTTCTGCAGAGAAATGACTCACATCACCCACTCCCAAATAAATCATCCCTTCTCCTCTGTTTTGCTTTTATTGCGTGTAAAATGCCCCTTTCTTCTTTCCTTCTTGCTCATGTTGTCTTTATGTTAATTTTACAAGCAGTTTTCTTACAGGATCTTTTTGGCACTAACTGCCAAAATACCAAAAATGTAACTGTAAGATTTATCATCAAATACCTGAAAACAAATGTGATTATGTCTCAGTGAATGCTAAGTATTTGCATTATTCAAATTAAAATAGACCTAGATTCTATATTTTTGGCAGTGAGAAGTTTAGGAGCTGAGTTTGGATAAAACCGTACATGAGTAAAACCTCTAAACAGAACACCCCATCTTAATCATTCTTCATCCCCTTATGTCACTGTACTATATTCTAGCAAAGGACTTATTGAAAATATTAATTATATATTTATATATTAATTATAATTACACTTAATTATGTTTAAATAGAAGACTTTGACAACTGCACTGCAGATACTTGATAGTGACTTGACTTGAAGCTAGTGAAGGAAGTCAAACAAGTTCTGACTTACATAACTTACTGTGTTGTAGAAACCTTTACACTGAAGTACAGGAGCTGCAGATACACACATGAGGTTGTCATGTATAATTACATTAAAGGGTCCGAAAGTTCACTTTTGGACTTTTGGATGAATTGGGAGGCTGTATTTACAGCTATCCTTCATACCAGCCAGATAGAACAAATAGGACTTCCCAGAAATAAAGCTGAAATAATTTAAAACAATGACCGTAACACAAACTCACAGTGGAGGAACAGTGACATGGGAAATGAGGAAGAAGGTTTGTTCATGGTGAAGAGCAGTTGGCTGATGGCAGGTTAGGAAGCCCATCATCTGATTGATACTGATTAGTGCACTGCAGAGAGAATGGGAGGAAGCTCTGGGCAGGTGCAAGGGTCTCTTAACCATGTCAAGACTCCAAGTCCTCTACAAATATGACACTTGCTCTGTTTCTGTGTGCAGCCCATTCACGTCTAAAGCCCTTATTATCAAAACCAACAATTTGCATAACATTACAAAAGATAGCTTCTTTCTGTTATTGAGTTTATTCATCTTGCTGCATCTCCTGCTCTTTCTACTCCTTTATATTATTCTTTATTTATGTCTTCTCGTTGGCAGTGATCCCCTGCTTTCTTTCACTGTCATTTCACATTGGACACGACCCAAAGGAGAAACTCATACTCGAGCCAAAGGAGAAGATTTTCTGAGTGTCTGCTTCAGTGCCAGCAAATGACAAGGATTACTTTGGAGATTTACCTCTTCCTCCCTGGTGAATAATGCTACAGCATGCATTCGTGTCACAGCAGAAAAAGTGAAAGAATGGGATGTCAATATGTGTTGACAACTTGGAAATGTTCATTTTTAACTTTGTGGCAATGACCACATGCAAATTGTCACTGATTAAGGTCAATTACCTGTTGTTTTCATATGTTATTATCATATTTGATTTCTTCTTAAAATATCCTGAATTAGGAAAAGAAATGAAACCTTGTCCACTGCTACATTTCCCTGCATAATAAACCATGAAAAATGTTACAATACGATTACATAAAAGACCTGGATGCCTGCACAAAATTACCTTTAGACTTCTTATTTTTGCTAAATTCAAATACAACGTAACTATGTTGTGAAACAGCTCTTGAATAACTACAGTGCCTCTTCAAGAGTGGAAGTATTGTTACCTTGCTGTGACGGCCAAGAGCATTCAGAGTTTATGATTTGAAACTCGTGCCAGTAAATTTGAAGCAATATAAAAAATTTAATGAGGAGAAAAGTTTGGGGGAAGTTTTAGTTTAAGCTTCCAAGACCACTTGTCTTCCTTCCCTCCTTGCCTTCCTGTCTGTCAGTTTCACTCTGTGACACATGTAGCTACTTGTAGGCTGTGGGCAGGGAGCCATTTGAGGACAATGCAGAGGTTCGGGCACAGGCTACTTGGTCTGTTTGTTGCCATTATATATTGTGTGTCTGTGTTTATGTTTATAATACCAATTTACAAGCAAAATGAAACTTTATTACACAAAGGCAGTAGAGGGTATCAAACCAAATCTGCCAGCAATTTCAATAAGTTAATGGACTTGGCTACATTATTTGCTATAGTTTCACAACTCTACACCTTTGAACTGTACACTCTAACTCTACACCTATGAACATAGTTAAGTATAAGTCACTTCAGTTTCCATTTATTTCACTTCAAAATACTAATACCTAATTCTGTAAGTGTGTGCTAGACAACAAAGATTAACAGCTTGGTAATATAAAACTGGCACAAGGCACATTAGAACCTTAAAGATAGTCAATAAAATTTTTAAATCTATCCTAAAAGTCATAAGAAGCCAGTGTTGCAATGCAAAGATGGATAAAATGTGCTAGGTTTATAAAAAAAAAAAAAAATTAAATGAAAGCAAGTGAGTTTTGGAGAAGCTGAAGATACAAGAAATACTTTTTGCTAATTGCCAGTAAACAAGGCATTAAAGAGGTGAAGATGTTAAATGTGATGGTGATGTCCTGTTGACTTGTTGCCTGCAGTATATCTTCATTCAAAGCTGTACAGACAGACTCAATGTTGCATTTATTGAAAATCTAATGGAAACAACAACACAAGTCAGTGCTGTTCCATTGTGTTAATCTTTTCTTCCACTTTCTTCTTCTTCCACCAATGAGCCTATTGACTATACATCTACCTTCGACAAAGTCAAGTGTATTGGTGATTTTGTATTGAACCTGTACTTACAGTCACCCATGTTTTATGAGCCAGGCAAGTGTTGAACAGTCAGTTTATAAACCGGACTGATTTGTACTCTTCTGCCAAGAATCTGTCTGAGCTCATAAGTTTAGTCTAAGGCTTCTTGGTAAATAGCTTTTTTCCTTGACTGGTCAAAGGGCCTTATAAAAGCTTCTCAGCATGTTTCCTCTCCAGAGGCTGTAAACTTATCGATCAGTGTCTTAAATTCTCTTCTCTAACCAGGAAAACAAATCTTTCCCTTCTGCCAATAAAGCATTCAGACTATCAATCAGAGAGCTTTAGGAGCGAACATACAGTACAGTATGTGCCCATGATACTCCCTATATTACAGTAAATAAAGAAACTAGAGGTAGTCATAATAGAAGAATTGGTCTGGTTTCTCAGAAACCTTTGTCTATTTATAAAAACAATTATGAAGGATGTTGTATATGCAGAGAGGATGTTTTATGATATTCTCCACATGTAAAAAAAAACGTGAGCACTACATCCTGAACAAAAACAGCAATTAACAGCTGCAGGCTTATCATATAAACAGAAGATCTCTCTACACAGCTATCAGCTATAAAATAACCTCTGACCCTGATAAAATAAATGAATGTCTGAACTGTTATAAATCCCATAATTTTTTAAATATGTCTTGTCTAAGTATCTATCTCAACAAGCCTGTCTGCAACAGATTATAGCAGCAGCATTTGTGTGGTTATATTTAGATTTACAGCATTTGGTTAAGAGCAGGCAGGCTTGACTTGAGGCACAAAACAGGATTTACACATTTTGTCAATACTTAACCAACAACTTGTGAAACAAGAACACAAAGTCAGTCACACAAAGTTGAATGCTGACGTGGAACTAGAATACTCCATCTCCTTCCTGATACAAACACTACCATGATCCAGACAGTAATTGTGTTTGATTCAAAATGTACTTGGTGTATTAACCTAATGCATAGGAGACAATGTTGATCTCAGTCTGGGGAAGTTAAGCAGCTCATATCTCGAGCAGTGCTGAGCTATAGTTGGACAAAATTAGGATTTTCAGGAGCTCAGACACTTTTTAACCTCTGGATGAAGCTTCTTGACCTGTTGCTGTGGTAAAATACCTTCAAATCTGATTCTTTCAAAAGTTTCCCAGGATGTCTTTAGTCTAGAAAGGTTATCCTATTATTGGATATTATGGAATTGTTGCTTTTTCCATTTCAGTAAAATTATATTCAAAAATAATATATTTTCATGACCTGAGATAGTCTGGCAATCTGTCCAGGTCTACCCCACCTTTCATTCACTGATCATTGGGATTGGCTCAAGCACCCTTCTAAGCAGTATACATACTGAGTTCACAGGTGGAAATTCTAAATAGTTTTCCCAGTGCCAATTTTTTCCCCATAAACGTTCATTTTCACATTGAAAATGAGTTATTATATATATATAATTGTTTTTTTCTCTCAACAACAATTATGGTTTTGCCAATTTGCATTCTAATTTACACAGAGTGCAATAATGCATGGCAAATAACTATTTAACATCAAGCAACTACATACTGTACATGTTTTAATTTTGTGAGATGCCACTGATTGAAAGTGGAATATACAATGTGTATGTGTAGCTGTGTGAATTTTTCTCCTAATGATTTCAGAATATTCACAAATTTTTTATTATAAAAAAAAATCTCTGACTACAAGTGATGAGTCTTAATATCTGAGGAGGCAGAACAAGACCGTCTGATTGTGCCAGAAATGCCTCAATTAAGTATTAAAGAAATCTTGCAATTTATCCAAAGAATCAAAAACACACTGCAGAAAGTAGAGCAAGAAAGTACATATTGTAACTACAGCTGATTTATTACAATTCATCAGGGAGGGAGAGATTTGTGTGTCTCATTGTACGGAACACATGCTCACAAGCATCCTGTAAGTGTGAACATGTGTGTAATGAGCATGCTATTCTGTTTGGCACAAAGAGTGCCTGACAGAAAATAAATACTACTATTAGGTGGGGGCTTTAATCCAGAAGAAAAGAATGACAGCTGGATGAATAGTGGGCAGCTGGCTGAGAAAGAGAGATTGTTAGAAAGAGAAAGGCCGAAGAAAGAAAAACATGACAACAGCTGTTTGTAAAACTGACAAAATAGAGCACAATGACAGGGGTAATTTTAGAAAGTAAATAAATGGAATGAGGACTAGAATAAAATATCAGCAAGTGTTTTGCAAGTGGAATTGTTCATGATTTGATGTAGAATTATTTTTCATCTTTTCCAGAGTGACTTGAAATGAAGGGATAAGGCGAGAAAAGCTAAAATTCCCAGATCAGAAACTCTTTAGAATCATGTTTTCTAGTTGATGTTAGATGCATGTCCTTAGGTCCACACTGCTCCATAGTCATCAAGTCATAATCCAGTGTTTTATTTTATGGCAAAGCATGTCAGTATGCCAAATTATAGTACAGTACGCAGGTTTTGTCTTGAAGGTTTGCCTTTAATGTAATCTAGCTTGCATCACCATGTTGTGGTGTCTCAGCTATTTGAAGGAAGATCATGGGACTTATAATACAAAAAATTAGAAGCCCCTTTTTTTGCAAAAGTTGATGGAATGGAGCTATGGTTCATGTTTAGTTAGATTCAAGCACAGAAACTATTTGGTTAGTTTAGACAAGACTGGGACCTAACAAAAATGTAAACATTTATATACATAATGTGATTATGGAGAGAGATACTTTAACACTGTATATAACAGTACATCTGGCATTGTTCATAAGTCTAAAACTAGACATAGTCATCACTAGTTATTCAGTTAACTTCAAATGCTCAATTTATCATTTCTACCAGGGTCCTAGAATCTGGAATTCAATTCCCAGTGATTTTATAAACCTTTCCCCAGATGTTTTCAAAAGGTATGTTAAGAAATGTATTATTAAAATGTAGTATTTTTTCTCTCATTCTGTACTAAATTGTAGATTCTGATATGTAGACAGTGTATAAAATTGCATTATACAGTAGATATTTTATTCTTGTATTACGTGGTTGTGAATTTTAATACTTTCTTAGGGGAGCCACAAAACAAGCCTTTTGGCATTTTGCCTCTGCCTGCACAGACCATATGAAACATTACAGTCTATATGAATTTTATTCAGCTCATTTGACTTTATATTTTGTTATTATCTCTTATTATCTATGGTGATTTAATTATCTATCTATCCACTCTATCTTCATGGAAACTGAAAGAACTGCTTTAGTTAAACCAAAACAATAATAATTGTAAGGGAAAGTCACACTATTTCCACCTTTGGTTCTAAGAGATACATTAACAATTTCCGCTGCTCGTCTCAGGGAGGTTGCATATCATCTCACATTGACATGGGACTGCATTTTATCCATTATCGTAATCAAAACACTGATTAAAGCAAAATGCACCATTACTTCTGAGTAGAATCCAGTAAGAACACACATGTGTGCACCCATACACTACACACCTACCCAAAGGATTGAGTCAGAGCTGAGTGGGACACTGCTCCTGCTGTCACTTTCATTAGACTAATTCTCCTGCACACTCTAATTGATTTATCATTGCTACTCCACCTCCATCCAATTCCATCAGTAATTTTTCAAACACACACACACACACACACACACACACACACACACACATATATATATATATATATATATATGTATATATTCGGTATATCATGCTCAGACACACAGACATACTGTAAGTGGCCCGCCTTTCCATTAATCTCTCACAAATAATTACACATAGACACAGGTCAATACCTGGGCAGTAGCAGACAAAGGATATGCTGCTTCCAGCATAAACAGATTGTTACACAAAGTAAAGTATTTGCACTTGAGGGCTCTGATTGCCACACTGTAAAATCAGCCAGGAGGAACACCCTGGCAAAGTGCATCACAGTCATTCAGCAGCTTACATGCAGTAAAAAGGGAGGTTTGTTGGAAAGCGGAGGTGTAATCACTTTCCTGAGCCAGGCCTGCTCCTCTCAATCCCTTCTCCCCGTTTCCATTGGTGAGCGTCTGTTCCATGAACCATTGCTGGCCGCCTGCCACCTGTAACCCGATGCGAATGACAATGTGCAGCCTCCTGAGGGTAATTGATTTAGCTTTCTCTCAGCCATTTCATAGATGCTAAACAATGATTCCACTTGTTATTCCTGCCAATCGAAGAAAAAAACCTCTATTCTGAACAGAAAGCATTTTCCTTTCAGTTGGCTATGATAAATCGATGGTTGTGGAGAATGCTGTGTGGTGCTTTGGCTGCTGATATTTCAATATTTAGAACTAGTTTCACACAGTTGTTTCTTTGGTTTTTTGTCTTACGGTTATCACCAGACGTTAAATCAGTTTGTTGCTTTATTCTCTGAGCCATGTGCACAGTCAGCTTGACTAGAGAAGAACTCTAGTGTGCATTTACACAAAAGTGTTGGGAAGGTCTCAAACATGCATAAATGGAGCACATTGTAAACTGCTGTGCAGTTCTCCTTAATACATCCATGAATTGTCCAAAAGTGCCATTTATGCCATTTTGCATTTGTGTTTTAGGAGAAAGATCGAGAAGGCAAAGGAAGCTGCAAGAGCTAACTTTCTTTCCTGCCTTCAAATATAGTCAGAATTAATAAAAGCAGGACTATCTTGAAAAGCACATTTGGCACTATGGATCAATACTTGTTTGTATGTTCACATGGATGCACATACGTGTCCATGGTCCAACAGTTGTTCTACTAATGGACAGTTGGTGGTGGTAATGTGGAAAGAAGCAGCAAAAAACAGTCAGGTGTGTTAGGCCTCTAGGATACATGCAGGATACAAAATTAATTTAGCCGTTTTCATTTTGCTGTTTGTTTACAAGAAAATTCCTCAGGGCATGTTTAGTTATGAGGACTGAAGATCAACTGTGAGCTATTAAACCTTGTAAAAATAAATGAAATGTGAAACCCCAAAGAAGTGTGGGTGCTATACCTTCACATCAAACACCTTTCCTGTATTTCAGACTGCTGGGTTTATATTATTACATTGCTTATATTCAACTAAAACAGTATATAAATGTGTGGCGATGTGAGCCTCTGCCAATTTCACACACTGTTTCATGTCCTAGAAGAGATGAAGTTGTACTGACTGTTGCCTGGATACTACAGACGATCTACGTATCAACCTTAATATTTCCATCAAACCACACCTCAGACATAAAGGTGGTCTCACACTACCATTTCTCACCCACTCCTGCCTCGTTCGTATTCTCGTTGTCTGTGTCCCCACAGGAAATAGAGCCATCCCTCTGTCCCTCAACTCATTTAGTGTTAAGGTAGTGCTGTTCACAATGACCCTTGATGTCTCTATTCCCTTGCTGTATCTGCTTCAAGGCTTTCAATTCATTCATCACCTGTCATGTCTGGACTGATCCAGACATACTCCCAGCAAACACCAGCTCTCTCTAACCCAAACACAACCCTCAACACTGTTGAGCAAGCATCACCTTTATCTTCAGAAAAAGCACAATGCATGCTTCAGCTCATTGGGCTTTTGAAGCTGACTGAAACATGTCCACACCTATGTTAGCAAAAGATCTTTGCATTTTTTTTTATAGCTGGGAGTATGATTATTGTCACAAGACTGGCAGGTAAGTATACATTTATGTATACTGTAGAGCCAGCAGCTAACAGGAGATGTGAAATGGCAGACAAGAAAATATACGCTTGAGGCCTAGTGGCTTAGCTAAGATGATTTAACAAGCAAACAGTATAACAAAGGCAAGACAAATGGCACACTCAAATGGAGTGAAATAAAAAACTGGACAACAAATGTCTGGTTAACTTGAGTAAACAAATAATCAAGGAAGCAAAGGCTTGTTCCTTTGGCATGGTCAGGGTTACTAAGCATTTTACAGGTGAACCATGTTCAAGCATCGCCTCTATCCAGTAACAAGATCTTCTAGCAAAGGTTGCAATAGACAGGCAGAAAAACTCATGGTCAGTAAGAAGGGCAGGTGGTTTGAAATCAAGGACAAGAAATAAACAAAGGCCAAGACTGTGTCATGCCTCTGGATCCTTCACCTGTCTTACTAAGCCACTACAGGCAGTAGTCTCCAAAATAAATCCAACTAGGGGTGTCCTCCTTCTGCTGTCAAATATGAAAATCCAAGTATAGTTGTTGAAGAAAAGTCACAGTGAGAAACATAATACTAGCATGAACCTAAATTTGTTATGTTTGTCTAGCTAGCCCACCAGTGCACACTGCAGCAATCGATGACAAATGTGCCACTTACAGGTGTCCTAAAACAGCGCAAACACCTCTAATTGGATTTTGTTTGGGGCATATTCCAGGTTGAAACCTTATTGTAGGTTAAAATCTGAACCAAAAATCAAGTCCAAACTAAAATCCTTAACCAGTAATCTGATTTCTCATTTTAACTGCAAAATTAAGTTCCCAATGCTAAATCAAAACCTTGAACATGTGAAGAAAAACTGAAATAATCTAACTCTACAAAACTGTCCTCATTTCCGTATGTCTAAAAGTTTCTCATAAATTCAGAGGCACAAGTACAACAGACACGTACAAACTGTTCTTGAAAGGGTTCTACACTCATTTGCACATATAAATGTCAGTGTGTCTACAGTTTGAATGCTTGTGCAGGTTAAACACAGCCCCCTCCACAACTGTCAGCCTGCCCTACTGTTCACACACGTTTGATTGACAGCTTCCAAATCATTGTGGCCTTTAACCACATCAGCCTCCCCTCATGCATGAACACAGACAATTAGCAAGGCCAACACTGGGGATAATTTTCATCATCTGTCAGTCAGAGGACTAAATGTAAAGAAGTGAAGACCCAGATGATTTCAGCAGCTAATTTGTGAATACTCGACGAATCTGCAGTCTTAACTTCATATACACTATACTATATACTATACTATACTTCACTGATTCATTCAGCAAAATAGCCATTCAATCTATTTCTATTTCATAAAGCTCTTCCACAGGCCCTTTCCCAAAAACATGTCATATGCATACAGTAACAAACATGGTTGAACAGACAAGGAAAGAACTGACACCCACAGAAACTGTAACATCAACAAGTAATTTAAGAAAAAAAATACATCATAGTCCTATTTACATAGTTTGACTGAGGAGCCTGGGAAGTACAGTTCAGAATCGATAGAGCACAAAGTGTCGGCAACAGAAGAGATTTCACCAAATGCTCAAATTGCTTTTTTTTTTCCCACTTGTGCAGTAATAAGAATTTATGAAAGACTAATATACAGATACACAACACCAATAATCCACAAGAATGTATCACTGAAAAATAGAGCTAGACTGATAAATCGTGCACTTTTTGTAATATGAGCATATTGCAGTCAGTATCAGCATAAGAAAATACTGTATGAATGGTACAAATTCAGCACAAGGGGTTATTCTTGACCCTCTTTTATGGCATAAGAGGGAGCAACATCGCCACATTGGTCCTGCCTTGCCCCTTTCTTTCTGAGACCAGCCACCTGGGATGCTGCTCCTAGGATGCGCTCCCACATTTATATCAAAGGAGAAACAGAACTTACAACATTATTCGGACTTGAGCAAAGTTGTGGAGCATTGTGTCCCAGATGTTAATAATTAAAGTCACACACTGATCGTTGAGTTCTCTCTTTTTCTCTTCCAATGTGCACTTTTGCACTAATGTGTTGCTTATAGGAAACTGAAGCTGTGACCATGATCATTAACATGTTGTACCCAGTGGATAGCAACTTTAGTTTGAGGTTCATGTCGTAAATGATGTATACTCAGTTCATATGCAATTATTGTTCTGAAAGTGATACGCAGTTTATTTTTGAAGTATGTTTTATACCTCATGTATGTCACGTTTCCAATACCGGGATCCGGGCAACCATGTAGAAAGCACACTAGGGCTGCATTATGCCTGCTTTGTTCGAGTTCAGTGTAAATAGGCCAATATACAACATAACAGCAATATACAGCAATCTCTGTCTAAAAACAGGGCTGTAGAACAGCACAATAGCGTACATATTTCATAAAACATTAAACTAAATCAATATCAGGCACCACTGTTAACGGTTTATGGGCACTACATCATGAAGAATTGACATCAGAATTTAAAAAGATTAAGTAGATTCACATTTTAGCTGGTGTGATTATACTGTACTGTACTGCATTTTTCCTACTCTCCGTTTCTGCTGGGCACGTGAACTTTCCTGTCAAGTCATAATTTAGCTTATTTCAACTTTATTTAAGAAGCTCTGAAGGGTGTTAATCATCTCACATGAAAAATTAATTTGCCACAAAGATTAAAAGGGATAATGAGACATTTCTAAATTAGAAATATAATTATTCACATTACATAAATCAGTGTCATCTCAGAAAGTCCTGACTCACAGGTTGAGAAGCAATGTAATGATGCAATGATGTTAATTCATTTCTATTATGGAGCTTCTGGAGATGCCCAGAAGCTCTAAAAACGTTGACACGCACAGATCCCTCCACACAACATGAGTGGGGATCACGACTAGTGTACCCACACATTGAGCTGTTTTGGGCTGCACAGGGCTGGAGGATGAAATACTCTTTTCTGCTTAAATACTGTCTCCAAGCTAAATGCCAATCCAGATTGGCAGGGGTTGGGAACAAGAGGCAGATGTACTGTATATTCTGCACAAAAATACTGACTCAGTACATGGACTAAAGTGATAGCTCAAGGGCAGAAAAGAGAGAACAGTGCACAATGGCTTTGATTTCTTTATCAACAGCATTAGTTAAAAATAGAATTTTTGACAGTGCAATGTGGGAAAGGAGAGAAAATGTGTTTTTTTTTCAGCACTTACACACATGACATTCACACCTTACTCTGCAAAGATAAGAGGATCATCAAGAGATGGGAAGATCCCAGAAATCCATTAAAAACATTGGAGTTCTTCACTTCAAGAATAAGTTTTCCCATCTCTTCTATCAACTTCAACCACTAGAAATCCCTCAAATGTCTTTATCCTTAGCAAAAGAATTAAACTTACTGTGTATTTTAGAGATACCTGTGTGTCATGCACTTTCACATTGCACCTCAAGTGAAAACTGTGAACCTACCTCACACAGAAGGTGACCAGCCAAGGTGGTAAAATCAGATAAAATCAGGTAAGAATCAGAGCAAAGTTTGACATCACAATCCACATCATGTTTAGAGACATGCAAGACAAAAGGCTTTGAAAAAACAAGCTGGGAAAACTAACTGAACCCCCTCGTAGTGTGATCCACTCGTGGATCAAACATGAACCAAAAAGCAAGAAAACTTTCCAGGATCTCCTTTGCTTTTATCATGACGGGCGTGTCAATCAAAGCACTCTGTCACTTTCTCTGTATTTCCTGTACTCCTCTTCTCTCTCTCTTGATCACAGCGCTCACACTGAGTCACTTCCCAGCGGTCTATTCCTCCTTCCATCTCAGCATGTACACACAGCACTGTCTCCTCCTCTCTCACTCTGTTTCACTTCATCTCTCTCGCTCTCTCTCTCTTTATCTTCCTTCCTGCCTCTCTCTATTTCTCATCCTCGCATCTCCTGATTGATCTCTATTCCTTCCAGGCTTTTCCTTCTGCCCTTCTCCTCCCATTAGCTCCACTAATCGCAGCTTGTTGCACAGCCGACAGTCGCGCCACATCTTGCGCTCTCAATCTCTTCTCTGGCTTACTTTCGCATTTCTCTCCCTCTTCCTCACCCACCTCTGCCGCTCGTTTTCTCACATAATTTCACTTTTCACTCCTGCACTCCAACAGAAACACATATGCTACTCAGCTATAGCACATATGTACAGTATATACCCTCAATAGAGAAGATATTTTAAGAACTATGTCGATCTGCAAGTTTTTACTGCTTAACTTCATACTTTTGCTGATATTTTTCAAATGCAGCAGCAGACAATATTTGTACATATTTATCTGCACTTATGTACAGACAATATTTTGTTAATTAATGACTGACATTTACAATAGTCTGTGTAAATAATGAAAAATACCTATTTCCATTTATAACCAATGTTATATCCTGAGTAATTTGTTTTGTCTGACCAACAGTCTGTTTAGGACGAGGACCAGATTTTCCAACTATCCTTGCCCAACCACAATTACCTGAATCAGGTGCATTTGGGTAACCAGAAGTTGGAAGACACGTGTGGTAAGACAAAGTTAAGTGGTATCCACCTTCTTCTGTGAATAACTTGACATGAGGCAAAATTAAGTTGTTTATTGTCAGGTTAAAGTGCTCTCTTCAGCCGGTGTCTGTACTCAACCAAAGATCATTTGTTAGTTACAAAGCTACACTCTTTACGTGTATCACATCATGTCAGTTACGACTGTACATTTTGTTTTAGCCAAGATGCCAACACCAAATATTTTACCAGCATTTGTATGGGGATGTGACTCATGACTCATTAAAAGGCTATTAGCACAATTGAGCAACAAAGCTACGACCCATGGCTACAGCCTTTGCCCCGTGACAAGGCAATCAGCCTCGAAGACAAAGCTCATTGTACTAACAACTAAAAAAAAGCTGCTGTTAAGAGATATGGAAATAAATGATGAAAGACACTTAAATTCTAATTCACTTATCTTAGACAGATAAATGAAGGGCTAGTGGGTTGGAAAGTGATTACGAATGGTCACAAAACACTTCCATTGCAGAAAAGAGGCAGAATCTAACACAACTACTAACTCCTCCCATTTGACAAGAAAATCTTCTTTTGCCAAGGGTGGGTGTTCAAATGCACGGTGGAAAAAGATTAATGAGGAAGAGGCGATAAAATACAGCCCTTGTTTTTGTTGTCATTCAGCCATTACTGAAGCTAGGCTTGGAAACTGTTCTATTATGTTCATTCTCTGACAGGCTTTTATTATAAGTACTGTAAAGAGTTCCACAACATAACACTTGCAATGTCCACTGCTTACAGGAATCAAATATGTGCTTTATGCAGCAAATGCCCACGAGAGACTTAAATCATACACCTCTTTTTAACCAATGTGAACTACGTCACCAAACATTCCTGTTAATTAAGACTTTTTCACCAGCATCATAGTGATCTTATTTACATGCACACAAGAAATCAGGTTTCTGAATTTTGCTTTTACTGCTAAAGTAATTCTGACAAGCCAAATACAGAGAGCAGAATACAGGTTTCCCTCTCCATGTTTCAGGTCTTTCATGATTATGTTACCATGATCTCATCAAAAAACACAAATCATTACTACAACCTCTGTATTAAAAGCTGTAAAGTCTCTCTCGAGTGCAGTCATCTCACATCCACAAAGCCGATCGTTAGCTGGAGAGGGACCCTTTCATCCAGCAGCTGCACTGTATGTGAACTGCAGAATTTAACAGCCACGTTCATATACTGAATAGACAAATGGCATTTTCAAATAGAAAAAGAAACTGATGGTTATCTGCTACGGCAGCAGGCAGAGCAGACAAATAAACATGACATCCTGCTGGTGACTGGAATTAATTCCACCCGTGGAGCATTTAAGATGTGATATAAATAATTTCATCATAAATAAGAGAATTGTCTTTCCTATTTTGAGTTCTGTGATGAGCTTTTTCTTTCAAACACATGTTAGACTCATGCAAGTTAAATGGAAGCTTCACTTTTAACTTCTGTTATTCTTCCCCCCTCTGCTGGTCACATCGTGTTATTCTTAAAGACTATGGAAGAGCCAGCTCAGAGTGGAACAGGTAAATAGCATGTGTGTGAGGATGCGTGAGTGTTTCTCCACCCAGGTTCTGTCGCCATGGTAAACACAAGGCAGACAGTCAGCTCAGGGGAAGCAAATGGACAAACATCAGATTTAACACTGGCATCCTAGGGGACATAATTGAGGACTTTTGCGATGCCTCCAAGACACACAGACACACACACGCCGCCCACAGACCTGATTTCCATGGTGACTTTCAGCCAATGTCATGCAGCAATACTGGGGCTCAGATCCCTCAGAGGGGCGGTGTCATTAGTATGCTGAACAAAATCATCATCATTGAAAGACACAAACCAATTCTTCCCTCTGTCTGTTTTTCTATTTATTTATTCTATTTTCTTAATTCCTTTTGTGCTTTTCCTATTTTTCTTTAATTTTTCTTTTATTCTTCTCGTTAACAGTAACAAGTAGGGAACCTGAAACATGGGTTAAGTAAATTGTGTTTGGTTTGAAATGAAGTGAGAGCAAATTAGTTCTGAACTAATTTTCCCTGTACTCATTTGGTGGAGGTTTTGTGATTTTATGTAAAATTAGCATTTTAATGACTGTACTTTACTCTTCAAACTCAAATAACCAAAAGTTATTTTTCCAGATTGTATTTCAGTGCTTTTTTTCTGCTTTTATTAGACGACAAACATACATTTCAGCAATTTGTGAACCTGTACGTTTGAATCTCTTCTGTATGTTTATATTGTTAAATGTTGAGTTCATTTCATTTCTTCAAAAAAAAAAAAAAAAAAAAAAAAATAGTGAAAGGCAGCTGTCTGCCAGAGTTGAGTTAATTAAAATTTACGACGTTTTACAACCAAGAATACGACGTGGAAACCAACCAGCAGGTGAATAACGACTAAAAGGATCAGTGGTGAGGTACCACCGTGTACCAGTCAATGATCATGATCATGACAGAGGAATAGAACGAGGAAACGGTAGAAAATCTTTTTATACACAGACACCATAATTTACAACTTTCAGAAAAGCTCAGTACATAACGTAGATGCCTCATATAACCCAGTTTAAAGATTCACTCACTAATTTTCTTATCAGAAAGAAGAAAAACGCCTCACAGCGTACTGTCACTGTTTGGAATTTTAACACTTCACATCTGAATGACTGAGATAACAATTTCTTCACCTGCAGCAGCCTCAGTAGTTCTGGATGCAGTGAAGCCGCAAGACACGCTGGGTGTTTTGTGTTTATGAATCACTGCAACCGCAATCACAGAATATTCATGAACTTCTTAATAAACCATCTGTATTATAAGATTAAGTGTTCCACTGAAAGCAGAAGAGACAAATGAACCAGTTTCAATTGCAAAACCATCAAAAAATGTCCTTAAATTTTGATGAAATTCCAACTTATTTGGTATTCAGAAAGTACGGTGTATCAGTACTTCCTTTGCACTCTGTTATTTTCTCACTACTTATCTTTCTTATGCAACTTCATCTGAACCCCTGAACAGGTTCAGAGGCGGTTCGCTTCCTCCATATCCAATTATCTCTGCATGTCCCTCAGTCGATAATGAGTTATTACTCTGCTCCACCCCGTTCCAGCAGCTCTCCCATTTTTATTTTCATTTGTACTGCTTTCTGTCTTTCCCTTGATCTCACTCAGTTTCATAGCTCTTTGTTCTTCCCTCTGTAGTGCATATGATGCATAAACAAAGTCTCTGATGTGATGTAAAGTTGAACTCAGTGCTGCCGTTCTTTAAACATATCTACTATACAGGTGAAAAGAGATGACTTGGGAATTGTGAATTCGGAGAGAAGGAGACAAAGAAGTAAGTGTTTGTGTGTCTAAGTCTGTCACCAAGCAAGGCCTTTCACAACCTGAAAGATGCAGAGGCACAACAAATGCATTTTAGAAATGCTGAATACATGACTCAGAATTCTCACAATCTCAACCTAACTCTTTGTGGTTGAGAGTTCTTTCGAGGCCTTCTCTGTGCGTGTGTAATTCTGTAGACTTTCTCTAAGTCTTTTGCATACAAATAATCAATACCTCAGGTTACACAGACTTAGAAAAGCTCAGATTCTGCCTTCGAAACCCACAACACTGTACAGCAAATTTATTTTTATATGCAAAAATCAAAACCACTAGTCCTGCTGCTGTGGTAAATGTGACAGGCCGTCACATGGACACACTGCCAGTGTATGAGTGAGTCTACAGTATTTTCGGGGAGGTGAAACTTACAGGGTCTGAATCTAAAGTTGAATCTGTATTGTGACTGTAACAGTCACCAAGGAGTTGTGGACTCATGAGCCACAGCATCTCCTCCTGCTCTTCATGTCCTTCATGTAGTCTCCTTTCTACTCCTCATCTTTTCATCTCCCTACCCACAATCCTCCCTGACTGCTCCTCCTGTCCTGATATTCGTTTTGATGTCTGCCTGGATTGTGCAGCGATCTCATCTCTTGCAGACTTACTTTGGGCTGCATGCAAATATGAATGACCATAAAACTAACATAAAACAAGTTGTTTGCCAATTCATTCCAAACTGACAAACACTGTTTGTGTATTTTCTGATCCGATGACGCTTTCAACAGCACAACCTCATGTATCAGTGCCTTCTCAAACCAATATACTGTATACAGCCTAGTTTCCAAAAGAGGTGGGTCAGAATGCAATAATTTGCTAATTCTTTAAAATCTACATTTGATTGAAAATAGCACAAAGACAACACACCAAGTGTTGAATTTAAGTTGTGTTTTGAAAAATCTATGACCATTGTCGTATTTTCTGCTTCAAAAGATGATTAATGGTTTCAATAGGTAACAGGTTTGGACAGCAGACAGGCCAATTTAGTATCCAGTACATGCAGAATGTGGTTTGGCATTGTGATGCTGAAATAAGGAAGACTTTCTCTGAAAAGACATGTCATCTGGCAGAATATGTTGCTCCAGAACCTGTATATATCATTCAGCATTAATCGTGCCTTCACAGATGTGCAAGCTACCCAACTTTTTTTGAAATATGTTGCTGGTAACAAACTCAAAATGAGCATAAATAATAAAAAAATTTAAAAAACACAATCAAATTTCCTAGTTTTAACATTTGATATGTTGTCTTTGTACCATGCTCAATCAAATATTATGTATAATATAATTTAAATTTCAGTATACTAAGAAAAAAACAATTGATGAAAAATGGAAACAGTTCAAGTCAACCAGCAACTGTGAACACGACAGCTCTGTGCTGACAAGTGAGTGGCTGTTAAAAAAAGTTATTAATTATTAATAAAATTACTATACGTTTTTGTTTTTTCATACCATATAGAGTTGATGACTCACAGGTCTACTGCACAAGTAAAACACCATCTGTTTAAATTGCAGCATCACAGATGCGTGTGTTTAATAGAAAGTTGGTGTACTGCTGATGTTGATGAATGCATCTGGAGTTTGTCAGTGCAGTAGTCTGGAGAAAGATCCGATTTATTACTCACTGGTCTTCTGAAAACTGGATCTGTAGTTAATTCAGCCCTAAACTTTGTCTTTGGTGCATGGCTCATTGCTCTGTGTGTGTCCTGCAAATAACTGACACTAATACTGAAAACATACAGACTGTGTCACCACAACAGATTCACTTTCCAGAAAGGAAACGCTGACCATCAGTGCTTGATTTTAATATACTGGTTGGTACCAAAAATTTAAAGCAATGCTAATAATTGAAATAAATCATTTATGTACAATATATTTCTTGTTATTTTTTGTGAAAAAAATGTTCCCACTTGTGTCAGAGCTGCATACTTAAGAATGTGTGGATGCATGCCAGTACTAACTGTAACATCATGCTATGTGTTTCTAGGGATTTCAGCCAGGGACCAGTCAGTTAAACTGCCAGTCATACACAGCACAGCAAATAAAGTGCTGTATTCTGCCAGCACACAGTGCAGCCAGGAGAGACAATAACATGCACTGATTTAACAATTTGTGAATTAATTTAGAATCTTGAAAGATTAAAATCTTGGCACTGATTTAAAATGATTATTCTCCTCCAAACAAAATGATCCTAAAGTATCTTATAAGCTGTTGTGCAATTGCAGCTACTGTTACATTTCATGCCATTTATTGCCAGGATAAAAGGTGTTAACATGGAAAACAATGCTGTAAGAGTTTATCTACAGTAGAACTGTAGCTGTAACAAGATATTTTAAACAAGCACACTGCTGAGTAAAATACTGTGTCTTGTAAAACAACTTTGTTTTGGGTCAGACTGTGTAGAATTTGTGTAAAATAGTTTTATAAGACAGACTAAGGGACAAACTGGGCAAAGGTAGGGAAAAACTCTACAAGCGCCTCTTTGACCATTTTCAGTGACATTTTCAGTTAAAGAACAGTCTCCTTATGTATGAATATTGTCTCTCAATCACTAATGTCAGGTGAAAATCACCCGAACACGTGCCAGAAAAAACAGGGATTGGAGTGGGGAAACACTCCTATCTTCAGTGACGTCAGTAAGAAGCTCGAAGCTACCTGAGGACCCAGGGCAATCAGACAACAGCAACACAATGAAAATCATGTGAACAAAAGTTAGTGGGTGAAAATCTCCCAACGATTGTGTTCTTGGGTTAATGTGTGCGGAAAAAGATCTAAAAATGTGATCTTCTGGGACACTACATGCTGCACCTGGGTCACCAGCAGAAGTGCACAACAGGGATCTTGTGAAGTCTGTTACCTTTTAATCCCACAGTGATGCCAGTAAACAATTTATTTAAGATGGGTTCCTTTCTGGGCTGATATGGCAGAAAACTATGATATGGAAATCAATGTGCACAGATGAATCCACTTTGTAAGTGGGTGCAGATTCAACATTTTCAGTAACAGTAGCTGCTTACTTCACAGAAGTCACTGCTGACAGAGTGCAACCGCCTTGTGGTTTAAATCCAGCTGATATAATTTAACTGGTATATACATTTTCAAATTACAATAAAATGTCAAACAATTGCAGTTTCATTTGCAGAAAATTGCAAAATCAGAGTGTTTGAAACATGCAGAGCAAAAACAGTAAAGGAGTGTTTTACAAATATGTCCTTTAAAAAGAATCTTGCACAATTCCAATTTGTTGTAAATGTCACGAATTCACATGCTGCCTCTGACGAAGCAGTACTTTCTGCAGGGTAATCAAACAAAGATCTCAGGTGGTGAGTAACTTGTAAGAATCATTAAACCATGAAAAGTAAATACACTGTTCCAAAAAAAATGATTAAAAGACAACAAAGACGAGTCCTGCTTTGTCACTCTTCACAAACAACATTTTTATAAGCACAGAGACAACCTGCATTGTGTTAACGTTAGGGGTACATTTTTGTCCCCCAAGGTACAAACTACACTAAAGTACCGCCCAGGGTTAATTAAACCCAGTAAAAGGTAAATATATGTACTATTTCTTAAGTCAAGGTACAATATTCATAAGACAGTTTGTGTTAAGCCAAATACAAAAAGGTACAA
>JAUMHL010000030.1:23222606-23245417 GCA_032362345.1 Sandelia bainsii
AGTATCCTGTGTCAAAGGTACAAATAAGTTCTTTTGAGGGTACTGCCCCAGTGACAAGCCTATTGTACCTTTAGGGTTACAATAGGCTGTACCTTATTTTCTGAGAGTGTAGGTTATTACTGCAGTTGTTTGACAACGCTAAGGGGTACCTTTAGAGACAGTATGAAAAGTCAAAGGACTTGACAAAGTGCCAGTATTTTACACCCTGGGAATAAGAACAGTCTGGAAATTTCACATATTCTCAGCTGAATTGTGAACATACTTCAGTTAATGAAAATAGAAGCCAGGCATTTAGCAGTGCTGTATGCAGTAATCTCATTGTTTCTGTAGTGGATGTGAGCATTTGACTGCCCTTTACTAATCCAGATTCTTGTGGCCGGTCTATTCTCTATGGGAAATACATTCATGGACGATTCTGCAGCACATGGTCTACGTCCAGTGTCAATGTTTAGTGCAAATGCAAGAAACTGTGAGACTTTATGTGACCTAACTCATTCTCTATCTCATTATGTTTTTATAGAGTAATGATAAAACCAATCCTGTTGGCAATGGAGTGGGTATAAAAAGCCATTTATGTGCTAATCTCTTGTGCTCCTCTATAATTACTACTCAACTTCATTAAATTAGACTCAAACAATCCACTAGAACTCTGAAATATAATCAGAGCCTTCAGTAGAGAGGTCAGTCGTTTCCACACCAACCAAAGTTCCCAATCAGATTGAATCAACTTGTTTTTTTATCAGGTTTCATCTGAAATTAGGAAATCTTAACTGAATCTTTCTTTAACTGTTGTTTCAAGTATAATTCTGTTTCTGTTATTTTTCTCAGCTTGCTTCAGCTGCAGACAGGCAAGTGAGACACTGAGTCATATTAATCCATGACAACATTTGTTGACCTGTCCAGTGTGTGCTTTGCCTCGCACCCAGTGACAGCAGAGAATGGCTCCAGCACCTCCCCAACCCTTAACAGGAAAGTGTTAAGATAACAGATGGACACATTTTCTCCCAATTCATCAAGACAGAACTGAACCAGAAATGACTGATGGTCAGAGTGTAGTTGCACTATCAACAGTAGACCACAGTGGGGTTTATAACTTTGACTTTGAGCATGGCATATAACAAGGACTATAATATTTACTATGGAAGCACCCACATCTACCACCGACTGCTGCAATGGCACCCTAATCATAAACAAATGTAAGATTGTGTTTCCATAGAAATGTGACCTTGTTGCCATGGTACGATATTAGCTACAGAGACAAAAAGGCTATTTTTGTCTTTATGGGGATAAAAAATGACCAGTACCAAACCTGCATCTATACTCATCCTTTCAAACACTGCCAACACTACACTTATGTTCTTTTTTTTTGTTTTGTCTTGTGTATTCTGTGCTTTTGTGTATTTGCGTATCGAGTATTTTGTGTTGGTGCTTATCTTTTTTGCCCCTGGTTTTGGTTCTTTTCTTTCCTGAGAGTGGCTGTAACAAGGCAAAACTATTTCCCTCTGGGATTAATAAAGTGTTTTGAATCTTGAATCTTTTCTGTATTTCACAACATCACGACAACATTGTAATGATCTGTGCACGTGAAGGAAAGGTACGGATGTCTCATTATTCCTCGTGCTGAATTGTTCATATTAGAATTAGCTATTTTGCCTTGTTGGAGAAACGTGAAGTAATTTCGGAAACTATTTGAGCCAAGAAACAGTCATACTGAATAATTAATTGTACAACAACATTAATGCAAAAGGGTTTAAAGTCCATATGTGAGAGGAAAAAGGAGAGAAGACGAATCAGTAATAGTGTGCTCATGATAATCATGCAACCATGCAAAGATCAGAGAAAAAAAGCTAATTCAAAGCCTTAAGATACTGTATTATCTTAACCTAAGAAATTATGAGAGGAATCTTACGACAAGCAGATGTTTCTCTCAAACTAAATCTGTTAAATTTTTTGGATGACGAAAGCATAAATAAATGCCTTTCTGTAGAAATTATCTTGGCATGTTCATTATAAAAGGAAGAAAGAAGGAAAGGGATCCAGGCACTATGTCTTCTGTGCTCCAACGTTAAATTTATTGAAGACAAACTTTCTCTATATTCTGTAATTAAGCACTGTTTTTGTGATATGAAGGCCGTTTAGATGATTAAACCGTGTATCACAATTGTTTCAACTTCATTTCATTTATCATATTTCAGTATATAGTAAAGACATGTTGCATAGGTTAATACAGTCATTCAAATGCTGCTGAAGCAACAGATAAGCCACATCTTCTCTGAACAATCATTGCTGCTCTCCCAAAGCAAGCAGCACTTAGGATTTGACCTAAAACATCACATTAATAAAATGCACTTCATCACCAAACTGAAAAAGCTGGTATACTACGCTAACAACACGCACACAAGCTGCACTCCTGAGATGGCAGCCTAATGAGCATCAAACAGCAACAGATGCTTGTGTAATTGGTGGGGAAGGTTGAGTGATCTGCTATGCCTTCCTCTCTTGAGTCTTGGACAAGATGAAAGAGAGCATTTAACGAAATGATCTATTGCTGACAACAAGCTCAAAACTGGATGAAGTAATTACACTTTCAGATTTGTGTTTAAGTGGCCTGCAGCAGCAAAGGAAGTATTTTCACCTGCATGGTGGTGGTGCTCTTTGTTTAGGTGTCTTAGATCTGTTGGTAAAGATCTTCAAAGCAACCAAGCAGATGATACCCCTTACTAAAAACCCTATACAACACTGTCCCTGTTTGACATCAGACATGAAAAGTATATAATTAACAGTTAAATGTAAACCTCTATGGGGTGTTTCATTTAAAAAACTGTGAGCTTTCCATAATGCAACTGATTAACATCTTTCACCAAACTTTCCAAATTCCACAAACCCAATTTGTAACACAAGTTTTCTGTTAAAAATCTAAATTCTCAATCCAGGCAAGTCCAGGCATCCTTGAAGATACGGCTATTTTCTTCTTGAGAGGACACTTTCACAGAAAACAACTGCCCTCACCAGCTGAATAGCACTCTTCGTGATGACTTCATGAACTTATCTTGTGTAAACTGGGTGGAGTGTCCGTTTAAAAGCTCTTCTGAAATTCTGAATAATCAGTAATAATCATAATTTTTGGCAGTAAAACCTTTGAACTCTTTTGACACACAGTATAAAATAATTTATTAGGCCCACTTGGTAAGTAAATGGTTGGCAGCCAATTGGAGGAGACATGCTGTGAGCCAATAAATTCACACAGAAGGGCACTGAGGGAAGCAGTAAAGAGTAAAGAGAAAAGACAAATTCTACATCAATGGGTCTGGTTTAGCAAAAGCAGCTTAAGAAGATGATCTTTTTAAGACTACAGCCTAAGATCATCTTTGTCTTAAGATGCTCTTGGTCTTTTGTCTTGTGTTTTCATCTCATGTTTGTGATAAGAGAGGCCAAAGTGTTGGTCTCTCTCTGGCAACTCATTCGAGTCTTGTTCCTCCCAGATATTATTTCACAGCTGCTCTGGGCAATAATAAATCCATTTTAACTGCTGGTTGTACTAATGTAATTTCCTTCCCCCATATTCTTTCAATAGTCTTTCAAAACTGTTCGGACACATGTATGTAGGGCAGGTTTCAAAATATGAGAAAAGGTATTACAATCGTTTCAATACAGTTGTTTCAAACTCAGTAAAACAGGTACCTTGACAGCTCTTTTATTACTCTTTACACTATGAAAACAGCTGACTTGTATGAGGTGTCCTAATATTTACCTCTTGAGAATGGAAGAGCGATGTGCAGGTAGATAGTCTTCATTCATAAATAACTTAATACTTTATTGATCCCTGTACGGAAATTATGTATTAGCTCAGCCCCCTGTCAGACAGTCAGACGGTCAGTTTACAGGCTCAGCTAGTGAACAATAGGGATTCATCATCTTGCTCAAGGATATTTCAGCACAGTGATGTGAAGTCAATACAGGATCTTGAACCCAATTGTCCCCCTATTCAGTGGTGGCCTGACTGAATTAAGCTTGTTGCATTTGTCAATCCATGTTTCTAAGTCAGCAGTTTCACTACTGCCAGCCACTCTTGAGATTGAACTCCCCTCAGTGCATAATTTGTTCCTTTCTACTCCCTCAGAAACAAATGAGAAGTTTAAAAGCCCAATTCAACAGATGCTAATTTTAAATAAAAATGTACATTGGAGCTGATATTCACATATGAAAACAGTGGTCTGGGAAAAACTAGGACACAAAAGTCTGGGCTCAAAGCTAATCAGATAATCAGTGAATCCAACAAGATCAGAGTGGGTAACTCTTTGTGGATGCAGTCAACAGATTGCATCCACAATGCAACCAGGCTATGATGTGCCTGCTAACATCATTACTACCAGGCGCATCATTCTCTCAACAACGTGTCTGTTGACACTGCTTTTTAAATCATTTTCACAGATCTCAAGTGCACATATATCAAACACATAGAAAAGGAGAAAAGGAAATCCAACAGAAAGGACAAATGCAATAGTTAACATTAAATGTAAACAACCCAGAGGTGGTTGGCTGTATAATCTAAGGATCATTTTAGTTCGCAGTACCATATCTCAGAACTAAAAACCTTCTGTAACAGCAGAGTGACAGCTGGATCTAAAGAGAGGCCCACACTGAAAAGGGGTTTGCCAGATCAAAGTGGAAATCCTTAAGGAGCACAAAATTGGTGGAAATTGCTGAGGCATGACTGGAATCTCAACCAACCCAAAGAGGTAGAGAGATGTCTATGTATAGGATTGTATTGATGTATTAAGTCTCCCTTGTGTGATCATGAACTGGACTCCCATGTAGAATAAATACAGTGTAGTAATATTTATATGCATATGTCATGTAATTATGTGCGTGTGACTGTGTAAGAAAGAAAGAAACAGAGAGGGTGGTTGGGGTGAGCAGACAAAGTGAATCTTCCTACCTCAAGGAGCTGCACTCTCACTTTGTTGTATGCTTTCAGCCAGCGAACTTTAGATGGAGAGCATGGTGGAGGGCCATCCTCGAAGAATCTAAGAAAGACGAAGCCAAGAGATCAATAAGTTCAAAGGGAAAAGTTTTACAAAGATGGAAGACATGACTGAAACTAAAAATCTAATCGGTATCCTGTTTGATGCAGTTAAAAGATGTTCACATTTCAAATCTGTCTTAAGACAATACTTGAATATCTTGATAAAGACTGAAGAGATCCCTTCATAAAATGCTTAAAGCTGAACTGTTTATTATGATCAGATCTTTTAATGGGCATTATAAACACTTTTTCCTCATTTCAGTGTTAATATATGCACCTGGCTATTGTTTTAAAAATATCATTTTAAGATGTCATAGCTGAGGTGTTTTTTTCTCCAGAGGTTCCAGTTCTGTGGTCCTTGCTGTGGTTATCAGTGCTACTTAACTCAAAAGATTACATTTTTGACCTAAACCTAGATGTTTGCATACCGTATATTACTCTGATTCTTGTTATCATGGTTGCCCAAAACTGGTTTGGGAAAGTCGACTGAAGAGTCCTTCAACTCTTTATTGGAACCAGGCTCTGGTAGTGGATGGAGCTCTTTCTCAACCTCTTCTTCCTCTTCTTCTTCCTCATCCCAGGTAGATTGCTGGCTATGGAGAGAGGGGCGAGGGCCGCTGGGGTGGCAAGACTTTGGATCTTGGCGGTCCTCAGGCTCAGAGCTAAGCTGGGAGCTTGCTGGGCTAAGGTTGCCTGATGAATCAAATCGACTGCTGTCTGGTGGACTGTAGGAGAATGAGATTGTTATTTAGAATATACTATGGCGAGCTGGGAAAGTCACATGTCATTAAAGATGAACGGTAGAATCTAATGTTTAATTCGTAAATTAAATATTTAAGAAACATCTTCTTGAAATTTATGTTATCCAAAACATAGATCTGATAAAAAAATACAAAACTTATTACAGGAAATAGAAAGACATTTTACTTCGGAATGAAACAATGGAATTTAAATACTAAAATAATAACTGTTGGTTAAACTATTGTCATCATCATGAAGATGACACAAAACAAGGGAAACAAGGTTCAGAATGGTAAGTGGAAAGAATGAAGCTTAATGCTGAACAATAATGCCAAGAGAGTGCTGCAATTATCACTGGAAGGTCTACAGCTTTCTCAGAGATGTGGTCAAGCTGCAAATTTAAGGTGTCAGCAGACTGGTAATGAGACCAGCTATTACAATTTCTATAATCCTAAATTTGAGTAAAGAAGAAAGGAATCACATATAAAATCTACTAATGCATGTACCATACAATGATAATTTCACATTATTCATAATTATTTAAACATTTAATAAGATTGAAACGGAAATATTAAAAACTCAATTTGAACAGTGGGGACACGTTTGACCTGGCTGATAAAAATAATAAGTGGCTGACTTAATAGGAGAGTAGTGTGTGGCTGCTGAATAATTGAGATTACTAGGAGGAAAGTGGCCCTGTCCTGGCATGATTTACTTTGTCTTGGTCGTAGGCCAAATTACTTCTCACAGTTTCTTTTATTCCAGTGTCCAGCCTGCTTCCATGGTGTGCAATGTCACACCGTCATAAATTAGTTTGTATTTATAGTCGTGTAGTGGGTATACTTTATATTCTGAACACATCTCATTGAAATAAATCTAAAAATGTCAAAATCTGAACATGTGTTTGGAATTTTAAAGTATAATTTCAGGATGGGAAAAGGAAAAAGGCAAATACAACTGCTACTGCAAATACTAGTGCTACTACAGTTTTATTTGCAAATCTAATAATGAAATAAACTAACTGAGAAAGGAGCAGGAAAGGTGCTATGTTAGTATGATATATGAACATTCAAACATATGAACATTATATACATCATATTTTTATGATATATATATATCATAGAAATTGCACTAGCCTTTTTACAGCTTCCTTTGCCAACAGGTCCTTTAGTTGATCTGTGCCCAAATCTGCATGCACTGTGTCAACTTCACTTTTATCTTCCTCACATGGCGTGATCTCTAACTGGGGTTTACCCAAACCTTCTGCAAGGGAAACTGAATGGGAGGGGAGGCCAGACTGCAGTGACTGTGCTAAGGTTTCACAGCTTCCTGTTTTTGAAGTTTCTGTTGGTCCTTCTGTATCACTGAAATCAGCACTTTCAGTTTCTTCAGATCCTGAGGAAAGTTTCTCCAACTTTGGCTTACAAAATTCATCTGTAGGTTTTGAACTTTGAGCCTGAGGTTGATCTGTGACTACAGGAAGGGCAGACTGAGGTTTGAGAGGATCAGAATTCCCAAACACTGAACCAAGTTTCATGCCAAACACAGATGAACCAGATGATTGTTCTCCATTTCCAGGTGGCTTCTCATCCTGGAAAATACCAGCTGAAAGGGTTTTGAGACCAGAGAAGAGACCACCATCTACCTGTTGTGGCTGCTGTGTCTTGGTAGATGGAGATGAAGTAGAGGAGAAAAGGGATCCAATAGATGATGTGCCTTCAGTAGCTACAGACATAAAGCCAAATTTAGGGGCAGTCAGACCAGGTATTTCAAACATGCCTTTGGTTTCAGAGGCTGAGGGTGGTTTATGTTTTTCAGACATTACAAAACCTGGTGACTCCAAGTGCTTATTATGCACATCATCCTCTGCTCCTTTCTCAGGGACAGTTTTTGTGGTGGATTCAGTCAGAGAACTTTCTTCTGCCTTTGATTTGTCTGCTCGTTCAGCCTCCTCAACTAACCCTTTTTCAGGGACCTCAGAGTCATCAGTGCTTTTGACATCTCCATCTGCAGGTAAACGTGTGTCTGTGTCTATCTTTTCAGTGCTCTCAGACACTGTTACACTTGCAGAAGAATCCATTTGTGCCGATTCTGTGCCCGACTGTTGAGGTTCCCCAGATTTTGTTGTCTCAGAACCTTTGAATATTCCAAACAGGTCACTGGTAAGGGAGTCGGTGGCAATGCTACTTGGAAGACCAAAAAATGAGCTTTTCTGCGGCTGCTGTTGTTGCTGCTGTGGCTGACGAGGAGCAGATGATGACCCAAAAAATGAACCAGGTGAACTTGAAAAAAATCCACCAACATTTGGTGATCTGCTTGAGGTATTTGGGGTAGAAAACATAGACATAAAGCCAGAAAATGGAACTGTATCTGGGGGCTTTTGTGGTCCTGGCTGTCTTGGTCCAGTCATTCTTGGTCCTGCAATTCTTGGGCCACCCATTCGCGGTCCTCCCATCCTTGGCATTTCCATTCTTTGTCCTGGTGGGCCTGGTACTCTGGCCATGCTGGGTCTGGGCTGTGGTGGAGGACTTGCAGGTCCCAAAGACTGTGGAGATGACATGACTTCAGGTAGACTTGTACCCACAGCTTTTTCTTCATCTTTTATTGAGACCACTGTAACAGATGTATCAGTATTAGTTTCAAAAGATTTCTCTGATCCATGTGCAGGCTCTGCCCTAGTTTCCAATTTTGCTTCAGTTGGTTCTTTAGTTGTCTCATCAGATGTAGGTTTCAAGGCTTCTTCAACAGAAACTAGGCCTACCTCAGATTCTGCAGTAGGTTTTCCTGTCCCTGCTATCACTGATTCCACTACAGTTGCCTTGTCAGTAGACTTTTCCACATCTGCTTGTTCGCCATCAACAACTTTCAGAGGTTCCTTAGTTAACTTTTCTACATGTGCTGGTTCCTCTTCACTGGCAACTTCCAAAGGCCTCTCACTTGTTTTCTCCACATCTGCAACTGTTGTTTGTTCTTCACTGGCAACTTCCAAAAGCTCCTCAAAAGTTGTCTTCACATCTTTTATTTCCATATCTGCAACTGTTGCTTGTTCTTCGTTAATAACCTTTAAAGGCTCCTCAGTTGAGTTTTCCACATTTGAAACTGCTTTTAGTGACTCCTCAGTTTGTTTTCCTACATCTGGAACTGATATATCTCCTTCAGCAACAGCTTCCCACTTCATATGTTCTGCTCTAACCACACCTTTATCAGTATAATCTAAAACACTTTCTGGCTTCTGCATAACATCAGTTTTTTCTGATAGGCTCGTGGTGGCCGCTATAACAATTTCGTCACCTGTGCTCTTATTTTCACTATTAGTGTCTAACCCAGACACTTTTTTCTCAACATCCACTGTATTTTTAGTGTCTGACTGCTCCTCAGTTACTAGTTTTACAACTTGTGTCTCATTCTCTGGTAGATTACTGGTCACATTTGGTGTGTCTGTAATGGAACCTTCAATAGCAACTGAGGCAATTTCATCACTAGAAATGTGTTGCATTGTGGCATCTTTCTCTGCCTCTAGATGTGGATCTGTTATGGGGACAGAATTTTCAGTGGTTGAATATTGACCATCCTGACATGCCTGCTCCACTTTAACGGAGGAATCAGGCTGAGAAGGTACATTTTCATTCTCCTCAACAAGATGATCCATTGTTTCTTCTGAAACATCTCTGTCTGGGGCTTTCACTTGTTCCAAAGCAATCTCCTCCTTTACAGGAACAGCTATTTCTGGCTCTGTTTTAGTTTCCTCCAAGAAAGACTTTCCAAAGAGGCCAAATCCAGTTTTGGATTTGTTACCATCAGAGGTCCCACCAAGTGAAAAAACAGATGAAACTTTGAAAATACCCTCAGAATCAGGTACTTTAGAAGCTGCAGGGCGTGCTTCTGAAGCTTGCTGGTTTTGTCCACCAAACATAGAGAAAAGTCCTTTTCCTGAGGGCTCTGAGGCTCTGGGTCCTGGCAGTGTATCTGTTGGTCCTGATGTGGGCATTCTAGGTCCAGTTTGGGGCTGGACATTAAGACCCCCAAACTTGGAAAACAAACCTGCAGCAGAGGTTTCTTTCTGTGTAGTAGAACTTGGGAGGATTCCACCAAAAATAGAAGATCCAACAGCAGGTCCTCTTGGTGTGGCATTACCAACAAGATGACCTCGGGGACTAGGTGGTTGTTGAGGTGCAGACGTACCAAACATGGAAAACAGGCCTTTGCCTGAGGGTTCTTTAGGTGGGGGACCTCTAGGTCGCATATTTCCAAAAGTTGGACCTCTAGGGCCAGGTGGGGGCTGACTACTGGATCCACCAAACATAGATAGCAAGCCTTTTCCTTGCTGCTCTTGTGTGGTTGATAATGGTGGTGTGTCTTTTGGCCCAGCTGAGGATGGGGCATTTGACCCACCAAACATTGAAAGTAAACCGGCACCAGGAGTTTCTTTGGTAGACGAGCCAGGAAAAATGCCACCGAGTATTGATAATCCAGTTTGGGAGGATGTCTGCTGTGGGGTTGCAGTGGAACCACTAAACATGGAAAATAAGCCTTTACCTGGTTGCTCATGAGTCTGTTCAACCTCAGGCTGATCAGCCTTGACAGCTAAAATATCCTCCTTGGAGGTTGTGATTTCCTCTGTGGGAGGTTTGACAGAACTGGGCAGAGAGGGTCTTTCCGTTTTCTCAACAAGCTCTTGGAGTCCTTCAGGTGATTTTACATCTGATGATGAGGATACTTCTATCAGTGCCAATTTATCAAGAGATTGAACTTCTTCAGCCAATACAACATCTGAAGATTTGATTTTATCTTCATGGTTCAACTCTTCAATAGTTTCAGGACCCTCTGATGGTGTTACTACTACATTAGTTTTTTCCCTTCGGCATCCCAGGTCACCAACAGGCTTAATTACTTCATGTAGTGTTATGTCTAGAGCTGTTGATTTTCTGTGCATAGAAGACAGCTCAAGTGTTGGCGTACAAGTTTCAGTGGTCTCTGGTTTTACTTCAGATTCTGAGATGATAGTTTCTGTGGTCGAGCTTTTCCTTGTAAATGTGTCCTGTGAGTTGTGTTCATCTGTGTGTTCATAATCTGCTGTAGGCAGCGACATGTCTGGTGAGAAGGTCTCGACCTGCTCTGATTCAATAAATGCCTCTGTGCTACTGATTTCTACCGTCTTAGCGTCCTTAGATATATCAGCAGCAACAACATCAGCAGGTGAAGCTTCCTTGCAGTTTGCTGCTGTTACTGCAATAGGAGAGTTCTCTTCAGAAGCACTGAATCCAGGAAGTTCAGACGCGCTACAAAGATTGAGTTCATGTTCAGCTGTCTCTTCTTCTGGCGAACTTGCTGCTGAGACAAAAATATGGGGCAGTCTAACATACGGTTTTGGATCACCTGGTTCCATTTCTGCATCAACAGGAGACATCTCTGGGCAGTTAATGCCAATATATATTGATTTTGGATGATTTATTTTCTCTTGTGATATGTGAGCTACAGAAGAAGCCTCACTAAATCCAGTATTGACACTAACAGATTTCATGCATATAGTTTGACTGGTTTCCTCTGGATTTTCCAGCTGTGGCATGTCTGATTCAGATATAGCCATGTCATCTGTGGTGGTCACTTTGGTAATTGCTTCAGATGTAAGTTCTGCCAATATTTCAGACTGGTCTACAGAACTTCCTTTACTTAGTTTTCCGTTTCGTGGTATTGTCTCTGATAGTTTAGCTGGTAAAGATTCAGGAGGGGGCAATCCTTTACTTTGAGTCTCTTTTGCCAGGCTTAAATTTAGTGTTGCCTCTGATTGCTGAGAGTCTTGCGAAATGGATGCAGATTTGAAAACATAAGTTGGCAGCTCACTGGAGGGAGTGGTCACATGAGATATCATTGGGGTTGTTTGAGGCCTCCCACCACTTAAAACTGATTCAGTTGTCAGTGATGATGCTGTAGCCAATTCTGTTTGCAGGCCAACAGTTTCATCTTTAAATAATTCAGATGGTGAGAAAGTATCGACCTCACTTCCAGATTTCACTGGGCTAGAGTCAGTAAAGGATTTGGAATCTATGGAAGGGGATTTAAGAAGGCTTTGCCTGTTTAACACTTGAGTATCTTCATTAGATAATTTAGAAGCAGAGTCTTTTTGGTGGGTTAGATGCGTTGGTGTGCCAGGAAGAGAACGTGATACAACAGGCATATGTGGGCTTAAATCATTTATTTCTGGTATTTTACTAACAGGGCTTAATGGGATAGTTGTTCCTTCAACATTTACTGAAATGGCAGGAGTCTGGGTTGGAGGAATTTGCATCCTGTTGTCCACAGATTGAGACACAATCTCAGTATGATGGGGGATAACAGCAACTGGTTTTGTACTGACAGAGGTGTGTGAACGCAAACCACTAAATAAAGAAATCAAACCCTTTACAGAAGTGGATTCTGCTGCCATCGAAGATACCTGTGGTCCTTTCATTTCAGCTCCAAAACCCTGGTTCAGACTACTCTTAACTTGTTTTACAGGTATCGTGGTGTGTTTTGTGGTGGGCTGTGATATCAGTGCATTAGCCTCTGATATACACTGAATTGAAGCCATGTTGCTTGAGGATACAGTTGATATAGGATATTGCTTGACATTGCTAGTGCATTGGTTTGGTTCAGTCTGTTTTGATAGTTGAAGTGTTTTGTTTGCATAATAATCAGTAACTGTGCTGCTTTGCACAAGCTGTGCGCCCAAACACTGTGGAGAATGATCAGTTCTGTGTTTATCGTGTGCTTGCTGAATAATTGATGCAGGCAGTGACTGAACATCCAAAGACTGCGGGATAGGAACAGTTTTGGTTTTACCATAAAGTTCCTTGGTCAAAAAAGTGGGCAATGACTGTGCCTTACTTGTTATTGTTCCAGTTTCTGATGGACTTTCCTCAATACTCTCACAGCTGTCTACAGTTGGCTGCTTGATAAGAATTTTTGGCCTAGGGGTCTTTTCATGCTGGACACTTGTATCTTGTCTTTGTAAATCAAAAGGCTTCAGTTGAGACCTAGTCCTACCCATTTCCACACTAGGTTGCTGGCATTGTCTTTGTGAAACTGAATTTTGTGTTTGCAACCGAGTAGTATTTGGCAGAAAATCATCAGGTTTTTTTAATTGAGCATGTACATTACACACGTGTTGATATGAATTGTTTAGTGACGTACTGTCCTGCATAGTCTGGGAAGCACAATTCTGAAAAGGCTGCATCTGAAGAGACATCAAAGAAGAACTCAGTGTATATGGTGCAGAGTTCAATCCTGTTCCTGAGTGCCTTCTGTAATTTATTCCAGGTTGGGTGGTGGCCTGTTCATCAGTGGAACTTTCCTTGTATTGTAATGACTTCTGAGTTTGAGAAATAGCTGTATCTACTTGGATCTCCTCAGGAGTGGGTGGTGGTATATATTGCTTCTCCCAGTAAAGACTACTTTGAGACAGAAAAGACACATAAGGATAGGAAAGATCCTTTGCATCTTCATTACTTATAATTGTGGGTTTGTTTTGAGGATCCACAGTTAGGTCAACAATACCTGGTAATGTTTTCTTTTCTAACTTCCTTCCAGATTGCCATCTTTCAGACATTTCTTTTTTTGCCTTGTTATTAGTGAAATTCATGGGTTGGCCATCTTCTGGCTCATTGAAATTCCTTGAAATGTTAGTTGTGTTTAGGTTGTCTTTTGCAGAAAAGTCAAGTGGTGTATTTTGTTGGTGCATATCTTTGTATGTGATACCTGAAGCAGAGAATCCCTCATTACTATGGTAGGTAGATTTGTGCTTATGCAATGCATCAGTTGCGTTGACTCCACTCAAGGCTCGTCTTGCTTGTTGATGTACAGGTTGCTCCACTATGAGTGGTACACCAACAGAATCATTCCTTGTTACAATTACCTTGTTTTTGACCAGTGGAACAACTCCAGCTGACAAAATATCAAGAGCTATTTCAGAGTGTTTCTGCTGTGGTTTTGGAGACATGTCTAGGAAGCTTTTGATGGAGTTGGCAGGTGCTGATATTCTTTGATCTATTTCTAAAGATCCAGTGTGCACAAATCCTTGTTGCATCTGCTCTTGCCATCCTACCAGTGTTTGTTGCCTTTTAGATTGCTCCTGGGATGGGTGTGTTTCTACAATTAATGGAACACCAACAGAACCTCTTTGAGAATATGCAAAATTTGATGACCTTGTCCTTACCAGTGATACAGGATCCGAGTAGTTTGGTACTGTGTCTGATGTAGAAGCCTTTATTGACATATCTAACGTACATTTAATGGAGTTTGCTGGAGCTGTGAGGCTTAGATAAGGTTGCATCATGGATGTAATGGATGTCTGATGAGTATGAACAGTGGCTGATGAAGTTAAGTGATTTGACTGAGCAAAGATGTCAGGTTTGCTCTGTTGAGGTAGAATAGAATCACTGAAACACTGAGTCTTATTCTCAACTTCCTGCTGAGCATGTGCAGGGTAGCTGTTATTAACGTCATGGAGAGGTGCATGAGAAGAGATATCTACAACAAGTGGTACACCAACTGAATTTTTTCGTGCAAGCTCACGGGCACTTTGTTTGCCTCTCGTTAGTGGTATTGCTTCAGTTTGAGTGTCACTTATTGCTACTTTTGGAATCACCTCCTTCAATATAGCAGAACATTTAGACGTCATGTCCAGTGTAGCTTTAACTGTATTGGCTGGTGCTGTAGCTTGCTGTGGTGGTTTACAAATTTCAAGGGATTCAGAGGACTGACCTAAAAGAGGATGCTGTCTTGGTAACAATGCCCTCCTATTACCAGATGAAATCTCCTCTTTCCGATCACAGCATTTTACCTGATTACCCGTGATAGTGTGCGAATGATGTTCCTCAGCAGGTTGTGAATGAATATATTCTGTTGTCTGGCCCTGAGGCTCTGGTGATTCTCCTCTATATGACAAGTCAATGGAGTTGTGATGACTAGGACTTGCATCTGCTTCCTCAGAAGTGAATCGTTTTCTCTTTGTCAATGACAGTGCCTCACAGACAGGATCCTTTGATGGCACACCTGTTTGTTGAGTGTGCTGGGCTGTTGTTTTGGCAGACATATCTAACGTTGCTTTAAATGAGTTTGCTGGTGCCGTCTCCTGATATTGCTGAGCCTTCCCACTAGACTGATAGGAAGGAGATGTAAAAAAGTCTTTCTTATTGTCAACAGGAAGATGCTGTCTAAAACAAGTTGTCACTACTAGTGGATTTTGCCGCATCTGCTGTCCCTGTTCCTGAGGTTCCACTTCCTTTTTTACAACAGGGCTTGCCAGAGGCGAGGTTTGTACAGGTTGCATTGATTCCACTTTTGCAGTTTGCTTGAGACCTACAAGGCTAGATGCTTTACTGGAAACATGAGCAACTGAAGAGCATGTTGCTGTTGATAATATTACAGTAGAGTCAGAACTTGTTGATAACCCCCCAGATAATATCATAGATGGTTTGAATGAAACATTAATTGCATCTTTGCCAGAGACTGCAACATCAGTCTGGTTTGTACCAGTTGTTGTACTCTGTGGACTGGACCATCTTCTCTCTGATTTGCTGTGTTGATCATCTGGCCTGTAGCTGTTTTGAGAAATTTTTCTCAGAACTGAAACTCCTGGACTTTTCTGTAATGGACCTATGGCAGGAATAAGACATTCAGCTGCATCTTCCTCAGTCACTTTAGTAAGATCTACAGCAACTGTGGTCCTGTCAACCAAGTCCACATTAGTATCCATCTGCTGTTTTTCTTTTAATCGTTTCAACTTGTACTTTGTAAAGTCAACAACTTCATCTTTTTGTACAGATTCTATGTTGACCTCTGTTGCATCGTTTTCTTCTATATTTTTGTTTTTATTAATTGTAGAAGAAAAATCTAGGACTTTATTGGCTATAGTGCCAATTGTAGAACCAAAATTATTATTTCTGTTGTAAAGATAGGCTTCATTATGGGTAACTGAGCCATCATTCAGTATATGTAACTGTGGTGTAGTTTTCCGATCTGAATCTGGTGCCTGCTTTTGAGACACAGAGGCTGTTTGGTCCACTGTATTAGTACTGCTGGCTTTGCTAATATCACACATAATGGTTGTCTTATTTGTTTGAGATAATACTCTGGGTTCATCTATCTGACTTGGCTGCCTTGTAAGCTGAGACCTTTGTGGGGAAACAGTTGAGGTAAATTTAGTGGGGGGCAAATTCCTAACAGAAGTGGGCTGTGCTGAAAGAGTTGAAGAACTGTCGCCTTTACCAACATTTGGTGGTGTAGGCAGTTTCCTTCCCACCTGTACAGATCCTGGTATTTTTGTAGCTGATTGAGTCTGAGGAGGATTTCTCAAAATTTTTGATGTCTCTAAAACCCTGCTTGACAATGATGGCGAGGTAGAAGGTGTTGAGGATGATAGTATTTCAGCTTTACTTGCCTCAGTGTTTCTATTGATAGTGGAAAACATGGAGCTTGACCTTTGTCTTGGCTGGTCTGCAGGGGTACCGTCTACATGCGCAATCCTGATTTCAGGAATTGAATAACATCTGTTTGGAGAGATTGGTGTCGAAGAGCACCTTGGAGAAGGTGCAGGTGAGTGTATAAGTACATCTTCTATTCCCTTATTCTTCCAGTATGGCCCTCCATGTCCACCTTTTAATGACATTAAAGTAAAATCAACTGCCTCCATTGGCTTCTCTTCACAGCTGTAAGTATTTTGTACTGATTCTACCTTGATCTTTTTAAGCTTGTACATAGTAAAATCTTCAGGCTGGTCTGTTTGAGAAGATATAGACTCCTGGAACATTTGAGAAAAGCTTTCCAAATTCATATTCATTATTTTTTCACCTTTTCTAAGGGCAGAAGTTAGGTCCATGGGTGTATCTGAAAACATAGGCTTATTCTGTTGCAGTCCCGGAGTCCAGAGGCCTTTATCTTCGGTGCAAAGGGGGATTTTAAAACCACATAGGGTCACTTTGTCCTTTTCTCTTTGTTTCAGAATATTAGCAATATTTTCAGTAATATTTTCTAGAGTTTGAACATCCTCTGGTGCAGCATAGGCATAGAGGTGTCGACCAGCTCTATCAGTTAAAAGAGAATAAATATAATCCTCATCTGTAAAAACATAATATCCACAGTCTCCAGTCTCAGCTGGCCACCACAACCCTTGTTCTAATAGTGAAAGCCATTGTTGATACCATTCAGAATCCTCAAAGTGCATTTCATCATCCAAATCTCCTGTAGCTCGAGCAGACCTGCTTAAATCCATAGCACCACGTGTTAAATCCATAGGACCCTTTTTTGTGGCAAGTCGTTTTAAAAACTCAGTTGCTGATTTCAAACCAAATTCTTCATCTTTTACTTCACTGCTAACACCACGTTTTTCCATTATTTGGCTGAATTCCTGTACACTGCACTCGGTAAGTGACTGACATCTATTTAACCGTGTCTTTGGTTTTTCCATGGACAGATTTACAGCACTACCTCCAGCAATCCAAGGTTTTCTGTTTCTATCAAGATCATTTAAATGGTCACAGCTACTCCATGCTTTCTTTTCTCTGCAACTCATGTCAAACAAAACCAGATCTTCATCTGACTCAAGAAAGCGATTTCTACTCTCGAAAAGTTGGGCAGCGGAGTCCTTCCAAGGATGTGAGGGTATATTGAAATGACTGATATCCATTTCCCTAGGATTCAAATATTTGGAATTTTCCCATTGAGGCACTCTAACCGTTGATGGTCTATTATCTTGGCAGGGCTGATACCGTTCTGGAACTTGATTGGCAAGGGCTTCAGCAAGGGCGTAATCATTGAGTTGCTGCCACAGAAGAGCTTCTATGAGACATTGATGCTCATAGAGCTCTGGTTGAATAACACCATACTCTGCAAAGTTGTATAAAAGATCCTTGTAACCATATTCGCCTTCTGTCCCATACAAGAGACATTGAATTTCCTCAAGATAACGTTGGGTTGGAGAAATTGTAGGCTCTTTCCAAATCTGAGACTGCAGTGGCTCTTTACTGGTTTCAACAACTGCTGCACTTGAAGGGATATCCTCCTTAACCTTTGGTATTAAATGATCAAGATGGCCGTCACTTTCCTTTACAAGGGTAGAATTGCTTCTAACACTGGGGCCTGTTTTCAAAATGCTGGATAACAAACTCTGAGGTTTGCTACTTGTGCTTGTTTTTGGATCCTCCTTCGCAGGCTGAGAGGTTAATGGATGCTGTACTTTTGATGATGGATCCTCTGTGACACTGAAAAGACCTGAGAGGTAACCTTTTTGAGCTGGAGCTTTTAAATCCTTCTCTGTTTCCACATCTTGGGAGGAATGTATCTCTACTGGTTTGGTTCTTTGAATCTGCGGTCGCCCCTGTCCTGCACGTGGCTGCTGTTGGTGCTCTGTTGTTTGAAGGTTCACCTGGTCAGATGGTGATGATGGCTGTTCCATGGTACCTGATATTTTGTTTAACAGGCCTGAGAATAATCCCCCTGATTCAGACTGGGCTGTATTTTGCCCTGACTTAACAGGTGGTTGATCTGTCTGAGAAGGTTTTGATGACTGCTGTTCCTGTGGTACATTTTCACTAGATGCAAGCTTCAGAATACCTGAAAGCAATCCTCCACTTTGACTAGACTGTTGGGTTGCTGTAGGCTGAGAACTTGCCATCTTGCCAGGCTGCTGCTGTTGTTGATGTGATGTCTGACCAAACAGACCAGACAAGAATCCTCCTTGCTGACTGGGTTGAGACAATTGTTGATTTACAGACTGACCTGGCCTGCTTGATTTATTGTCCTGTTGCATTCCAGTCTGTGGGGTGGGCTGGGGTGGTCCATTATCAGCAGATGCTAACTTGTTAAAAAGCCCTGACAATAGTCCACCCTGCTGTGGTTCTGGTGCAGAGGTAGCAGGTTGTGGAGAGATCTGATTTTGCCTTCGCAGAGGTTGTCTGTTACCTTGGGTCTGATGTTGGTTTGAATGACTAACAGGTGGCTGTTGCTGTGTTGGGTGAGTAGGACCTGATGAGAATAACCCAGAGAGGAAACCTCCCTGTTGATTAGAATGTTGCTGCTCTGGTTGGCTCCGCACTGCAGACTGTGGGGTGCCTGCATCTGCCATTTTGTTGAATAATCCAGTGAACATCCCTCCAGGACCACTGGGGGGCTGTTGTGGAGGGACTTGGTTTTGTCTTTGTAGATTTTGTCTATTTCCCTGTAGCTGATTACCCTGACGTCCAGATGGGCTACTCTGTTGTGGGTCTTGTGAGACTTGGGCTGAGTTTACAGGAGCAGAGTCTTGCCCCCCAATTCCAAAGATACCAGAGAAAAATCCTCCTTGTTGAGGAGAAGCATGGTGCACTGGTCTTTGGTTAGTTTCTTGAGCAATAGGCTCTGATTGTAGCTGAGATGGAGGAGGATTAGGTTCCACAATCTTGCTCAAAAGTCCTGGCAACATGCTACCTGGTTGCTGATTTGGTTGTGCAGCCAAAGGTCCTTTTGCTGGCTGGGTTGCAGTTTCTGTGAGTTTCAACAAGCCCCCAAACAATCCACTAGGTGGAGCTGTTGCTTTTGGAGGTCGTTTTTCTGTTGTTTGTTCAGTTTTTTGCTGTTGGTTTGACTGCTGATCTGAGGCTACAGGTTGCCTTAACTGCTGGTCAGGTTGATCTTTGTCAGGGGGAGGTGCTTCTGTTGAACCAAATTTCATCAATCCTGACAAAATACCTGCTGACTGAGTAGAAGGAGATCTTTGGCTCAAGTTTTGTTCAAGTCCTTCAATTTCCACTGTATGGTCAGCCACATCTGGTTGTGACTCGTGGCTGGACTGACGTGCTTGAGAACCAGTCACTGTGTCTGAAGCTTTTTTCAAGAGCCCAGATAAGAATCCTCCGAAAGGTGGCTGTGCAACAGTATGATGTCCTTGTGTTTGAGTTGGAATTTGATCAGACTGCCCTCCTGGCAATGCTGACAGTGATTCATTTGCAGAACCAGAATCATTATCTGAGGCTAGTTTTAAAAATCCAGATAACAGTCCGCTCGACTGTTGTGTGGCAGAATTCTGTTGGGTTTGGGGAGAAGACTGGGAGGGTGATGAAAATAGGCCTGAGAATATCCCCACACCCTGTTGAGGATGACTATCCTCTTCCTGGGCTTTCTTGCCAGATAATACATCTTCTGATGATCCTAATTTTAACAATCCAGAGAAAATTCCTTGAGACTGTGGTTGTGATCTGGCTTGTTCCACGGGTTTGGATAGACCTTGGTTTTTAAAGGTGACATCTGCTTTGGACTGAACTGAATCTATCTTGCACGGGATATCTAGTTCAGACATTGTTTGCTCCTGGGGTAATTCTGTTCTGCAGACAGTGCTCTCTGTGGTTTCAGGTAGCATTTCTTCCGTTTGTGGCTCAGTCTGACCACTAGGCTTTGTTAGAATCACAGTGGGAGGCATTTGTGGTTTTTCAGGTTGCTTGGCTGGCTCATTTGGGGCTACCTTAAACAGGTTTGAAAACCAGCCAGTTTCTTTGTTTCCTTTTGGTACACTTTCAAGAAGTGCAGTATGACTTGGGGAGGGAGTTCTTGCGGGAGTGGGGGATGGATTTTTTGGTGGGGTATTGGCATCTTCACCAGATGCAAACTTAAGAATTCCTGAGAACATGCTTCCTTCTGCTTTTGGTAGGGTTGTTGGGATATTTTCCGAGGATAAAAATGGGATTTTGAGTTTGCTGCCTAAAAATGACTCCTCTGCAGGCTTAGTGTCAGTATGCAAGGAAGTTTCAGGAGGAACTGTTGATATGAGGTTAGAGAGGGATTTCTTAAAAGGACTGAAAAATCCAGCTTCCTCTGAAATGCTTTCAGGTTTTGGTTCCGATATTGGACTTCTTTGCTGAATATCAGGCAGCTCACCAGATGACTCTGTCTCTGGAAGAAGCTCTACTGACCCACTTTCTGTTTCAATCAAAAGCTCAATTGATCCACTTCCTGGTTCTGACAAAAGATCAACCGATCCACTTCCTGAACCCGGTCTAATTTCACTGGACAACTGTCGCTCTGTTTGTATGACCTCTCTATTAGGACTGGTTATGTTTACCGACTCTGGCTGGGACTCATTACTTGCAGCAGATGCACTTCTTTCCTCTGATGGCTGAGGTGATGGCACTCTAGCTGGTGAGGCACTGGAAAAAAGTCTCAAAGGACTAAGCCTTCCTAGCATGGATTCAAAACCTGATGTGGATTGGTGAGCAGTGGGTGCACTGCCTTGCGCCTCTGTGCCAACATGTGTTGATGTTTGATCAGCATCAGTTTGAGGATTCGGTTCAGAGGATAGAAAAAGAGACTGAAGTGAAAACTTTTTTTCTGCTGTGGGCTCCTGAGACGCAGGAGGAACTATAGCTACTGGAGGGGAAGTACCACCACTTTTGGGAATAAATGAGAGCAGCTTTGAAATGCTGGACTCAGGCTGAGGTAATGATTGGGCAGTAGGAGGATGAGTTGCAGCAGTAGCAGAGCTTTCTGTGTGTTCAGTACTGGCTTTGGGGATCAAAGAGAGCACTTTTGACATACCAGAGTCTGCCTGTGGTGGTTGGGGGGATGAAGATGTGCCAGAGGCTTCTACCTCGGTGGTAGACTTTGATCCTGTTATTGTATTAAATAATGAGCTCATGGCATTCTTTACTCCAGCTATCCCCTGTTCAACGGCACTGTCCTCCTTAACTTCAGGATTGACATCTTTGCTATTACAATCCTCAGGTTCAGGTTGCACAACTTTAGCATTAGTAGGCAGTGGTGGGAGTTTTCTTCTAATAGGTTTAGGCATTGGTTCATAATTGTTAATTTCCTCTTCTTTTATAGCCAGATATTCAGAAACTGAGTCAACTAAGCTCTGAAGTTCATCGATTGGATCTATGTATTCATCACCTGGCTCCTCTATAAGGGACAACACAGGATCTTGTCCAAGACTTGTTCTCCCTTTGCTTGTATAGCCTTGTCCTCCAAAAGGTGACATATACTTGCCAGGGTAGTAGTAACTTTCATACTCATAACTAGCATCCCCCTCAGTGAATGTCAGATCATCTAGTTCCTCTTCTGATCCAAAGGAATACTGCATCTCATCTGAACCAACTGAACCATAACTCTCCCTGATCCTTGCAGCATCTTCCCGAGCAGCCTCCTCCTCACGAAAGGCTGCATAGCTCTCAAGTGTGTCCTCTAAGGCAGTTTTGGCCCACAGTCTGGTCTTGTAAAGTAGACCTTCTCTATCTGTCTGCTGTCGTAGCTGTTTGACAGAGGGAATAATATCAATTTCAGGAGGCGATGATTCATCCTCAAAGCTTCCAGCTTCCTTATAAACTAACCGTACTTCTCCACTACCAAAGCTATGATTCTGTGTGTGTGCCCTGCCATTTGGATCCTCCGTACCCTCAGGGGAAAGCACATCACATTCCACTGTTTGATAGAACCTGCTGCCTTTGGACTCACAAGGGCTGTCACTGATCCGATAGATGATGCTTTTATCTTCATCCTCCCACATTTTCTGCTCAATGTTCAAGTAATCGTCCAGGACACCTGACTCAGGCACTTTATATTTACTCTCCCAGTCCTCCACACCCATACCTGAGTCAACAGGGATTATTCTTACTCCACCCTTACTGTTTGATTTTCTGAATTCAAGTAAAACAATAAAAGTGCCATGCAGGAAGCAGCAGAACGTGATGCAAAAAAAGAAAGAGAAATTAAGCATTAGACATAAATCAAAAAGAGTAGCTCATGCAAATAAAGTGTTCATGCACGTAAATAAAAAGAATAGCAAAAGACAGATATGTGTAAGTAAAAGAAATTTGATGTGAGTGCCTTTGTTTTTTTTTTACATGTTTTGCAGTTGTGCTTTGGCTTTGCACATAGAAAAGGGTAAGGTAAGTTGCAGCTATTTGGAAGGCATGGTATTTGTCTCTAACAGTTTTTTGTTCTCTGGTTTTGTTGTCCCATGGCAACACATACACTACCAGTCAAAAGTTTGGACACACATAGGAATGACCATGTTTTTCATGAAAAGATACATGTCTTCAGT
>JAUMHL010000030.1:23245517-23256032 GCA_032362345.1 Sandelia bainsii
TTGATGTTATGAAATCTGCTTTTCTTTCACAAACATGGTCATTTCTATGTGTGTCCAAACCTTTGACTGGTAGTGTAGTACATAATGAATATACCTACAGTACATCTGACAATATGTGAACTGGAACACGTAACAGATTAGACACTTAATTTTACATCAACAATGGACATAATTACAGCAAACAGTAATTACTATTAATTATAATTTGAAATACTTTAAGTGTTTCACACCCTTTATCAGTGGTTTCTGATGGTAACACTGCAATGATGAAGTCAGAAATTGTGTGTTAGCTTATGTGTGTATGTGAGTGGTCATGTGTTTACCTGGCTCCCCTCATTTCTCTATAGTCTAGCTCATAGCTTTGTATAGAGTCAGACTCCCTGGACAAGTTCTGATGTTGCACCCTGCGTCCAATAGGGTACTGGTGCACAGATGAATTTGTCTGGGAGGTGTTATGGAACCGTGGAGGTCTGGTGCCTGTCTCACTGCGGTAGTCACTATCGCGGTCGTCCATTGCACTATCGTGGTCATCAAAAGCTGGGTGAAAGACAACAGAAATACTTCAGGAAAACCCTGGTTAGATAACATACTGGGCAAATAAACTCTTAGAGCTTTAGTAGATTTTCAGATACTGTCCTTGCTCTTTTGTTTTATGTGATTGAATGCAGTGCCAATGCATTGTCATTTCATTCTTCTTTCCATTTCATTCTGTGTAAACCCTCCTTTGTAGTGCGGACATTATCACACAGATTAATAGTGTAACTTCGAAACAACTCGTATTTAGACTGGAGGTTAAAGTTCACAAAGTTAAAAATAAGAAATAGATGGGGTAGATGGATGACAGTCAAGTAGCATTATGATATGATGATTACAATCAGGACTCAGTTTAATGTTAAATGTGAAAGGCAGAATTCTAGGATACTTTCAGGAACAATTGTTTGAATAAATAGCTCCCTCTTGTGGTAGCAAGCATATAACACAAAGCACATGAGCAATCATCAAAAGGAGTGAACAAGAAATGTGTCTAGTAGAAACAAACAATGTAACTCCAAATGCCACATAACCCATGTCAACAAAATAGGCACTTGTATTCTGATTGTACTTTGATTTTATTTTGAAGCGTACAATAGAGTGAAATTTAAATTACAATGAAGACAAAGTAGATTAAATAAATAATTGAGAAAGGTAAAAACAAAAAAAGCAGCTTTATGTCATGCAGTGGAGAGAATGACGAGCCACAGGGAAAATAAACAACATCCGTACGTACTCTGCTGGTCGCTCCATCCAAAATAACTCCAGCTGCCTGGTGGTATCGAGGCGAGTTTTAACAAGAATCCAGGAAGAAAAGTAAAATTTCATTACTGAAGAATCAAACCAGTAACTCTAACGGTTGATGGCCAAATGAGTATGTAACACGTAACAGAACTGAAAACACTCAAGACTATGAAGCTTGATATAAAGGATGAATATCGCCCTACCAGTGAGAGGTGAATAAGAACTAAGTAGAGCTGCCCTAAAAATGTGATGACCAAATCAATTTCACGTACATTATACATACATAATCAAAAGTGACACAATAAAACAACACCTGCAGGGAAAAGTAGTTTCACGCTTGATTTTTCTTAGAAATCTCAAAAAGGGAGGAGTAAAAATATTGTTGCATAAAGAAAGCAACACAGAACACAATGAAGGAACACATTTAAACATACATGTGAAAGGGCTATAGTATGAACACCGTATATGTAGTTGTACTTCAATACTTACAGCACTGAGAGGGCACAGATGGCATGCGCCTTCTCTGGACCTCTTCCTGCAATGGATACTACCACGAGAGAAAAATAGAAGCAAAAAGGAGAGAAAATAGAGAAAATGTGAAGAGGTTAGACAACAAAAACAATTTAATATCAATATCTGTGCTGTAATACCCATTATTTCACATTAGGTGGCAGCAGAGAAGCAACACAAACTGCAGCATCACTGGGAAATGGGCACAGTCCAACTAAAAGGTTTATAAAACTAAATAAATATGGAAAATACTTAGTGGCATAAAGACTGTACTGCCCTGTCCTATTAAGTGCTACAGCATAGAAAATTCACTTTCTACTGCATGTTTGCAGAACCCCTGCATTTCTACTCCAAAAAGTGGCAACGATTTGAAAAGTTTATTTCTGCTTCTCCTCATGATATGTGGCTTTCTGCGATACAGTAAATGCAGGGCAGCAAACTTTTTATTTTCAATGATGTTTTTACACACAAAAACAGAATTCCATACTAACCTTTAGTGCTTGAAGTGACACCAAGGGTTCATTACCACTGCACAACCTCTTAACCACCTCATCTCTACCTACTTTCAGAGTCTTATATTTGCTTGCGTGAGCTCAGATTTAACATCCATAATAGCTTAATAATTAATAACCTATTAACAGCAAGAAATAGAAAATATGCATTTTTAGTAAACGTACCTCGTCATGTATCCGCATGGTGTTGATCCGCTCCAGTTTACTGGTCCAGTACTGAGCCTCGTCCTCTGGTATATCTGGTCAGAAGAAATACAAGAACAGAAAATGAGAAAATACAAACAGGAGAGTGCAAGAGAGGGTGGAGGAAATAAAGGCACATGGGATGGAGGGACAGGTGGAGGGAGAGCTGAACAATTGGACTGAGGAAGGGGTAAGTTAAATAATAGAGGAAGAAGGAGAGAGCTAAACACAGAATGTGAGGCAAAGTGAAAGAAGAATGACCACAGGCACTGTAGTTCCAGTTCGCTCTCTTCCTTACTTTCCTGTACTATCCTGTCTTATCCCATCCACATTGCTTGATGTGCGCCCATCTTATATTCATGGGTGTTTAATAGCTGATGAGGTGGTTTCCTTTTGGGGGCCTACAAATAGATTCAACAACCACCTCAGAGGGGTCACAGGTCATCCCCAAGCCAGAAAAAGAAAACAAGTTGAGGCAGAGGAAGAGAAAATATACGAGAGTGGGGAAAATGTAAAAGCTAGACTACAGTCTGTACAAAGTTTCCAAGTGAAAAACTTGAAATTTGTGCATCTGTGTAGTGATTTTCTGCACTTGTTTTAGTTAGTTAATTATGTTTTTACTCAGCTTGCTACGTAGCAGCCAGCCATACAGTATTGGGCAGCCACAAAAGAACGGATCTTGTATATTTTAAATATTAATTAAAACACAAATTACAAATACATTAGTAATACTTAAACAGTGTATTGTTTTGTTATAACTACCCCAAATACATTAATGCACATTATAATGTAGAATTAATGTGCAATTAAAGGGATGATTTAGTATACTGTATGTAATGTATCAAAGTAAATTAATAAATTTACTTAATTTATTTATATAGAACCAAATCACAACAAAATTCATCTCAAGGCACTTTACAGTGTAAGGTCTAAGTTTTATGCAGTCAGTTATTAATATGTTTAAGTGCAGTGAAACACTTATAATCATGCTTAAGTACTAAATCAACTACACTAACTAAAAAGGTAAAGTAAAAGTACCACTACATACAGACATTTGGAATGCGTTTTTGTGTTTCAGTACTATAATACAGTAAATTCTGACCCAGAAGATGCAGCTCCTTGCTGATTAGCACCTATGTTGTTAACTGGATGCCAATTACTTTGACCTTTTTTTTTTTTTTAAAGCAGTTCTCAGAGTTTCCTAACACATGGAAACTACTATCTTATCTCCATCTCCAGGCTCTGGGTTTGTGACAGAACGAGCAAACAGCAGCATGTAGCTGTGCCATGTTGACATCAGGTTAGTGTTGCTAAATAAAGGAAAGGGAAGGGAAGCTTAGGAACAGACACTTCAGACATCTCTCTGACTGACAGCATGCAGAGGAAGCAAAGTGATTCATTGAAATGTTGCTATTTAGCAGAAATAAAAACAGCGCGACATAAAAGTCAAGCGGAACATTTAGGAGTATATTTGGGCATCCGCAACATTACTGTGAAGAAACTCTTCATAAAATCTTTATGAACCCTAATGGTACTTCCACAAGCTCTAATTCCTCTACAAGCCCATGGGAATAAACCATGGCAGCTGAACGCGAGCTCACACAAGTCAGTCGTGAGCAGAAGGAAACTCCGCCTGGTGACTAACAAGCAAAGAAGAAGAAATATTATGTCCAACACAGGTTTCTTGTACTTTGGTTGGAGTCAAATATTTGTGTACAAGGAAAAATCATATATTCCGTTGGCGTTCTGCTCCAACGGTTTAACTATCTGTAGTGGGACAGACTTTATTGTACTGTATTATTAAAATTTCTCTCTGTTTTTCTGTAGGTTTGTAGATTTAACTCCAGCAGAGCTAAGTGTAAACGTCTATTAATACAGTATAATTTACAATACTAAAGAAAGATGTTGTTTTCTCATATTTGTTGATCTCATATTTGTGCATTTTGATACGCTATGTGCAGTTGGGAATAAATGCACAGTAAAAACAACAGATTTGTGTTCATTTTAAAGGATGATGAGGCTGGCGAGCTTCTATATTTTTGTTATTGTCAACCAATCCCACAAAAACCAACAAAGAATTGCATCCACTCACTGTAACATCTGTGAATCCAAAACTGATTTTAGCTCATTCGTCTGTGAGCACCACTGTTGTTCAAAAGCTATGAAAAACACACCACTGAGTCACACGGCTGCACTGGGTGATATGTTTCTTGCTTGGAAAGAAAGGCGCTCCAAATTCTCCCAACAAGCATAATTCTTTACTTGACTCTTTCTTGTGGAAGTCCCAGAGACTGTAAAAAGCAATGGTCATTCTGAGCCTTTGGAGTATTATTTTAATGAAAAATACCAAGATGACATTTTTTGTAAGGAACAAACATGTCACCCACTGCAGCGCTGTGGCTCATTTATTTATTTTTTATGTTTGTTTTGTGAACCGTCAGTGGAGGAGACCGATTATCATTCAGCCATAGACTGAGTCAAATATTACCCAGAACTCAGAGCAGAGTTACAATGCTGCCAGATCTTCTCATTGTAAAGAATATTTTCTGCTGCTGTGGTTGTGAACATGTGTTATATTATGAGTACATGTGTGTTTGTGCACACATGCATACCAAAGGGTAACTCAAAGCGGGTGTCCAGCAGCACTTGGTGTGGAGTTGGGTTGGTGGTCCCACAGATCTCATCCTCTCTCATTAACACCTCCGAGTCCAGAGCCGTCCACTCTCCTGGTCCCTCCTGAAGGAGAGAAAGAAAAAGACAAATGCAGAGAAATAGAAAAAAATAGACCAACTAAGAGAAAGAGTTGATCAAATGTAGACTAAAGATAGGCTGATGGAAAAATGTATTCACTCAGAGGAGTCAACAGGGTAATTGGGAGCTGAATTAAGCGGGGAAGGAAGAACGCTTCAATAAACCTGAGCAAAGATGAAGAAGAAAGAAAGAACACTGGCAGTGCAGACCGTGATAGAACAGAGGTGTGCGTTTACTGTGCTTCAAACTTAGTGAGGAAGTCAAACATTGGGGGCTGCATTATTAATGACTGCACAGGCGGCGCTGCCTCGCATTCAAACTCTCCAGAAAAAGTAATGAGGTTTAGACGCAAGACAAGTCTTCACGCAGAGCGCTAAAATGAATTGGCAACTGTGTCTAACTGGCAACCTGTGAGCTTACTGACATAGCTGACAGGTAAAGAGGGAGTTTTAATAAGTAATCACTGGTAGGTGGAAGGTGAGTGTTTATTTAGTGAGCAGCCTAAGAAGCACATCTTATAAACAGTAAAATGAATTTTATTTTGTTTATTTTAACATTTAGTACAGAACACAGCCTGTACTGTAGGGAGGGCTGGCAGTGTGGGAGATGATGCCACATTATTTCTCTGTCTCTTTATTTTCTGTGGCTAAAGTATAAAAAGTGTAACAAGGTGCAGTTGCAACTGAAAAGGCACAGAGCTTTATGCAACATTCACATCATATCATATAAGCAGCAATGTGTGTGTGTTCAAAAACATGTCTAACATGGTAATAATTTGACATTAAACTTAAGCCCAGTGCATTTATGTGTATGGATGACTTGACAAGCATGTGTTTGAGTTGCAAGTGTGTTACCTCATCCGACTGTCGAATGGTGTCCAGGGGTATCAGCGCTGTGCCGATCATAGTGTCCCAGATCAAACCTTTGTTCCACAGCTCCACCACAAGACCTGATTCCAGGTGATTTATCTCACTGCAGAACGACACATGAACAGCGTTATTTACACAGTAAAGTCCTAAACCTAGCATCAGAATTACAGGAAGGTCTATAAAAAGGGTTCTTTATAGAATGATAGTAGTCCAGGGTACAAGGCACCCTTCTTTATAAAGACTTTGGATTTTTCTTTTTAGAGTAACAAAGGCATTGTTAGAAGTAAAGATGAAGAAGAAGTTGTAGATGAACAAGAAAATGGTCCATGTTGGTTTTGGATACAGATGACAGAGGTACTAACGACAAACTCATCTGATATTCTGTTTAAAGGTTAAGCAGCAAACCTAGCATTAACTTTCACATAAACATTTAAAATAATGTTATTATTACAGTGTGTCATCAATAACCGTGACAATGCAGTGGATTTAGTTTGAGGTTTTAACTCCTAACGCTGTTAGAAATGCTGTGAGAATACTACACCACCGTTTAGAAGCAGAGCATGAGGTAAAGCCTCACTCTGGACTAGAGATCTCATTTAAAGAAAAGCATTTGCCAGGATCATTTTGGATCATGTTGTGTGTATTGTAAATGTTAGTGCCATACAAAGTCCAATGAAGCAGTGATGGATATAGTGTTTTTTGTTTTGGTTGATGTTTGTACCTGAAGTGGACAATACAAATCCACAAATTTGGCTGACATAAAAACATGATGTAGATCTTCTCACTTTCCCCTTTATAAATACACAATAGTTACATCTTAGTGGCTGTAATTGATCTGTTTTAAAGTTTTATGTTTAGCCTCAGTAGTATATTTTCATGTAACTAGACTATTATATCTATAATTAAGTTGCATCTGATGTTAAAACTACTCAACTAAATTTGACCTGTATTTGTATTCACATACTACAAGTTTCGTCCTGGAATTGACCATAGTCTGATGTAATACAGTACCTTTCCCCTCCCATCGGGTCAGTAAGTAGGCCAGCTTTATCCTAAAGTAGTGAGAGTGAAGGATGACAGCCGTCATCTTCTGACAGATCCGTCTTAAAGAGAAGACAGTAGTCGAACTGTCTCCTTTCCTCATCTGCATATTTATATATTCACAGTTCCATTCCTATTCATATCGCCTCAGTTTGGCTGTCAGTCATCCCTGATGACACTTCACAGCTGACATGATGGATAGAAGAGGGAGGGCAAGAGAAACTGGGAGGAATCTTAGTGTGTGTGTCTGTGTGTGTGTGTCTGTGTGTGTGTGTGTGTGTGTGTGTGTGTCTAGGTCTGTGCAACTACGGACACTGAAGAAGTCAGCCAGCTAAATATGAATTCAATCAAGATGATACCAGTCCTACATGATTACTAATAACCACCTCCATTCGTGTGTTTGCTTGTTTACATGCTTGTCTGACTGCAAAGGAGATTTTCCTATAATGGATTGCTAATGTAGAGTAATATTGTACCCGTATCATTTAAAAGATACTACTGACTTAAAAGAGTATTTTTTAAATCAGTAGCTGGCAGAATGAAGCACAACGTAGGGCTGAGGCACCTGCATTCAAAATTCAGTGTGATATGCCTGCACTCAAAAATGAGCTACAACCCAACCATGGCTTTCCAACCATGCATATTGGCTGATTTAAACACGTAGTCTCAGGTTTATAGTCGTTTTTTGTGTAACTAGTGGCTTTGGTGAAAACACACTCTAGTTCCCTGAACATGTGACCTGCTATTCTGACAATCTTTGACACCAAAATCACCGCAAAGCCATGTGTTGCTCCTGGGAGCTGCTCGTTTTTTTTTTTATGACTGGCACGGTGGATGCTGTTTACCTCCCATCTGACTGCGGCGATTCCTGCAAGAATCTGGACCTGCATCCAAATGCATAAAGTAGAATGCTCTAAATATTTCACAATGTTGAGAAATATTTTGAAATATTGTCTAAATCTATACCTAAAACAGTCACTTATTTTGTAGCCCACAACCTCAATTTCTATCAAACTGAGGTTGAATCAACTTGATTTCCTCTAAGTCGTCTTTGACAATGATGAAAAATAGTAATAATGATAAATAATAAATAATATTACCTCAGGGTATAAACTGTGGTTGCCTTGTGAACTCCGCCCATCGGAAGCAATGTGTTATGTAACATAGTTAGACCTGAATCTGAAGGTTTAAATAAAAAAACTAAACCACACAAAAAAGAAAAAATGTTTTATGATGTCCCACCTGATTTTACTCCATGAGATTATCTCATTTAAACCATGAAGCATAAAACCCCAAATAAGATTAGAAATAGGTCTGACGCCAACCTGTCTCTGACTCACAGACCAGACGTGTGTGTGTGTGTGTGTGTGTGTGTGTGTGTGCACAAGATCTTGAAGCATTACAGTACATGCAACTCTGGCACACGGGCTCCTTAAAGCCCATCCGCTACTGAGGAAATTGTTTGTAGTAAAAGGGAATGAGACAAATGAGACAATAAGACAAAGGAAAAGTAAAACAGTGTAGAGATGCTCAGCACAAGGCTTTATCCCAGATCATTAACAACATGTCTCATTCATATTTTATTCTTCTTTGATTTGGTCAAACACATTTTTGTACATGCTGAGTTCTCAATACTGTACATAAAGTGTTTTTGTCATGCAGTATTAACAGCTGAGTTGATGCTCTTAAAAGAACAATGTCTTGGGTCATAGTCTTGTTCTACCCTGCAGTGCTGTTTCTGTATGTGTTATGTTGTTACTATTTTTCCCCACTGGCATTTACCCCAGTGCTATTAAATGGAGCAAATCAGTTTAAATAGATTTTTATGGCAAATTATATCAAATTTGTTGGGAGCAGACACTGACTATTGTAAATAATTGATTTTAGTAATAGTGAAAAGAAAAATTAGGTGATGCTAATCAGTGTATTCAAATAATGTAAGAGCAAAATAAATAAATGGTTAAACAAAACAGTTTGCTACATGTTGCTAATGTGCTCTTGGAAATCCATGTAAATATCCAAGTGATGCCTTCTTTAAATGCAGATGTGGGCAAAAATACTCAGCAGTAACACAGCAGCACAAACAGTGGTGTTGGCAGCCTGTGGTGAAAGAGAAGAAAAGTGTGTGCAGTATAAAGAAAAAGTCAATACCACAGAAAGCAACAACGGAGACAGAAGAAGAGAGACGGAGTCTGAGGATGCACAAACAGAGACGAGCACGTGAGGCCTCTCGACCCTGAGCGTAGTGGGATCAGTACTGAAATGCTTATCTCCTTATCCCACCAGCAAACCAACCCACCAACCAGCCCGTACACAAACACAGAGGCATCTGTGCGAGTGGCTGTCGATGTGCCGAAATCTCAGATTTAACAGAGTAGGAAGTAGAAAGAGCAGAAGATGAGTGAGAAGAATGTGACTAAGAGGTTGTCTGCATAAGAATAAGTTCAAGTTAAACTAAAATACAACTGTTTCTCAGTATGTAACCTCCTGTTATATGTAAAAAATGTCAAAAGGTTAGCAAAGGTTTAGTCTCATTTCGTAACAGACCAAACGTGAACACATGCAAATCGACAATTTAAGCCTGTTGGTTGTTACGTAACGTGATGGTAATGTAGCCCTCATGCACAGCTACAGACTCCACGCAGGTAATGGTGCTGAGGAAAAGGACAAAGAAGCCAACAGTGTGCAGGCTTACGTAGAAAAGAATATGTGTAGGTGTCTCAGCAGGTGCTTTGACATGCGTCATATGCTGACGATGACTTAGGACCTGTCTTGTCCTGTCTCGCTTCTATTCCTCCTTCTACCTATTTCCTGCCATTTCTATACTGCTACTGTCTAATAAAGGAGTAAAATGCCATCCCACAAAAGATCTTTGCCCTTAAACCATGCTAGTGACCCCAAAGGTTGCAATGTTTATTACATCTCACAATACTACAGTATCGATTTGAACACTTTTTCCACTTTTGAAGACAGAAAGCCTGGTGGACTACAGGGATAGATAAGGACATTTTAGTTTGAGATTCTCCAGTTGTTGCCCTTTCATTGTCACAGAAAATGTGTCTTTTATAGTTATTCTCTAAATTATATGAAATTATTTTTTTCCTCAAACAAGCAAAAAGCATTTTCATTATAAAGAAGACATTCACAAGAACGTTCGCCTCGGAGGGCCCCTCAATCGAAAAGTGTATTTTTGGAACTTTTCTTTGCTTGCAACCACTTACAAACAGCAGCAATCCAGCAGTGAGTGTGTCTGTGCACACGTACATGAATGGATTTTGTTCACTTACTAAATGGGGATAATTCAAGATTCAAGATTCAAAACACTTTATTAATCCCAGAGGGAAATTATTTTGGCATGTTACAGCAGCTCTCCG
>JAUMHL010000030.1:23256132-23273527 GCA_032362345.1 Sandelia bainsii
CTCTCTCGAACAACATGATTCGAGAGGGCAGAACTTAATTAACTAAACTATTTACTGAAAAGACCGAAAAATAAAAACAAGTTAAAGAAAGTTTAAGAAAAAGACAAAAAGAGACAGACTGCGAAACAGCCTGCTGCAAGGCTCACGCCTGCGCACAAAAATAATGAATTGGTTTCTTGCAGGGTAATTTAGTGGCTGGCTCGTGAGGCAGATGGTTGGCAGGTGAGCCAAGGTGACAGCACATTAAAACAGGCGAACGTCTCAGTGTGTGTCCACAGGATCTTAGAGCACTTCATTGCTGACAATTGAAGGTTTGTACATGAATGTACGAAAGAGAGGGAAAATGAACAAGCTTAAAACTGATGCTCTGAAGATAAATCTTTTTTTTGTCAGGTTTAGGAAATTGGCAGATTTGTCTCAGCCTCAGCCGTATTAATGCCTCTGCCACATCATGGAGGATGCAACATACTGATGGACACAATCACTGCAAGTATACCATTACTTCAAGTTGTGAATTACTAGAGTTACCAACAATTAGTGTAACTTATACACATAATGAGCAGTTATCTAGTGTTTACTCATTATGTTTACTCAAGCTTGGTAATTTAGTCAGAAACAATAGTGCTACTAAATTTGCATTAAATTAGGGATTTGTTATATAAAGGTTAGTTATTGTGACACGTCTGTACTTCTTAGCATACGAACATGCTACTGTAGATTCTAGCAAGCTACCAAGGTAGCGTGCAAGCAGCTACTGTATGTGCAGCTCATGAGTGTGTGTACCAGATTTCACTGCAATTAATCCAACAGTTGCGATACTTCAGTGACGAAAGGTGCTGGACCAACTGATGGATGCTGTTATTGTGTGACTGCATAGACATGAAGTTTAGTGATTCCCCTGCTAAACAGCCAGATAAATGCCAGTGGAGAATGAGTGTGAGAATGAGAGGCAAAATGCATCTTCGTTCCATGAGTGACTTTTTCTAGATGATGTGAAGTACCCCGTTAAAATGCTTCCTTAAGTTTCACCTTTCTTCCATGTGCCTAAAAATGTAATTCATATAAATAAAAAGATATGCATCAAAGTAGGCTATGTTAAATAGACCAAACAGTTAGAAATGTCAACAGAGAGTGTTATCAGCAGGGGGGAGATAGAGATTGATAGAAGCTTTGAGTGCAGCTGGAAATAGTACCCATTCTCTACTTTATTTTTATTTTTGAGCACGGGGGTAAGACTTTGACGGGATGGATGAGCACAAGCCTGGTTCAGTTCAAACTCATCTCTGACAGAAACTGAAAATGAAAACCGCACCTCACTCTCCATCCAGCACTGTCTGTCTCTCACTCTCTCTTTAATCTGCAGTGTTCGTGCCGGCCAGAACAACAGCACGCCACAGTAAGGAAGCCTCCGGCTGACCAGCAACCTTCTGGCTAAAGTCACCAGCTGTATGTAGCTTCAGCAGGAAAGGATTAGAAAACTTAAGCCACCTGCTCTTTTACAGATGTGACTGGTCTGCCTGAGCCTCAGAAGGGTCCAGGGTTAGACTGCACATCTGGCAAGGCTTTAGTGCCTCGTTTGGTACCCAGCTGGGAGGAGGTCACCTCTGCACAATGCCACATTTGGACTGAGTCTTGCAACTCTGTTGATATTTGTTATGTATCACACTAGGAAAAAAAGCTCAGTGTAAAAGTCTAATGACCAAACTAATTATATGTTTCAGGTTTTTAACCTTGGTTGCTCTCTGTCTTTAATTGCAGATATTACATGTGTGGTAATATCACAACAGGGGGGAGTGACATAGACTTGAAACTACATTACAATATTTTATATTTTTTCAGCAACTATATGTATGACAATAGTGCACTTCAACAATATTTTTTTGCCACAAGTCGCATCAGCATACAGTATTTAGATCTGAGCACACAGTATGGTTAATAAGCCAACAGTATGGCTTCACATTGTGTCTTTGCCTTCCACCATGCTCATTGTGTTCGCAGGCTCATGTTACATGCTCACATTCTGGCAAGTAAGGAAAAACGTCATCATGTAGCTATATTGTCATTTTCATGGGGATAAATTATCACGATATATCATAGAAGATATGACACGACACAGCCCTATATCAGAATAATACCACCAAAAGAGTCATCAAAATCAAGGACATTTCCTCTAACAAACCATTTCTCAACCTGAAAATTACAACATCAGATAGCAAAACACGCACAGGCCGGGATGGTGGCACAGTAGGTAGGGCAGTTGGCTATTGGTAGCTGTCTATGAACCCCAGGGTTGGTGGTTCGCATCCCGGTCCCTCCCTAGTGCCGGTCTTAAGCCCGGTTGGGAGGGATGCATCAGGAAGGGCAGCGGGAGTAAAATCCTTGCCAAATCAAATATGTGGAGTGACTTGCTGTGGTGACACCGAAAGGAAGCAGCTGAAAGATCTTACTTCATATATAGCTAAGAAACAGCATACGTTGATGCACATACAGTATTCACCATAAATGAAGTTTTTGAAATTTAATTTTTGCACAATAACCTGTACAATTTCTGTTTCCCACGGTATCTTTAATGGTGCGATTCTTTTTTCTTCGTACAAATACATTAAAACTATATTTTAGCCCAGTCTGAGCCCAAACATGAGCTAGCCCCATGACACATGACTGTCTCACTCCTCTTCTTGAGACCTTTCACTGTGGGGAATCAAACCCATCTAAAAGCTCTAATGGTGCTACAGCACAAAAAGCTGCTGCCTCTTAGGGAGCCCAAATAATAAGATTCAGGAGCTAATTAGCCATTTAGTATGCCATGGGTTCTTTTTACATAATCATCAACATTTTTCCAATCGCTATGATCATACAGTATGAGGTGATAGTTTGCTTAAGTAAATTTCTTGATATAAGTTGCAAAAATCACTTCAGCCCGGGGAAAGATGCACCACCGGCTGTGGTTCAGGAGGTAGAGCAGTCGTCTGCCAATCGTGACATTGGTGGTTCGATTCCTGGCTCAATTCCTGGCTCCTCCAGTCAGATGTCGAAGTGTCCTTGGGCAAGACACTGAACCCCAAGTTGCCCCCGGTGTGTCAGGTCAACTGCATAGCAGCTCTGCCATCGGTGTGCGAGTGTGTGTGTGCTTGTGTGTGTGAATGGGTGAATGAGAAGCAGTGTAGGTAGAAAAGCGCTATATAAGTGCAGACCATTTACCATTTACCTAAAAGTCATACTTAAAGACAGGTGTTATTTTTTTCTTTGTCTGAAGAATGTATTTTGCAAAAAGAGAGACGTGAAGTGAAAGTGAAAATTACAGTCTGGGTACATCTGGAACAGAAGAGGACAGAGAGAAGTCTTATGTAATCATGTGGATCCACAGTCAATCTATCCAATCCCTATAATCAAGTCTAGGGGGATCAGTCTGCAGGAAATATCTGCAACTGACATATCTGCATATCTGAGACGGAGAGAGACACAGGAAATAAGAATGAAGCAGAGAGATTAATGTATATGCTGATTTGTGTGTGTGCTTTGTAAGATATTGTAAATTCAAATGCAAAACAATTAGCATGATTAAAACTGAAAGCATTACTAGTCATCTTAAATCAGAAAGAAGTGGAATCACTCTAATCTCGATAATTGAGGCACTTCAGAGGTGCCTTACTGAATTTCAGAAAACCATGCTGAACGTTTTTTGTAGCTCTATGTCAACAAGTTGCTATGAGATATGAGAGAGGCTGCTAAACTGAATGTCCACCAGTAGCTGGTATAATCATTGACGCACAGCTGCACAAAACAGTACATAAAAGCAGCTCATGAGCGACAATACATAAAAACACCCAGCACATATTTTGATCAATAATGTTACAGACAACAGATAAAATCAACCACAACTCAGCTGCACACACACCAGACGACCAGTCATTAGATTTGAATTAAACTTTAGGGACTTTGCTCATCATCATAGCATTAGACATTTCAGACACCTGTCCCAAACTCAAGATTCTGTTGCTTAGGTGGGAGCAAATGTACCATAATTTAAACTGTGCTTTTAGTTCTGATTTAAGTGAGTTGCCAGGGGAAATGTAACATGAGTACTTAAATGAAAAAAACAAGCGAAAGCTTTATTCTTACTCTTATCCAGTTCATTCCTGAGTAGTTACTTTCAATCTCTCCACCCGAAGCACTGTGTCAAGCCCTGTCAGCATTGAAACACAGGACAATACAAGCTGAGAATGACTTCAACCAGCTGGATCACAGGCTGCACTTGACAAAGCGAAGAAAACAAAATGGAAAGAGTACGAATAAAAGAAAACCCCCTTCAGAAAATCCAATATGAAATAATAATTGTTTCTCTGCGACACAGCCAGATACAGGATAAGTGCAAGTCAGAACAGCTGCCTATAGAATAAGACCCAAAATCTGTAACACCTAACAAAGTGACTTCAGAAAAGAATAACAACCTGTGATATATAAGGTTATAGTACACCTTTTTCTAGGCAGCAACTGGAGGAGTCTCCCTTCACTGGATATCTAGCAACTCAGTAAGAACTGGGGATTCTGTGCCTTAGTATAACCTCACACAACTGCATATGATGGCTTTAGACTCCTACAGCCTGTTTACACTCAGATCACACATGGATGGCAGAGACACATCACTTTGGTTCATACACACGTGTCTCCAAGGTCTGCTTCACATTACAACATATTCAATGAAATACCATTGAAAAATTTAAACTAGATGTGTAACAACTTCAAATTTAGTCAAATGTAGCCTAGATTTTTTCTAGATGGTTACACAACCGACATGTTGCACTGCTGAGACCACTCAGAAAAACGAACCAGTCCATTAACCTGAAAAAGAGCAATGCCTCATTATTGGAACCAATTTTGCTTCAGGGAGAACTGAACAAAAATGTTGTGTGAAGGTGTGATGTACACATTAGCCCCATCTGAGCCAAACAACCAAACATTAGACCTGTTTGCCGGTCACAATGCTTTCTCTTAGACCATACACACTCGCCTGCTGTCCTCATCAGGTCTAAAAAGTCCTCACGGGTGTCGCTACAAGGAGCTACGTTACTTCAACAAGCATAAACAGTAAACTTAGATTTCTAAATGAGCAACATCTGTACTTTTTCTCCCCTTAAGGCTTAATCATACAAGGCTAGACAATTTATTAGATCCATCGCTGACTCATTCAGTTGTCTGAGCTTGGCAGGTATCTTCACTTTCCATCCATCCAACCTAGTCTGTGTCAGCCGGCCAGACGGGAGTCCCACAGGCGGCTGACGCTCCCTTTCAACTTCAGTGAGCCCTGTTAAGGGCAGCAAGCAAGTCAACTAGCAGGAGATACATGGCCTGTATTCATCTAAGGGCTGACACGCACACTCCAAAGCTTCAATTTCACTCTGCATTTGTCTTGATTTATCCCAAGAGGACTATGTTGTATATGCTGTTGCTGCAAAAGTTACACAAGTAAAGCAAAGCGAAAGAGTGGACAAAACCGAAAGTCATTTCGTTTCAGCTATGAATCCATCATTTTCATTTTCATTGTATATTCACCATATTATTGCCATCACGTGAATACCTAACAATCTCTAAACCTGCAAAGACAAGAGTCTGAACCAACAAAGACATATTGTAGATAATCATTTCAACCAAATTTTACCTTCTCACTACATGAGCATTATGTGAAAGTAATGTTTATTGCTTTATTTATCAGCGTGCCAGTCATTTTAATTTAATATGGGCCTTCAGTGGATGACAAAATGCAAACGCCTGTGTGAGATTTCTACACACCAGATGTACAGTATTTGACTAAGTTTACTGTACGCAGCCATTGTTGGATAATATATTCCAAAGAATAAAAGTACAAACTGCAAGAACAGTGGGAAAATAAATTCCCCAAATAAATTACTGATGCAATGATGGCAAAAACAAAAAAGGGTCGTCTCAGTCTTAACTGAAAATGACTCACAACATGAAGTCTTGTTCCCAACATGGCTGGTCCCCACGGACTGTGATGGTCGTACTCTTCACATTCTGCACCTTCAAAGTCACATATGCATTGATCTTGTCTGGAACAGAGGAGAAAAAAAACATCTATGATATACAGTAGGTTTTGCATTTTGATTGACTGGTAAGATTATTTGTTAATTTTCTGGAAGTAAATGTTTTTAATAAGTACATATTATGTCTTAATGTTACCTTGTTACCTCTGATCTGAAACTCTAGATCTGAACATAAAATCGGAGAACATAAAAATTCCCTCTCTGCAGAACAATAGCCATAATTTTTAGAGGAGTGAAGCATCTCTAGAGCTCAGAATGAAAAGATTAAGGGAGATAACAATCAATAACTAGGGAACACCTAGCTAGTCAGACAATATTGTGATTTTTTTAATATTATGCATTAATATTAAAGGAGATAAAGACATGAGCCCCAACATGACTACAGGATATGACCACAAAATACAGCACTTTAGCTAAGTTTAGCTTGTGCAATACATTATCTTTCCTTTGCATCGCCAAATAGAGCAGACTGTAAATCAGAGTGGACAGCATTTTTCTGCACAGCAGGAATGCGTGCAAGTCAGTTTTAAGGAACTCAAAATCAGAGTTGAAATACTAATCTAGTCTGAAAACACAATAATAATGATGCCAATATAAAATAGGATCAGCAAACAAAGATCTACCTATAAAGCTGTCTTCACAAACACCACACTACATCTGACAAATGAGTCTGTGGACAAGTGAGGAGCACTGAATCCCATAATAAAATCTATAAAACCCAAAAAGTTCATTTTATAGACTGATTACATGTGAAGTATGACAGGAAATATTGTAGTGTAAAGATGCAGCATCAATGTAAATACTGTAGGTGGAAATCAGCATCGTCAGATAATAAATCCTCCATGTTTGGTCACACAGGTCAAACGGTGAGGGACAAATAAATTCACAGAAATTAATAGAAAAGAAAAATTGCACTTTTAATATCTGTACCTTATATCGTTTCATAAAGCTTGTTAGCGAGAAGGGCTCTCTATTAACAGTGGAAGCACAGAACGGGGAACATTTTGTGTGAGTCTCTTCAAGACTCTCATTAGATTTTCTCATCACACACTGACGGCTGTACAAAGAACTACATGACCCTTTCTCTACTTTTCTATGACACAGATTCCTTTTCAGCATCAATCCAGGCTTAAAATTTTTTTTTATATTAAAGCTCCAATTATGTATACTACAGAAATCAACTGGTGCAAAGATAATCACCCTCTCGTTTTCCTGGAAGTTTCTCCATGTTCTCATTGAGAGATTATTATTTCAAAACTCAGACATTCGTATGTTCTCTAACCTTAAACAAATACGTATTACAACCGTTACAAAATGCTTTTTCAGATTGAACTTTTTTTTCCCCCAGCTTAATCAGCATAAACCAAGGCCACCAACCACCTAAACCCTGCTTGATTACCTCCCTCAAGTAGCCCACTCTTCACACAAACAGAGAGTCAAAGGTACACAAGACTGGTGTGGATTCTCAATCTTACAACCACTTTCTTTCGATGAGGACCAGTGGAGATGAGGGCAGCGTCATCGGACTTGGGGTGAGGATGAGACGAGGAACGTGATCATTCAGCTGCATAAATAAATACATTATAGCCAGAATTTGGATGGGATAGTCTGTTGTGGTGGGCGGCACGGTGGTGTGGTGGTCAGCACTGTCGCCTCACAGCTAGAAGGACCCGGGTTCGATCCTGTGTGGAGTTTGCATGTTCTCCCCCGTGTCTGCGTGGGTTCTCTCCGGGTACTCCGGCTTCCTCCCACCATCCAAAGACATGCATTTTAGGTTAATTGGTGACTAAGATTGTCCGTAGGTGTGAATGTGAGTGTGCATGGTTGTTTGTCTCTATATGTCGGCCCTGCGATGGATTGGCGACCTGTCCAGGGTGTACCCCGCCTCTCGCCCGATGACAGCTGGGATAGGCTCCAGCATCCCCCGTGACCCTTACGAGGACAAGCGGTTAAGAAAATGGATGGATAGTCTGTTGTGGTTCCAACTTGGTAAAAATCCTGCACTCATTAAGTTCTAAGTATCTAGCTAAAACTGATTTGAATCTACTAAATATCTGTCTAACACTGATTTAGCTTGACTTGTTCCATTATTAAACTGTTGTTTGTAACTTTAAACACAATGTTAACTGTCAACCTAAAGCAAAGCAGTACAACAGATTTGCCACTAATTCTAGACTTAGAAAGACGACAAGGTTCAGTTGGAGGGATGTTAATTCAGCTGCGGTAAGTGCTGGACTACGTTACATTTAAATGCCTCTAAGAGTCTCATTTTTGTAACTGTTGAGTTTTTCAAGCAGGTGCAACTGACATTTTGACATAAAAAGATGATAAAAGATCCCAAAAAAAAAAAAAAGCATTGTTATGTTACCTGCTATTATTTTAAATATAACCATGTGCTTTGGGGTAAGTTTAAGGTTGCTGTTGCACCAAGAATCCTTTTATCAACTTCATACACTTTACACGCTGTATGTTTTAGATGAGAAGGTAATTAGAATAAAAGAGACAATCACACACATACAACATACATGATACAATACACATCGTCAGGAAAGACTGAAGGTTAAGGTAGAAATCACACTGGCAACAGGTCTTGTATTTTGGTAAATGCATTTTTGCATGTAAATGTATTTGTGTGAATCCATTTCCTCTTCCAGAATCCCCAGGAGCTTATTGTTGATTACATTGTCCTGCTTCAGCAAAGACAGCAGAGCTGCACTGAGCTAATAAAACATCACTGGGGAGAAGAAACACTCGCAACTAACGGAGCACAGGATGCTCCCTGCATTTCTCAAACCCTGTTTATCCAGGGAAGGTTGACTAGGCACTTGACCCCTTTCCCATTCATTCACTTAACACATTCACACACCAGGGAGCTGCTCAGTACAGTCCTCTTTTGCAGCCAATTTTAAGAGCTTGATCAAAGAACTCTGTCCCTCAGAACAAGGACTCGAACTGCAGAGTATATCTATCCTATTAGGAGGAATACATTTATAGTTATGAAGTCATTGTAATTTCATACCACCTGAAGGGCTGGTCGATGCATAGCGTAGAGTGGATTGATTCTGTGTCTCATGCTACCGCTAGTTGATTCCCAAAAGTTGCATATTATACCTTTAATTCAGCCATGTTTTAGTGTATTATACTACTTTTGACTATGCCTTCTTTTTCTTCTTAAGCAGATTTAGGTTTGTTTACCATCACCAGCTCCACAGGTGGTGCCCAGATTGTAGGTCATGGTAAAAATCTATGCATGCAGTTGAATTTCTTATTACTGCCAATGGAGACACATACCTGTACGTATTTAAGCGCAAGTATAAATGTGACCTGCATCCACCACACAACAGAGGTAAGAGAGAGGGAGCTGAAAGGGTTAAACTCGACTAATCCATCATTCATTTAAGGGGGTTGCCAGGTCTCTGATTAAAGGGACGAGTGGAATGGCAGGATGCAGACAGCCCCATTTACTGCCTGAGCAAACAGAAAAACGGTAGTAAGACACACAAAAACTGGATAAGCCCTGAAAGAAAGCAAAAATAAACAACACACAAAAAATCAAGAAAAATGTAAATATTTGAGGCACCATCTAAATTTAGCATCTGTTTCCTTTGACATCACAAGGGTTCTTGTAAAAGATATTTTAATGGCGTCCATAGATGCTTGGTTGCACACACACACACACAGTAAGCAGCAACTAGCTGCGATGGGGAGGACATATCCCAGTATGCAGCGGGACCCTCTCGGGGAACAGCCGGTGTCATTTATAATTAAGTGGCAATGACTTATGAAAATAAATAACTTATATTCAGTTACACATGGACGCATGTCCATGGACAGCGTAGTCAGGCGAAATGACATTTACTAGGCTGTCTACAGTAATGAATGCACTATTATGGGTGTCAAGGGAGGTGGGAGGGGATGGAGGAGGCTGGAGAGTGAGCGAGAGGAGTGCGAGGTGGGAGGAACAGAGATTTTGGTGGATGCTGGGAGCTGAAGGAGATATAAAACTGAGAGTAAATCATTTTTGTCTCGCTAATTCAAATAGAATGCTGTGCTTTTATTTCAACAGCATTTACAGCACCATCAACAGTCCTGTTTTAAGTTCACGTTTACCGGCCCCGCTTCAACCTATCATTTTACATTGACACAGAATTAAATGACAAAACGTGATGTGAAATATGTCGCTTGTGTTTTTCACTTTTTTTGTAACTTTTTAGACTCTTTAAGCTTGTTATTGTCATTTTATGTCAGATTTACTGTTTATGCTTCAGTCTCATCATTCTTATCAACCCTATTTCTAGCAGTAGACAGCTGTTTACAGCACGTGCAGCAAACACAGATAAAGCCACTGTACTGTACACTACCTGGCAGGCACCAAATGAAGGACGGACAAAGTTAGCAACAAGCTGGTGAACATAGTGGAACATTTGACAGCTAAAGCAACAGCTATTTTTCTCAGGAGTCACTGATTCCCTCATTAGACATAAACAAAACCGTTAACGAATACCAATGTTTCTCTGTGTCTACTTCTTAAGGAGACAGTTTGTTGATGAAATGACTGTATTTGCTGTACGTTAGAAGAATGCGTGGCTTTTAACTCGTCAAAAGGAAGCTCAACCAGAGGGGGAAAAATCCGGTAAGGAATGAGAATAAAACTATTCTGAGCACTGAAAACGTGTCAAATAGAAGATATAGAAATGGAGACTTAATGTTGGTTATGAAAAGATTGCATTTGTTGGCCATTTGAAACATTAATAAAAGCTTAAAAAGTCAGTACTGTATGTTGTACAGTTTTCACACCTTAGTATGTTTGCTCTGGTTCGAATCACTTGACGATTTTGTAAACTTGTAGCATTTTCCCCTTTGTTCAGTTTCTTTTCACACAGTCAAATCCAAGCGTACTTCAAACTCTGCTCATTAGTCAGATGTGTCTGGCATGGGAATAAAAAAGTAAACTACTGCATATTTCTATAAGGGAGAGACAATTACATGATGTATGTTAACACGGGTTGGTCGTCCTGAGGTGATTGTTTATTACATCACTTGCACAGTCAATGAAATAAATTACAATCTAAATAAATCCACTGCTCTCAAATCATGTGATTCGTGGCTTTTAGTTCTGTTTTGGTTCGCTATGCTTTCTCACCAGCAGGACCACACCAGATAGATAATTAGAATCAAGAATTTGGGGGGTTTTTTGTGGGTCTCGGTGCGGCTGTTTTGGTGCGCACCTGAGTGCGATTACTGTGACAGACAAAACTAACCGCACCAAGGGGGAAAAGGAACTTGAGTTTGATTTAAATGGATTAAAGACTGTAGGTGTGAAAGCACTCAGAAACATCTAGTCTTGTGACTCCAACATAATTTAAGTATAAAACATTGGGTTAAGGTCAGAGAGCGACTGTGGGCTGACGTAATATAAAAATAACTTTGGATTGGACTTTGGGTCTACGGTTTGTCAGTCCTGCACATTATACACCTTCAATCCACCCCCAACCACCTCCTTTTAAATAGTTTTCCCTTAATAAAGGTAGCATTCAAAACTTATAGCATCACAACATAATTATAAATGTTGATGATTACATGTGCTACAAAAACTTGTGGTTGCAGCTTAGTTGCACAGGAAGGTACTTTTCAGGAGACAAGGTGGATTTTGCAGTAAGCGTGTCTTCTACAATTGCTTCTTACTGTAGTTAGTCACAAATAAACTAATTTGAGTCTGGAGGAATTGTTAGAGTCTGCATTAAGTCAGACAGCAGAACGGGTCAGGCTGTGCAGAGACAGGTCTGCCTGCCTCATTACACCAACACCATTGCCTCATTATTGTCAGGGATTCCTCTGCATTCATTAAGCTGCAGTCGACCATCACAGCAAGATAACCAATACTACCGAAGAGCAATGGGCCTGGTACACACACACCTAAAGATAGACCTCTTATTTAAGGTTAATGATTTATTATAACAAGAAGGGCCCACAATTTTCCCTTTTTGCACTCAAAGGAAAAAAAAAGGAAACACACAGACAAAAAATTAAATCACACAAATATTCTCCAGCAGAACCAGTCACCTACTGCAAACAACTCAGACGTCCCACTGAAGCAATTTCACACATGTCGTGCCAGGACTGTTACGCCAAAGCAGTTTGACATTGAAACTAGTTTCCCTCTGATTAAAAGTCCACTTCTCAAACCTCTAATCCAGAGATTTGCAAGTACAGTAAGTGGTGTCATGACCCAAAAGCCCAAAAGCAGGATTTCACTTCAACCAAACATTAAAACAGTCGATATCACTGATTTGAATCCATTCAACCACAGAGAAGGAAAGTATTCAATGAAACGAGTGGATCGCCTGAACATCCTACTGTCAGTGGCCTCTGACTGTAACTGAAGGTGAATTACTTTACATATTCTGGCACAATTGTCTTTGCCTTTGAATTACAGGACTGTAAACGAGACAAATGGTCACACACCAGCGTCACCATTCTCCAGATTGGGAGTGTGCTGCAGCAGATATGAGCAGCATTTGGTCCAAATACAGGCAACAGACAGCAGCTGTTGGACAGGTGAAAATGAAAAAAAGAAACACAGTCTCAGAGCTGCACCACCAGTTAGGGAAAAGCTTTGCAATGAGAGTGATGGCACAGGAAAACAAACCTTGTGGTTTTTACCTTATTTGCCTTATTTGAGGCACTGCACAAAAATCAAACTCAAATCATTAGCATATATGCTGCGAGCACCATGAACGTCTGTACTTGGGTACAGAGATGCAGTGGACTGGGGGGGTGGTAGATCTCATGTTGGGGTTCTGGTGCAAATCAATTAGTACAAATTCATCCAATAGTTGTATGATGGTCCATTGGACTGACAGACTAACAGACTACCTGACATTGCTGTCTCTGGAGTAGAAAAAGTGGCGCACATGCCAAAAAAAAATAAAATCTCAGGGGTCGTCCACCACTGGGGCTTCAGAAAGGACACGTGACAGCAGCCAGCTCCCCCAGGCAGAAAATCTATCACTTCTTACTATTAAGATAAATCAGATCATGTTTCCCAAACTGGGCCATTAGAGTGGGCCAAACTCTGCTAGTTGCGTCTGAGCCTAATAACAATGTCACATGACTGAATGGCATCATGGGTATACTCTCCATCATCTACATGTCTGGGTTTTACAGCCCTGAGAAAAAATAGGTGTGTTGTTTTAGGTCAAATTTTACATGAAGAAAAGTTACTTTCCTTTAGATGTGTGTCAGGCAATTTACAATAAGAGGACTGTGATGTAGATCAGCACTGAAATAAAACACTCGAATGGGTTATCAAGCTCAGGTAATTTAAAGTCTGTTAAACTGTTTGTCGTGTAGTGCCATAATAACAAATAGCAATTTCTTCTTTGGTTGAGAGAAAAATGAACCTATTACGAGCAAACATCAACATGTAGAATATTAAATGTATTGGCCATTTTGTTGTAATCATGTTTCTGTTCATGGTATTTTAATTACTCCGTATAAACCTTTTGCAGAAAATGTATAAAGGTGTTTTTGTGTTAATGTTAAATCCTAGTTAAGTTAACCCACATTGCTCAACACGTGGGTTTCTAAAAGCAGGATTTGATGTTTATATGCACAGACTATAAATACTTCCTAAACTACTTGAACTGCTCCAAAGAGTGTTGAGTTACAAGGAAGCTCTTCTACCAATGGAGTTTCTTTGTACAGTTAACTGTGTAATTTGTTTGGTATTTGGTACAAATTAGTTTAACTGTATAACATTCAGTGGGAGAAATGCTAGCAGCTGTAATTCAGAGAAAATACAGAATAAATTAATTAAAGGGCACTCTCATGGCAGCTATGCCTGTATGGTGGCAACACCATAAGTCATGTCCCGTTTTATGGACCCTGGAAGGGCCAATCGAATCTCCTCCATCCGCTGTGAGAATCTGCTTGGGAATCAGAGGCCAGAAGCAGCATACAACAAATCATCTCCTGCATCTGGAGCCTGTCTGTGTCTCGTAAAGACACTGGAGAATTTGTCTCTATCGCCTCCTTTATGCTGGGATGACATGTTGTCATTTCAGGCTAGCAGGTGACCCTTTGTCTATAATGATCCATTGATTTTCGTCTCTCCTCCAGCTTGATTTCTCATTCTCCCACTCGATTGCTGTTGTTCTACCCTCATCATCGCCTGGAGAGATGATGGAAGGACGAACAGCTGCAGCCAGCAAAGAAGCAAAAAATAATAATAAAATAAAAAGACACAAAAGAAGAAAGGTGGATAGGAAGACAGAAGCCCTATTTTAACTGGTTGTTGAATCGTTGACGCTTCATCCCTTTTTTAATAGTTTTTCTCTGTGACACATTCGTGTAGAATATCCAAGTACATGACAGAGGAGAATCACTGCACAGGAAATGCATACAAACCCTAACTTCTGGCAAGAGAAACTGCATTCCCCCACAGCTCAAATAAACCAGTGTGGGACGTCAAAACCTTGTTCAAAAAAACTTCTGCACAATTATTCACAGCACGTCTTCATGGCAGTCGGTAGAGGTTACAGTTTGATTTAAATTATCAAATGTTACCTATAGCTGCGATAAAAACACCAGTCTCCAGTGTGAAAGATGCCCAAGATGTGAAAGATGTGTTTGTATGCCCAAATGTACCGGCAGACTTCCTCCTTAAGAAGTTCTGAAGTATAACAAGTAAACTTCCACCTTTTCATCTTAGCAACAAAAGTCATTATTTGCACATCCAAGATGCCTGACAACAGACCATGGGCGTCTATTCTTTTATGGTCCCTGGTTCATAGTCCCACTGAATGTGGCAGAATGCTAGAACTGTGGCTAATCCCATGATTTTTTTCTTTTGCACCCAATTGTACCACTCCACCCCACCACCCCAGTGCTAATTTCCATTAGCATGTTAATGATAAATCCCCTTATGTGTTAGCATTTTTTCAGTGTACTTACCATGAATGATCAGCTTTGATGGCTGTTGGCTCCAAGTGTTGTTTTAGTGTTGGTACAGAACCCCAAACGTCATATTTCATTAAGAACTTTTACCAGTATCTGTCTTAAATAATTAAACTGTAAATATCTGTTTAAAAAAACACTAGCTCATTAGAGAAGACTGAATATTCTAGTATAATTCTTGATGTTAATATATAAATTAAACAAATTGTTATTTGCCGTATAACTATCACTTTAAATGAACATGATTACAGCTGACAATGTGAAATAATAGGGAAATCATGTATGAGCTCTTACCTGGAGGTCCATGGAGTTTGGCTTTTTTTACTGGAAGACAAAAAGAGAAAACAGATTATTGACAAAGTGAGAAACAAGGACACACAACCACATTAATCATTCGTGTCATTTCAGCACTGGTACCATTCTACTGCTCTGTGACATTTTTAACATCATTTGTGTCTCCTTTATTTTTGAAGAAGATGATTTTACAGTTGAACTAAACTGAGGTTAGGTCGGCACATGGGAGGACACAGGATATTTAAAACATTTATGAGGCATCATTGTTGTAAATGGAGGGGGACAATTCACAGCTAGAATCTGAAATTATAATTTGGAATCATTAAAAAGTCAGAACACTAAGTTTGAGTGTTTGACTGCAGAAAATAAAATCAGACAGACAGGATTTTAATTAAGATACTGAAGCTTTTATATTTAATGTCAAGCCCATTAATAACCTCGTATCTGCATTGACACTGGGTACTGCAGGAAATGGATGTAGTCAAAATTTATTCTGTGTGAATAATAACAAGCAAGGAAATGAGTTGTTAAGACAATGCACACAGTCTGCTAAATACATAAATATGAACCCACTCAAACACTGGAACCAGTCATGAGTAAGACACATTAGTAATGGACAACACTTAATGGTTTATCCTGTGGGTGGACAGATGCATTCTTACTGTATGGCACATTTCTCATGACAGCAAGTGAACCTCGGTTATTTCAGTGACAGCAACAGTCTATCCTCAGGTTCAGTTTATCACTGTGTTTATGGTTAAATTAACCGTAGACACCTCTAACAAACACTAAGGACATGCACACTCACTGGCCACTTTATACATCAGTACAATCTAATGCAATAACAGTGTATTAGTTCCACCTTTGCTTCTCTTGTTATGCTAATTCAATATGTTGCTCATGAGAAATGTCTGAAAATCTGATTGATTTCAGAGTGATGGACAATAGAGCTACAACAAAAATGATCTTTGATTATTTTGATATTAGATACAAAGTCCATTATCTTCTCAAATGGTCTTGTTTTACATTACAGTTAATTGAATATCTTGGTACAAAACAAATAATGGATTAATCCAGAAAATAATCAAGACATAAATCAATACTGAAAATAATCCTGATTTACTATCCTAATGGAAATACAAAGACGCTCTGATGCTAGCCACTGCTACCGCGTTTCACGTTAGCAAGACTTATTCAGAAAGCAAAATAACATGTCAAGTAAAAGATGGACAGATTACTTTATATGGAAGCAAATAAAAGCAGGGAGGCCTAATGCTCGTCAAGCAAATACATCAGTCCAAGTATGACAGCGTTGCTACGTGCACCGTGGTCTGGATTACAAAACATATAAATGGTGCATTTTGTGGTGCAAACTATATTTATGTATTGCAGTTGTACTTTTGTGCTTTCAGTAAATTTTACACCATGTACTGAGCAAAGAATTTGAAACAGTACTTCTACTTGTAATGAAGTTGTTTTTTTGCACTTTGAGTATTGAGTTTGTGTACTTCTACCACCTCTCTATACATGAACTGGGCAAGAAAGCATTTAGGTTTTCGGCACCTAACGATTGGAATAAATTACAATCTGATCTTCAACTTCACTGAAGGACTTTAAAGCTTTTTTGTTTTAATGTGACTATGCTGCTCTTGGCCAGGTCTCCCTTGTAAAAGACCTCAGAGTCTCAATGGGACTAACCTGGTTAAATAAAGTTTAAATAAATAAATAAAACATGTATAGTAGTGCAGAACACTAGTAGACCCTTTACATTTACTGCATACTTGCGCAGCACAGCACCAGTTAGCATGATTATGATATACAGCTTTAGAAGAGGGGTGTCCAGCCCTGGTCCCAGGGAGCCGTTTCCCTGCCTTACCCAGTGCTGACTACCTGCATCAGGTGAGCTCAGCCAAACAGAATCTATGCATGCAGCGATGGTTAACAAATATGCAGAGCAGTGGCTCTGTAGGACCAGGGTTGGCCCGCCCTGCTTTAGAATGTTACTTTACTTAATTCAATTCAATTCAATTCATCTTTATTTGTATAGCGCCAAATCATAACAAAGATCATCTCAAGGCACT
>JAUMHL010000030.1:23273627-23287515 GCA_032362345.1 Sandelia bainsii
AGGAAAAACTCCCTTTAACGGAAGAAACCTCCAGCAGAACCAGGCTCAAGGTGGGCGGTCATCTGCCTCGACCGGTTACTTTGCAATATTTAGTGTTTCACCTGTTCAGACTTTTTCTTGTACTGTTTCCATGTGCATTTTCCTTCCTTTTCCCTCCTTCACTTGCACAATAAAAAAGAACTTTAAAAAATGAGGAGTGTAAAACATCTCCACCATCCAAAAGTCTGCATTCACAGTAATTATGTTTCAGAAACTGCCGTTTGGCAAAAAAAAATGAATACAAATATTGTGAAAATGATGTAAAATTGAAAGCGTCTTTAAACAGCAGCAGTAAGATCTCACACACAATGCAGCACAGAATGTCCTGAAATGCCAGAGTGTCTTGAAATGCCAATGGGTGCTGAGCTTTAGGTTAGAAGTCACCGATATTGATGTAGAATGCAATTAACCTCCCTGGAGATGTGTTAAAGTAATTGTACCTGCAGCAGTACAAAAGGTTATTGCCTTTTTTGTTATTTAGTTATTTAAATCAAGTTTAAATGCATATCCTCAGTGAGTGAGATCAATATGTTAATTCAATCACAGTCTAAAAGTGTGACATGTGATAAGAGAGATAGACACAGAGAAGAATACACAGGGAGAGGGAGACAGAGAGAGAGATTGTTAACAGGTCATTTGTCTTAGGCTGTCAGCACAGCTTGCCTTGTGTGTCACATGTGCCAGCTTGGCGGAGGCTCACAGGAAGCCTGATGGTCAAGAGCCAACCAGACAATCTAACAATACCTGTGTGAATGATCTTCCACTGTGAAAGGGGCTCAAAAATATGAGAGAAAAGAAGAGAAGACAAGAGAGAAGAAGATAAGATAATCCTCCCCGACAATTAGAAAATTCAGTATCCCAGAAATCAGATTTTTCTTTTTGTACAAGAAGCTATCACTTGACTTTGTGTGTGGAGTAACAATAGTGGTTTATCAGCTGCTGTTCCGACGTGCTGCATTCAGGTATAGTACAGAGTGTAGGTGTTCCATGTTTTTAAGAGGCCCCAACACCAAAAACAAAATAAAACAAAAAACAAAGGTATGAACCAAACTGTGGCTCAAAACTCTGAAAGTCTAAACTGAACCATGGTTATAGAGAATCGTTACACCCACTAGTTTTTCATCCTTTTTAAACTTCAGTATTGCCTGCACTCTTATCTAGACTATACAACACTCTGTGGAGTAAAGCTGTGCTCCTAAGCTGGACATTCAGTAAATGCTGTAAATGTCAGTGTGATTTTAAGTTTTAACTATTGTAACAAAAACCTAGACCAGTGATCCTAAAACCACAGCAAATGTAATCAAACTGCAACTGACTAACACAGATGACAAACATGGGTTCAGTGGTTGGGCTCAACAACAGGTGCAGTGTTTCTATATGACATATTGCTAATTTACTTCCATCTTTGTCCAGTTCTTCCTAGCAGTGCAATGCACAACACGTGTGTGAGAGAAGGTCCAGAGCCAGTTTAAGTGACCCTCTCGCCCTAAGAGCTAAGTGGATCCACATGCTGCTTTAATACATGATGGTTCCCCAGAGAGAAGCTGTGTAAGAACCCTTTTCTATTCAAGACTTTTTACTGTTAGAGATTACATCTTCAGGCAAACTAACAGTTTAGTATTCGTTTGTCTATCTTTGTTGTGTGATTAAATTGATCACAGGATTGTAATGAATTGTTTTTGGTTAATGAGGGAGTAGGGTCAGACTTTTACAAGAGCAAAACTTGTATTACATATTTTATAATCTGTCAAATGAATAGACTGTCGCTGCGCCTCCACCCTCCCACCTAATGAAAAGTAAACTGCACTTTGCAATTATCATTTTACTCTCAGCAAAGAAAAGACAAATGTTAAGCTGCATCTTAACATTGCATCTTAAGTGGCATGTTGAAGAAGCACTACAGAAACAGACAACGTAAATTACTTGACCTCATCTGTTTGTCAGAGTAACCATCAGTGTATATTAACATAGGAATTGGCAACAAAATGCACACACTCCTATTTTTAATACAGTGATAATACACAGAATTTCTGGCATAGATGCAACTGTCAAGTCTCTCATCCTACAGTGATATAATGAATCACACAACATATTTTGAGCATCTAATTGGTCGTAATGGTCAGACATAATCGCAAAGCATATCAAAACCAAAAGCTAAAACGGACCACATTCACAGATTCTTCATCAGTGCTGCTGTACAGTTCTTTAAAATGACATGAGATGTTATTCCGATAGTGATGCATAAAAAGTAGGCAAGGTGTCTGTCAACACTTGGTCAAAGTGAGCAGCAGGATGAGACATTTAATGGACACGTGACCCCAACAGTTGTGGTGTTTAACATCAAAACTGCTGTATATAGTGTATATACTGTTACTTTACAGTGCAATATACTCATACATTATAGTGCTAGTCATACAAATTATAATGACTTAAATTAAATACATTTGAATCTAGTGGGGGGTTGTTGTTTTTTTTACTTCACACTGGAAGGAAACAGTTTTCAAATGAAAGGTCTATCAGAATGATGCATTCACGTGCAGCCTTGAAAAATGACTCTGCTCATGAATGCAATGAAATGCAGCTGTTTCTCAAATGCCAGATGTTGGCCCACCATTCATATACAAATGAGTCGAATTTTATTTAATTTATAATACATAACTGTCCCAGAGTTATCAGTTGAGCTTGGTAAGAAGTCAAAAGGTGAATCAAATATTAACAGCGGAACATACAGCAGCGGCATGTTAGTCACGTCACATTAGTGCTTCCTTAGAGGTCAGCATCCCTCTGGACCACAGAGAGGAGTGAGCCTCATCAGAAGTAGTAAAGCAGGCAGATATCAGGCACGTGTCCACCGGAGTGATTGTATGAGAGGATGCGTGCTGCTGGTGACCGAGCGTTTGGCTGGTGGGATAATCCCTTCAGAGCTAATGCCTTAAGCAGGGCTGAAATCTACCAGACCCTGCTGCATTGTACTGTGAAACAAATAATAAAGAGAAATGGTTGTGTGGGAAAAGTGCTGACTTTTTTCCCTTTGACGAGCAAAACTTAAAAGCAGTTAACATTTTACCTTATGACACATCCAACACTTTTAAAGTGATTAATAATGTAAAGATTCTGGGAAAAAAAAGCCATGTTGTCTATTTGTGGAAAACAACAGCCTGATGCTCACGTAACGAGTCATGGATTAGATGAAACCTGCTGGTGAAGATCTGTCCTGTATGAGAATTCTTACGTCACTCTCACATCTGTAATGTATGTGTGTATGACAGATGACCCACCATTCATGTTTTTACAATGCACACTTCACATTCAGCAAGTTTCTCCTTTCTCGTTTCAGCAATCAGCACTGTCGCATAGATGAAATGTAGACTTACATGAACACACTCTTACATAACAATTTTTCCAAGAAGCAAAAGAGAGAAAGAATAAAGACGTATCTCCCTACTTATAATTAGTTTTTAATAATTCTGTTTTGTTAACACCGTACTCAACAAAGTACAGTAAGGTCTGAGATCTGCTAATGCTGGTACAGCACTACAAAAAAGTCTACTAGATCAGGGAACACAAAGGCACAGTAGTAATCCAGTGAATTACAACTGGAACATCATATGAATTTAAGGAAGCAGTCATTTTTTGAGGCAAACAATCCTTTTTACAAACACTAACCATGTTTATTTAGTTCCTAAACATAACCCAGGTGTCATTGTGTCTAATACCAATTAAATTGCTGTGTTTGTGCAGCGTTTTTCGAATGTTAAGGGCAAAAATTTCAAGAGACACCTTCCTCCGTACATGTTTGTGTGCCTAGAACACTAGAGCTCATATGAGAAAGTTTGGTTAAACAACCTACAGTAGCAAAGAAAAGTAATGGCACTGTTTGCAACTTCCTGGATTTCTGCATAAATCAGTCATGAAATGTGATATGATCTTCACCAAAGTCACGAATATCAACAAACACACTATTTCTAAGTCACCTTGACACTCCACAAAACAAAGAAAGATATTTGTGGGCTGATGAATCTAAGGCTGAATTGTAAGAAATACTGTGTTTGTTGAAATTTGTGACTATGAGGTCAGATCACATTTCATGACCAATTTATGCAGAAACCCAGGAAACCGCAAACAGTACAATTACTTTTTTCTTTCCACTGTAAATGTGTGTTAAGGTTGGAGGACTCGTTGGGTTATTAGTGCCACAAGAGTTCAAAACACACATTTCATCAATAGTGAATTCAAGTGTTAGCAACCAATGTCCAGAGTCTACAAAAGGCTGACAAACATCACTGTAGACTGTAATTTTAGCCTGACTTTGAAGAAATAATGGCAGCTGACAACACTACAAAGCCAAAATGATTATATGTCATTTCCACTGTACACTGATGACACTGTTCTCTTCATTAAACTGAACCTATGACTGGGGACACAGCTTTTCTGGTGGCTCTGGTTGGATCTCTTTGAAGTGACATGTGATAATCTGGCTTTGAAGCTGAGGGGGTGGAAACAACCTCTCAGACGTGAATTAAAGATGTTTTTGAGTCTCTGGTCCACTCAGAGATATGACATACAGACTTGTTCTGCAGAAGTCTACTTCAGTGAAAACAGGCCAGATCGAGTAAGAGCCTGTGTGGGGCTTTATTTCATTGATGCAACCCACCAACAAACTGTACTGAATGATTTGGATTAATGATTAAATCTTCACGTAGCTGACACTGACCTCTTGATCTCTCTGTATGTGTGCATGTAAAGAAAAGGATTACTCTGCAGGTATTAAGAAGGTAAAACATCACTTGTCAAGCACCAGTGTTTTTCAGTCATTCATTTCTTTCAGGTGAACAGGAGCGGCAGACCTGAAACACTCAGCGGGCAGGGGCAGACAGGCGTGGACTAGAGCAGTGTCATTACAACAAGCCAGACGGTGGATCTATTTTTAGTTCGAGTCCTTCGACTCACGGTGGGTTTGAGTGTGTGGAAGCTGGCAGCCTGGTGACCATGTCATTAACACCCTCTCACTTCCATTAAACGACAGCCCCTGCAGACCTCACCAAGCCAACCTAATAACTACAGCACTGTGGATGTAGTCCATGTGTTTCTGTCCTGGCCATAAAACACTGGCTCAGGTGTGTCTCATTTTACACATTCCTCTATGCCCATGTTCTCTCTCTTAGCTCTACGCCAGCAAAGTGAATTTAAAGATCAAGTGTTGCCCATATTTTAGCCACTTTTATCACATATGTTGGTATCAAAAAATAGCTTTCCAGAAAGTTAAACTATATATTTGTCATTAATAAACTGTGTGCATCAGAGAGCTTTGTCCTGCTTTTAAGTTGCATTGGATAAAAATCATCTGCCAAATGTTAAATGCCCTATTCAGTACATAAAGTAACATAGTCACATTTTGCATTGCATGTTAGGTTTACAAACAAATATATTGCTTTTAAATACATTTTCAAACTCTTTGATATCAATATCATTATTGGCCTAGAAAAGTTGAATTGGCAGTGTCACCATTTCTATTTAACAATAAAAATGAATATATATATTTTTTGTGAATACTCTTAACTAGATAAATCTAACCCAGTAAATCTAAAACATATACAGTACTAAAAGTAAATGTTTGCTACAGATTATCCTTATCATTCATTAAAAGATAAGAAATTCACTCATTTAACTTCTGTCTAATTCGGTGGCCTTAATTTGCACGCTTAAACGTTGCCTTCTGTTACATGAAAATTGTGTACAGAATACTTACTTACTATACATGTGTTATTCTGTTTGTAAAATGTCTAAATTTGTGAATAATTCTGTCGAAAAATGTTTAGCTTTTGCTATAAACTTGAACTTGACCTTAAACTACAGTATGTAACTTTTTTCAAATAGTTTTTTAGTAGAAAAAAGCTCCAGAACATATTGACAAATGCTGTTGATGCCTCCCATTAAGTCAGCCGTTCAGAGACGTTTGCTTCTATATGTTTTGGGGAAAGGTCATCCTTTTAAACCCTTCAGAGAATTTCAACGAGTTTGTTTTGCAGCCTCTTATTTATTGTAATTTGACAAAGACTAACACCTGAGGGGCTGGACGTGGTGGAGTGTAGCAGACAATATCAGCGTAAACCTGAACCTGAAGTTACATAACGTGACTTTGCTTGCTGTATTTTTCTCCACCTCAGTGTCTCTGTGTAATGATATACAGTATCATGTATACTTCATATTACCCTGCATAATCAGAAATTAATAATCAGAGGTTTCTCTCCCTGCTGCTTCACCACGATAATGAGCCAATTAGAGGCACCTCAAGATCTCCGGCAGTGATATGGGAGGGGGTCCAGAGGGAGAGGGCAAGTGAGAGCTTCACAGATGATGATGACACAAACACATAAAAACAGATATCACCTCTCCTTTAGCCTTTATTAAAACCTTCGTCACTATGTTTCTGTTTTGAAACAACACTAACATTTAAGGTGGTTCAAATTGGTTCTACCAATGACAGATGGACACACATATTCAGCGGCGGCAAGTAGCTCAGTGGGTGGACCAGTCGCCTAGGAAACCCAAGGGTGAGTGGTTCAATTCCCTGTAATTCCAAGATATGAGTCAAACTTGAGCCCCTGAAAATGGAGGTACTCTGCCTAAAATGGTTGTAATTCCTAAATGCCACATTTTATTTTAAATCCATTGCATGAAGGCAAAATCATAAAAGCTGTATTTAAGTCTGGACCAACTGACATTCCTCAAGCCATGCCACTAGCACGGCTACAAAACCAGGAAACTGCAATCATTTGTCTGTATTTACCTGTAATATTCTCTTTATTTGTCGTCATTTCATAATTGCAAACTTGACCCAAAAGGAATTTCAACATGCAAATCTGAACTGAGACAAGGACCGGCAGCAAAGATTTAGTGTGAGGAGCAGCTGTTAGTGGCAAGTTCGATACCAGGAAGTAGCATTACAATGAAAGAGAGGGAATGAGAAGAAGTAAGTGTAGTTTCTGTCCTACGTGAGTACAGCCTAACACACACACAACCATAAACACACGGATAGGACAGCAAAAGCAGCAGATGGCCAAAGGATTACTCCCCCTCTATCCCCGCCCCACTGTCCCCAGACAGACCGCTGAAGCTTTACTTGTGTCCCTGTCATTCCAGCACGGTGTGTTTGCCGAGCTGGTCAGTCCTCTTCTACTGTCCTTACCTATGGAGTCTGGTGGCCTACAAATTGCTTTTAGTTATTACCTTTACAAATCCACATCAGGCCTTTACCTTGCATTACAAAATAAAAATGACACAAGCTCCAGCCTTTGTGCTGGTGCACAAATGAAGGAGAGACTGAATCCCTGTGCTGCTATCTGGACATGACCAACAGTCTACCAGCATATGTTTATCTCTCATTATTGCAATATAATTTCTTATATTGCAATCCATCATAACAGCCTGACTCAAAACTTGATGCAATACCATTACTGTATGCATTTATTCCACTGCTAATTGCCATCCATAAATAGCTGAATGTGGGTACTGACTGAGCTGTCAGAGACTGTGTCCTCCCATCCTCAGTTCTTCATCTTACAGCCACTCACTCTCTTCAGTGAACTGCCAGCCACCATGTGGGCTATGAGGGCTCTCGACACAACAAGCAACAAGGAACGGGGATAATGGACTCTGCAATGTATCATATCTCTCAAGAACCAAGGATGCCACTCTTCTTGTCTGCCAGTATGTCCCTACATTGTACAGAAAGTCTGGGTTCCATTAAGCAGGGCGAGAGCATCTGCCACGACTTGGTATAAGGATGAAACTGGTTTTGGTGAAAGGTTTGCTTCTGACACACAGGAATGACAAAGGATCATATCTTAAGTTAATATGGTGAGCAGCATTTGATTATTAACACATCCAGCTGGTAAAAAGCCACATTATCAGTCACTTATAGTCATGTTTGTGGCCACCTTGCTAATGCAATTATCCATATTTGCTCTTGTTTAGCCCTGTTTCTGGTCTCTACCCAACTCCTGAAGACTTATGCAATGTCTATACAGAAGCGGCATATAGAGTCTCGCACGGGACTCGCCTTCAGGTGTATCATTGTGCATTCAATCGTGCATTGGAAGCATTTTGTTTACAGAGAGGAGTCTACAGGAACACAGTGGATAAGAGAAAACTACCATTCAAAAGTCAGAAAAAACAACTAACATACATATCTTTCTGTTTGATAATGAAAACATGGTTAAAAAAAGTTTAAAGAACTTAACAATGGTTACATATTGTAACCTCAGCTCTTTGAATATAGATATAGGAGTAGCATTGTTTCCCTATGTTCTGTAGAAATACTGGTTTGGTGCTTTCTGTTGACTGTTTTACAAGTGTAGACTCCCCCCACAAAAAACCTTTTGTGATTGAATGATTAAAATAGAAGCATCCCGTTACAACAGCATGCAAGTGCAGATTTAACTGACTGATATGTCCCTTTCAGTTTGCCTCTAACTTCTCTGTTAATGTCAAATGTTCAAATCTGAAACTTCCTCGTCTCTCCTCACTATCAGAAATCTGATATGGTTTGTTCACATTTCGGTGAAGAAAAAAAAAATCGGATCTGAGTCACTAATTAGCAAAAAAAATGTTTTGGGTGACATTACATTACAAAATGTGTCCATATAGATATTAGGTCACATTGTTTCACTCTCTGTGTTTTAATCAGATGAATGCAGCAAGATTCCAGAGGCGTCTGCTCTGAAACACTCAGGTTTGTAGAAGATTCACAGAGGGTTTTACTGATACAGACGAACAAGATCCACACTTTCCATCAGGCTATGAAACAAAATGATAGCCTTTTTTTTTTATAATTCCACTGGGCTGTGCCCACTGCAACCCAGCTGCGCTTCACCCCCTCCATCCTTCAAACCTCACCCCCATCTCATCATCTTATAATAGAGGAGTTTTGTGGTGGTGGCCTTCCAGCTTTAGGCAACACCAGCACCCAAGATGAGAAACGGTCAGAAACGATCAGTAGGGAACAATACACCAGGGGCTGAGAGTTAGAGATAGGCAAGCAATAGTTTGATGGTGTGAAAATCAATCAGCGTGTCTACAAAAGAGGAGCAATTTGTAAGCTGGGAAGGAGCCAAAATGTTAAATAAACTGGTGGCGGAGTGGGATGCATCTGTTATTTTTCTGCTTTTAATTAACTTTATCCGTCTGCTCTTTTTCAGCAACAACATGTTTCTTATTCTTTCACTCACACACCTGCAAAGTACACAGTCTCCTGCTGTTCGCTCCACTTGAACAGCTGCAGATTAAGTGACTTGCTTAAGGGCACTTCGGCAGTACTTGTTGCAGGAAAAAACACTATCTCATCTAGTTTCTACTATACTTCTACTTACAATCCAGCGTTTCTCCTGCAAGTGCTCAGGTTCCACTGAAAGACTCATTACCAGTTATCGCAGGTGCTTGATTGCAGTTGTTGCCACCAAGGCTGGCACTACCAGCTATTAGGTTTAGGGAGCAATTACTTTTTCACATAGGGCCAGGCAGGTTTGGACAGCTTTTTCACCTTAATAAATAAAATCATCATTTAAAAACTGCATTTGAATTCACTCTGGTTGTCTTTGTGCTGTCATATACATGTTTATCACTTCAGATCCAGTTAAAGCAGGCAGCAGCATACTGCCTGAAACCTCAGGTGGATTTTAGACTGTGTATAAAATGCACCTGAGATTTACTACTAGCTACTGAAATGGTCCCTGGCCACATCACACTTTACTGGATATCTCAAGAGAAACAGCAGAAAAGTTTGTTCATTTCATGCAGCTTCACTCATCAACGAGGTCTCTGCTGTCACCACCTACAGCACAATGAGGCAGGTGGAGAAGAACCCATTACACCCTCTGACTGTCTGGCCTGCTTCAAGTTTTACATATTATTTGTGCTTGTGATCAAACTATAATATTTCTGTAGAAAGTCGAGATTTTTCGTTTGGCCTGAGCACAAACCCCTGTAATCTGGCTCATATTAACTTCGCTTTTTTTGGAGCACAACATCCGATTACAGCTCATGTCCTGATTTAAACGACCTGTTTAACATTATTACTATTTCGAAGAAGGAAAAACATGCAGCAGTGAAGCGAGTCCTTACCTCTGACACACAGCAGGGACATCGCAGCGGGATTTTCTGCAACAGTTCCTCCCAAAGCCGATGAGCCTTCAGTGAGTTTGCAGCCCAGTTGCCTGTTGCACAGCAGTCATCTCGGCTGCACCTATGTGTCCTTTACTTTCCGCTTCATCGCACCTTGTAATAATAAAATAAATGGGACAGATGTGAGCCAGGTGGGCACTCGAGAAGCTCCTGGGGGTTTAAAGGATGACTGTCACTGTCAGAGAGCGACTAACTACCGGCTGAAATCCGGTAGAGTGGGGAGGCTCTTGCTGCATTCAAGGACTGAGTTGAACGTAGGAGTGTACAGCTTTATGTATGGATGACTGGCGTATGTTACAATACATTTAGCACCAGTTTGTTGTTTTGTTAGCATATTTGTAGACCACAGGGGTAACCATGAGTATCTGTAAAATGTAAGTACATGAGCATGTTAGAAATATATGTAATGCACATTACAAAAATCATTTATCAGTAAAAGTATGCTCATAGGCTTTATGGAAAGCACAAACTGGGACTAACATTAAACGTAAGGCTACCAGTAAAAATGTTTTCTTTCTTCAAGTTAATATGGGAATGTTTTCCAGCCTTAACATTGTCTTTAAATAAGTTTGGATGTTTATCAACAGCAAATCAAAGAATCCTGCACTGTAATCATAAGATAATTTTTTATCCTCAGCACCTGCTACATGAAATGTAGGCCTTGGTCTCTGTTAGGACAAAACACAAACGCCAAAGAGAATTACATTGACATGACATTTTCAGCTAGATTCATTCCTAAAACCACTACACTTGGTGCAGAAGTGCTGCAGGAAACAAGAAGTAGGCTGCTCCCGAATCATGACCTGTGGTCTGACATTATTTTGCACTCATCCAATGTCAGTACAGTGTAACATTGTGTCAATAGGTGGTGACTTTCAATCAACCAACCAACTCAACCATTTATTTGTAGCACAATACAATAAGTAATCCAATGTGCTTCACATTATAATTTGTATCATAATTGAAAAAAAAAAAAAAGTATTAATTCATTAATTAATGAATAAGAGTCAATAAATGGTTAATTTTGGCTTTCAGCTGATTTTTTAGGACACTACTGAGGCTGCCTGCTTGATAGCTTCTGTTCAGTTTAGGAGTATAAATGGAAAAGACTGCAGCTCCAAGTATAGGGTTGAGAGAGCAGTTGTGCATTTGAGGATGTAACATTCAACCATTCAATTAAAAACAAATATAAATCACAACAAAATTATGTAATATAGAGAACAGAAACTGGTTATGGAAACTCATCTTCTGATCCTACCTTGCTGTTGCTGAACCCAGAGCTGAATTGTGAATGTAGCATTCTGAATACAGAACATGCGAAGTTGCTTTGTTTATTTTAAGTTGTGTGGGCTACATGTGAAGCTAAATTGCAGTTTAGCCAAGTGCACCCTGAAACGTATAATTGGAGGGAGTCTGCATTTCGTAAGGCTTTTTTAAAAGTATCCTGCGAAGTTTGCTTGTCAGATTTCCATTTTCACTCAGTGCTCCCAAAATACAGTGTGCCATTTATGAGTAATGTGAAATCAGTGGCTGGACTGCGTCTTGCATCACCTTCTCCCACATGCATGAGATAAAATGGGACTAGTAGGGTACCTGCAAAACACCCCTCTTGATGCAAATGACATTTCCAGTCTAACAGGACAAAAATTCAGTTCTTGTGGTACATGTTTTAATTCAGCAAGACCCACACCGCCAAGATATCAAATGACAAGATGAGTCAGTGGACACAATGGGCTTTAATCTTAAGTGAAAAGGCTAAACATAGGCAGCTATCCCCAGTAGAATCAACGTCATACACTACACTTAACCTTCTGTGTTAGGGGGTGCCAAATCATCCTAGACTTCCTTAGAGATGAATTCTTATTCTGAAAGTGCTGACGGACACAAAATGACTAAATACATAAGAGTAGCAGGGAACCTGACTCTGAGGCTGAAACTGAAGGGCTAAACAATCATGTTCAAATCATCAAAAGAAAACACTGATTTGAACACATGCACACTCACACCTTAAGGGGAACCTGGGACTGAGGTTGAATTTTGACCTGGAAGCAAGGTGCCAACCTGGGACTGAGGTGTGGGTAAGTAATGAAAGGCCTGGGACTGAAGCCAAGATTTAGGGTGGTAGCTGGGGGCCTTGGTCTGGTACAGCTCATGTTTTAAATTTATGTCACTTTGAGATTTAAAGTATACATTTTTAAAAAGCGGAGTGTTTTCCCACTGCAGTTGTAGAAAGCCTTTAGTGGATTTAAAACTTGTTTAGGCAGTCAGTGCCTTTTGGTCTTGGTTCCTAAAACACTGGTACAAGAATTTAACACCCTTAGGTCAGTTTAATCTTGCAAGAAAGCAATAGTCTCGATTACGGCAAATGTGCCCATGTAAGAAATACTTCAGGCACTAGATGGTATTTTGAAAGAATGCATTTTCAGACACTTGTAGCTGTGTAAAGATTGTGTCTGAAGCATATCAGTGATGTGTTGAGCTTGTTTCCACTACCCAAGTAGTTTTTAGGTTTAAGAGTACAACAGATGCAAATGCTTGTCTCGCATTTCCTTGTCTAGCTTGCAGCCTTGAATTACAAAAACAAGACTATCCAAATAAAACCCAAATTCAAACCTATAACCCACAAAATCCTATTATACAGAGCTCATACCACACTACAGTTTCCATCCAGCACATTTGAAACTTAACCTTGATCTATGTTATGTTACAAAGTTGCTCCAAGACCAGGTGAATAAACTGAAGTGAAAAAGGTAGACTGTACATATAGGCAAACTGCATTTTATTTTTCAGAATCTGTTCAACTGATTAGTTGAATATGTCTTGCAGCCACTGAGGTCTTGGGGCTGAAATGATAAAATCAGTGACATTTAACCATGTTATACAGATCACAAGCAGGTAGTTGAGTTAGTATAATTCAGGCCCTTACTAAAAGCATTCTTACCCTTAAAGCTGTGGAGCATCTCATGTCCTAGTTTGACCTGTGGCACCTTTAACACCGTAATTAAGATGGGCTTGATTCAGGCTGGACCTAAAAAGACATGTCATCAAAACCTTCAGGTACACTCACAATTTAATAGGAAGCGGAGTTAGAATGTCAACCTACCCTTTGGGATCACCTCTGGTGGATGCCCCATTTGGCAGGGAAGGATGACCACCAGAATTAGTCCTGGGCTCATCGTCGGGCGCATGGGACAGATAGCTGGACCCCTGGGGCTGATGCTGGCACCAGTCATGACCCCAGTTCCTGGATCCTTGAGGTAGATGCTGGGGTAGGCTGGCCAGTTGGGGCAGATGATGGTGCCAGAAATGGGTCCAACAGCTGGGTGACTGGGGCAGCTTGGCCTGAGGACGGGGCACCTGGGGCAGCTTGGCCTGAGGACGGGGCACCTGGGGCAGCTTGGCCTGAGGACGGGGCAGGTAACTGAATGATTGGGACTGATGCTGGGCGTGTTGCTGGTACCAGGGATGGGGCAGGTTGCTGGGTGGGGCAGGTCGCTGGGTGGCAGAGGGTGTGTGAGGCAGGTCACTGGGTGGCTGGAGCCAAGGATAGGGCTGGGGCTTGAGCGGGTAACTGGGTGACTGAGGCCGAGGCCAAGGATAGGGCTGGGGCTTGAGCGGGTAACTGGGTGACTGAGGCCGAGGCCAAGGATAGGGCTGGGGCTTGAGC
>JAUMHL010000030.1:23289214-23318719 GCA_032362345.1 Sandelia bainsii
GGCGGCCGGCTGGGAAGCTGGGGCTGAGGACCTGGAGCCTGGGGCGGCCGGCTGGGAAGCTGGGGCTGAGGACCTGGAGCCTGGGGCGGCCGGCTGGGAAGCTGGGGCTGAGGACCTGGAGCCTGGGGCGGCCGGCTGGGAAGCTGGGGCTGAGGACCTGGAGCCTGGGGCGGCCGGCTGGGAAGCTGGGGCTGAGGACCTGGCGCCTGGGGCGGCCGGCTGGGAAGCTGGGGCTGAGGACCTGGCGCCTGGGGCATGTGGCCAGGCGCCTGGGGCATGTGGCCAGGCACCTGGGGTTCCTGAAAATTTGACTGACTGCCAATCGTCTGGGGATACAGATTTTGACTCCGGGGCCAAAGCAAAGAAAGGGGCTGGTAGAGTTCCACCTCAGGCAGGGACTGGTCACTTGAAACATGCTGAATTTTTCTGCCATCATGAATTTCAAATCCACCCTGAAGGCCTTGATAGGAAGCTGAAAACAAATGCAACATTAAGATTTGTGATCTACTTTCTGTTTCTTCCTGTACAGCATTTAAGTCTTGGTTTTTAACATCCACAATAAGAATTTACTAAATAGTCAGATAAAAAAGGTAGTTTTTGAAGAGATAGTACTTTACTCCAGTCTTACATGCAATGTTTGTTTGAAGCTTTCCAACAAAAAGCAGCCATAGCAACACCCCACTAGAAAAAGAGGTTATAATTTAAGACACATCAAAAACAGCACAAACTCAATATAAATAGTAAAGTAACTAAAAGTACAAAAAGGATAATTTAAAACTACCAGAAAGAAAGTCCCATGGTCTCAGCCAAACTTGACCAAATGTAAGATGACACACCACTGTGTGTCCTCAGCTGCCACAACTCAACCACAGCGCTGTCTTCTTTCCTCACTGGTGCAATGGCAGGAAAGTGGCAGCACAATTACTTTATCTTGTTTTAACAGCCAATCAAAGCTCTTGTTTCCTAACTGACTGATTGGAAACAGGTGAAATTAACGAGGCTGCTACAAATGGTACAGGTGAGTTCAGAAAAAGCTTCTGTTTGAAAGAGTTTCTTGTCTTTTCTTTTTTGGCTTTTGGAAAATTGCTTAATTTCTTTTTATAAGTGATTCTGTGAGACCAATCAAATTAATTTCATGTTTATTTCCCCCTTTCTGAATTGGTGTTCTATGGTTAACAGAGTTCAGCTAAGTGCATTGCCAAGGGTTTGATGCCATCTAGTGGCACATAGCAGTGGACAAAACCATTTCCAGAGCCTGACAGGTCACAATCATTTACTTGTATGTACATAGAGATAGTAAACATCATCTTCAGACAGATAATATTCCATGTGGGTCAGTGCAAAGAACACAACTTTAGGTTGAACCCTTCAGGTGAAGCCTGAACCACAAATGCGTCGTCAGTTAATGACATCGACAGTTAAACATTCCTTTCTGGAGGTTGAGTCATGACAACTGGACTTTGTTAGGTTGAAACATTTCACTGCTCGTCTGTAGTCAGGCTGAAGAAGCTACTTGGATGAGTAGTGAAACATTTGCAATGACTCAACTTCCAGATAACTTCAACTGGATGACTGAGAATCTTCACCAACTTTTTAAGTCTAATTTTTCATTTGTTTGGAGATAAAATGTCTCAACTTCTCTATTCTTTGAGCTGTATTAGTATTAAACATTATGTAGTACATATCGCTTATATATTTGAGGAAACAGCAGCGTTACTGATGGGTTTTATGGCATATTGATGACCAAAAATAAATTTTTGTCAAGTGAAATGGATTTAATCTATTAACTACTTAAATGTGAAGTGAATAAACTGGGCTGGTAGCTGCAAAGCTTTGGATGCCATGACTGGAAGCTTCTGCCATCCATCCAAGTTATACTTTTTCTTTCCAGTTATTTAACATGATTTGACTAGAAGCCTGACAATATAAAAGTGTAGTCTTACATTTCATGCTTCTCTGAGGTTGACAATTGTGCCTTATGACTGAATGTTTCACAAAGTTAATGTTTAATACAATTTACCTGGAAGTTTATGAAATGACACCTCCGTCCAGATGAAACATTTGAAACCACCAATCATGCCTGACACCACATGCAAGTATACATTTTTATGTTACTCACAATAGATTTAAATATATTAAACATACCACTATTGATACATTTACATAATAGATGGAGCCATCTATTAGCAGAAAGGGGTCTTACATGTCCTAAAAATACAGGCTGGAAAAAAAAAAGGTACATGAGGTTTGTGACAGGCCAACACCTTAAAGCAGAGGTAGGCAACCCTGGTCCTAGAGCACCACAGTCCTGCTTGTTATCGCTACACTTACTACTTCTTCAGGTAATCAACAGGAAGGACAGAGATAGTTGGAAAACAAGCATGGCTGTGGCTCAGCTCTCGTGGCCCTGCCTTAGATGTTTTAAGTGTTGCTTTTTCTTTGTGATATACATTAAAATACTAATACATCATGGGACATAGACAATTGTCAAATACAAAAACAAAGACAAAGGGGGTCTATATATGTGCCTGAGTGGGGCACTTGTATGTGAGCACTTTGACTTGTTTTCTCGCCTAATTATTGGTTCTCTCATTATGTTTTATGATGTTTCTTTTTATGTTGGATGGGATGAAGGTGATGAATATATTTAGGTGTTTTCATGATGTGTTTTGGAGAGTAACATTAGAGTTGGTATAAATTGGTAAATGGGTTGGTGTAGTCCAGTGGGAGGAGCCAACCATGTATAAAAAGGCTCCAACCAAAGCAGGGAAGGAAAACCTGCAGTCTGAACTCCACACCAGTTGATGGCAGTAATGCACCAAAATGCTGTGTGACCGGAGAGGTTTGTAGAGATCTGTTGTTTGTTTGTTTTTTGCTGATCTTTATTGTCAAGCTTATTCAAGAATGTTTGTGTCATATCACATAGCAACCTGTACTGAAACATACATATATGGCCTAAAGGAAAAAGTGAACAATCACAGCTAAGAGAAGCTAACAACTGATGATTACTCCTTGGTTGAATAAATAACACACATATCATACCAGAGGCAACTGCACCAAATACAGTTGTATAATCCTCAGGTGTTATGAGAATATTAAACTGCAATAAAATATCCTCATAAGTGAGCAATGAACAATCACTGTTAAACAACTGATCGACCAGAAGAATGTTATTTTCAATATTTTTACATGTCCTTTTACCACAATTTCTAGATTTGATTAGTACTGATCTGTGATAAGATAAATTCAATTTACATTTGGATTAAACATCTTCTGAGCCCTTTTGGCTTTCATACCTGAAATCATCACATTAGAATGATGATGTCAAAAACTAACTAAACACTAATTTATGTTTAAGAACTAAACCACAGCATGCATGATGTGATTCCAGTTAGGGGCCTATACTGGAATGAATTGGATGAATTACTCCATAAATTCTGTTTATTCCACATTTTCACACGTGCAAATAGCCTGGCTCTGTCCCCCAAAAAGACATCTTACATTTTTTTCTGTATAGAGCCTGACATTTTAAATTATTTTTAAGAGAAGTGTCCCTGCAGCCTAGGAGGAGACGTTGTAAAGTTGGGTAGAGCTCTCAGCAGCAGCAGCAGCAGCAGCAAGGGACCTAATTCAAGGATTCACGGTCTATAATAACCCCATTATTGTTATGTGAACTATGCATGAGTGTCATTCGTCCCACCCAGAGTTAGATAATCCAGTCTGGGACCAAGCTGTGACCTCAGGCTGACGTGCCGCTCCGGCCCAACCCATCCTGCGATGCGCCGCGCCGCGCTGCTGCCTGCCTGCAGTCCCTCACAGAGAAACCAGTATTCCCACACGTCAAGGACGAGCAGCCCACCAGCCTGGTTACCTCTTTTAATTTAAATCGAAAACTGAGACACTGCTGACAAACCTGCGACAAGGTGAGTGCGTAAAATTTCGACTGTTAGTTTCGGGGTGGTGGCGGTCACAGTTGGATGGGAACAAACGCAGGAAAAGGAGAAAAGGCTCCGCTCAGCAACATCGCGTCGGAGGGTGGTGGAAAAAAAAGATGCCTCGGCCGGTCATAACGGGAGGGACCCAGCGTCGGCTGTCAACACAGGATTTCATCTTTAAACAGGATGTTATCTTCGCATGTTTGGCTCATAGATGTTTTTTACTGGACATGTGATGCTCGCCTGGTTTGCGGCGGTTTGTGTTTTAACGCAGTGAGACAAAGGCAGACGAGCGGCTGGTTCTTCTGAGCTTTTATTAAAAAGGCAAAGACAATAACAAACAGGGATCGTTTGATCACGACAGACCGGACTGGTTCTGCGGTGCCCCGCCAGCGGCCTGGACCCCCGTGTTATCACCATATTGATTCCATATTACTAGAAACAACGGCGATTCAACCAGTGTTAAGCTCGATAAAACTACAGACTCTAACTTCCGCTGTGAATGTACAAAATAAAAGCTCGGCTGAGTTGAGAAAGAAGTTGCTTCGTGATGTGCATTGCATTAGGTTCTATCAGATGGGGGGCTACTGGGTGGTTGGATGGTCACTGGACCACAAGGTTGTTCGCACATCTTATTTTGTAAGCACTTTCAGGTTGCAGTCAATGTCAGGATAGGCGTAGATTGTTTGGTCTGCACATATAAAAAGCTGCTTTTTTTTTTTTATTAGTGCACCCTCCTGGAACTTTATTTTGAAGGCAGTGTGGCTGTACTTCCTGTTGTCTACCAGTGGATTTATTCTAATTGTGTCTTGATGGGCTTTACACGGAGTATGGTGGGGATGCAAACTGGTCCTTTGGCCTAAACAGCAAAAAAGAAAGAGGTTGTGTGATGTCTTCTGCATCAACCTGTAAGTTAATGCCGCACAGATAAATAATCCATGTGAATCATCACAATAATTATGACGTTCCTTTATGGGCATATATTTAGCCTCAGTGACATGTTTTGTAATTAGTGGCCTAATTATTATTATTACAGTAAGACATTTACATTTAGCAGCTGCTTTTTTTTTTCAAAGTGATTTGCAAGTGAGGTACGAAGCAAGCAACAAATCAAAGGGTGGAGGGAAGACATCTAAAGCAAAGTGCCATGAGGAGAAATGTTTGTTTCTTGAGACTGAAGAGCCAGATAAAGGAGAATGATGATGGTAGCCCTGTTTTTAGGGCATTGCATTAGTCAAGACAAGAGAAGAAACCAGCCTGCAGAAAGAGCTGGGTAGAATATTCAGGGAAGTAGTGTCTGATTTTTCTGTTATTGTAGAGGGCAAACCTGCATGCATGCCTGAGAAATGGAGATGTGTTCATCAAAGCTTAGCTGGTCGTCACTGATGACCCCCAGATTTCAAGCATACTTTGTGGGAACTATTGCTGAAGATCCTGAGTTGATGCTGATGCTGTCCTGTATGGAAGGTGTGGCTGGGAAGACCAGAACTACTGTCTTGGAGAGATTTAATAAAAGACGTGTGAAGGGACAGTGCAACCTAGGCTGAGAACGGAGCCCTGTGGCACACCTATGGAGAGGCAGTGAGTGTTGAATACTTGCCCCTGCCAATAAGGTTCACCCAGATCGGTAGATCCAAGAGCTGTATCAGAGATGCCCGATTCAACGAGTGCAGACAGGAGGATATGGTGATTTTTTGTCAAAGTCTGCAACAGACTGGGTAAAAGCTTTTGCAGTCCAAAGGGACCACCAGAAGGACAGTTTCTGTAGAAATACCTCTCCTGAAGCCAGGCTGGTTGACCTCATGGAGATTATTTGGAGATAGCAAGCTTGAGATTTGGTTGAAGACTCCTCATTCAAAGGTTTTAGCCGGAAATGGAAGAAGAGAGACAGATCTGTAATTCTCCACATGTAACCCGGGCCTGTGGTGCGGACGGTGCCATTTGTGAGTGATGTATGGATGATTTGTGTAATTGCTGGAGTTGGTGTGGGTGCAGTTGCTTGTAGAAGAGTGGAGGGGATGGGGTCCAAAGAACAGGTGGTAGGATGGCATGAGAGGAGGAGGGTGGATGTGTCATTTTCAGTCAGCATGGAGAATGACAACTGTATGTCCAATCTCAGGTGGAGTTCAACAACCAGCTATCCTCCTGAACCAGTTTTCTGCTTTCCTCTCTGAGTCAGATTTGTTTACAGACTGTATTAGACTGTCAACACTGTGGCACCCTTCATCTTTCCACAGTATAATCCAATTCCAGAGAGTCACTGCATGCAGACAGGCCAGGTAGTGTAGCTGTCCCCATGGCTAAATCTCACTGCAGATATTTTTGTTATTTGCAGTAACAGTTGCAGTTAAAAGTAATAGCTTGTGCTTGCTGCAGCAACAATGGTAGTTGTACCAAGAGCAGTACAAGAAGTACTAGCAGGAATATTATTTTTGGGAGAAGTTCAGGTTTTCAATAAATATTTGGCAAATTATGAAATTGATTCTGTTTTAGTTTTTTTCTGCGCTTATCCACCTGTAGTGGATAATACTATGCCACTAAAAACCTCTGCACAGATACAAGCCTCCACTCTGCAGCAGTCAAGACAAAGAAACCCAGGGATAGAATTAAAGATCAACAGGGTTAGAGCAACATTTATGAACCAAAATCAAAACCAGGACTCAAACTGTAACCGTTTTTATAAATGGTTGTTTATCAGTGTTCTATTGATTGACAGAAAAATGCTTTCACGCTCCTGAATCTGTCTGCGTCACCAGCCAGTGCGAGAAGGGACCTGTGAGCACTGAGATCATCATCAGGGCTTTACAAGTTTAAAGTCTCCACATAGTGGTCATGCTGATTTTTTTTAAACCACAACTGAACCAGTGTGTCAGACTGAAGGAGAGTTCAGTTGCTCTTCCTGATCTTGGAATGTGTCTCTTTGTGTTATGTAACTGAATGCCTGCGGAGGCCGGATGTGAAGTTTTTTAGTGTGTGTTTGATGTGTGTTAGTGTGTGTTGTGATTTAAGCTATTGTGTTAGTATCTCAAATTTGTGTGCAGCTAGCATGCAGGTCTTATTGTGTGTTATCAGATCCCTAAATAGTCTTTCAGCACTGTTTTCTGCAGCTGTAGGAAAGGTGCGACCTGAATTCTTTGCTTGATTTGTTTTGAAGATTGTCCAGTTTTGGAGGATTACTTTTCAACTATTTTTTAGAACCTTTCATCATCATAAGTTCTGTTCGTCTGTTGTTTGAAAGTGAGTCTACTCCAGGAGGTTTCTGGCTCAACAGTTTTGTACGTAGCACTGAGTCAACTTCAACTTCATCAACTCAGCCTCCAACAGCTGCTGCATTTAAAACTCAAACTGTGCAGAACAGTCGAAAACGGACTTTTCTGCTCAAGATGGACTTGCGTTTAGATGTATGAAGGATTTAAATTGGTTTCTCCAAAATCTGCAGGTCAGACAGTGTTAAACACTTAAACCTCATGTAAACTCTCCCAGTCAAAGAAACCATTGAAGTTAGTCATATCACAATGTGTTGGTACAGCTGTCTGAAGCCACGTGTAGCCTCTGCAGCCCTTTAGTGGTTTGGCCTCGACATGAACCAACTTGTGATGTTGATGCAGCATTTCTTTTAGAGATTTGCCATGTTAGGAGTCCACTCAGGACTCCTTTTGTGTTTGTTTTCAAGAATGTGGTTAGTAGTGCAAAAGTGGTACATTTTCACGCTTACTGTTGCCCCACTTCACTACATTTGCAGAGTTGCAAGTGATGATTGCTTTCATTATCAATCAATCTGGAGATTAATTTTTCCATTTGCTTCTAAATAATCAATTAAACAGTTGTTTGTCTATAAAATGTCCAAAAATAATGAAAATGGTTACGAGTTCTCCGTAATTGTCTTAAATCTGCATATTTGTAAAGTTCAACCCAGCAATTGTTTGGTATTTTTATCAAAGCATAAGTGAAACAATGATATGATAATGGAAATAATTGATTTATCAACTAATCCTTTCAGCTTTAGAAATATGGTATTTATCGTCAGTTTATAGTTACTAGTGGCTTTGCAGATGACAGTGATTATATTGTGCATTGCTATAGATTCTATACATTTGCATAATATTAAAACATTGAAATACAACATCACTGTAATGTTATGTTTGATATTCAGATCGTGTTGCTACTACTTTTACTTCAGTAAAGTTTTAAATGCACAGCTTGTGCTTTTACTTATTTATTCCAGTCATGGATGTGTGGGAGCACACAGGCCTTTGCTATAATTTGTGTTCCTGAAAGCTAAATAGCTATGTGCATGGTGGATGTGCCTCTTTCACTCATGCACATACGCACGCGCATACACAGCTTTTAGCCTGTAGCTTGTTAGGATGGTTGTGTTCCTTGCATGGCTTGTGGCTTGCAATGCCTCACTTATTTAAAGGCGCCCAGACGACGTGTTTAAGAGGGCTGAGATTTTGTGTGTGTTCACTGCAGAAGCAGATGAATGTTACCCGGCTTGCTCTGTATTTTGTGCTCATTTTTCTGGCTGTGAAAGGGCACCGAGAGCTGCGGGGAACACTATCAATATACTGTGGACACTTTCACTGCTGTTGTGTGGAATTGAACAACAGTTGTGTAATTACATGATGACTGGTAGCCCAGCTGCTAAATCAGGGCAGAAATATGACGGCAGAGGGAGCATTAACTTCCTTCAGCAGCTACAACAAAGGCACTGAAGTTTAGAACAAATGTAAATATTTATATTATGCTTAAATGTCATAAAAATCTAAATTATTCAGAGTTAAACCTGGATGCATCAGTGGTTCCTAATTATTTGACCCTGTGGACTGATTCTCTGCTGCCTTTGCAGTTCTGGCAGAAACAGTCAGGTGGATGAAGAGATTAAGGAAAGTCAATGACAGATTGTTTCTATGGCAGACATTTTGCTTTTTAGTTGATTATTCAGGTAGTCAAGTTGATTATTGATTATCATAATTTATCAAATAGAAATGTCCTGTTATTTAATTGAAGCTTCTCAGTGGTGCAGATTTTAGGTTTATAGATTATCTGTTGATTGTAAAATACGATTATATTAAGATACTGCTGCTGTATGTTTGCTTCTGTGTTCAAGTCATAATGCGACATAACAAAATGAATTAGTTTACATATTCCATGTGATGGATTTGTGCTTATTCAGTGTGTGAAACTGCAATAGTATGTTGTTTTATCGGTTAATTTACAAATGATATCACCCTGTCTAGGAACATTTCAGCATTTTCTTGTTATATTGATTTCACAGACTATTTCCTATATGTGTTATGTACATGCACCAGCAGTTGAAAACTGAATATAATCTTACTGGGAATTTGCAATGAAAGCGAGATGTGAGCAACGTGTAAGAGCTGTAACGCCATTCCATCCAAGCCGCACTGACTCTGAGCTGTGTTCAGCATTTCCCGTCATCCGAACAGTGGTCTGTCAGCAGAACGAGGGGACGGCGGCCACACAAACTGACTGACAGCTGAATTTTACTGTTTATAGTAGTTTTCTCGTCATCAGAAAGAAATCAGGGATTTTATTATGTTATGTGCTCACAGTGACACATATACAAATGGGATTTTATCTGCTCTGTGAACTGCGCGATGACGTTGAAAACAACCTGATTTTGCATGCTATTGAAATACAAGGACTCTTAAAATGGTGTCCTGCAGTAGAAAGTCCATTAAATGGCATCTTTACAGAAACAACTCAGCTTATTATGTAATATAGAGGCAGAAATTACTCTTTGTTTTACACTAAGGTGGTGATAACTACATCCATAATTCACCCATTAATCGGTTGCCTGGTTAACACACCTTTGCTTGCTGTGTAAATTGAGCAAGGCATTTAACCTCTAATGTTTTGCGGTTGTAGGGATTGGTGTCAAAGTGCTAAGAAAGCACACATAATGTACACTTTTTCTCTGCCAGATTTGAAAGACAGGCTGACAGGGCTTGTCTTGTGCATTTTATTGTGGCCACCTACACTAAAAGTGCTACGGGATTGCAAGGCGTTCTAGCTGAAACCCTCTGCAGTCCATCTTGCTCGGATATTTGTGTGTGCAGCAGCATGGTAGGAGAGAGGAGAAAGAGATGAAAGGAGAGAGGGAGGGAGATAATTAGAGAGGCAGAAGAGGGAAAAGGGAAGACGTATTACACTGGATGGAAGAGAAGCAGAAAAAAGTAGGGGAACGGGGATTTAGTGATGCTGAGGGGGATGGGAGAGCATGATGGATCTAGAGAATGCAGGAAGGAGAGTGAGAAGTGCTTGGATCTGAACCAGTGAAAGAGGAGAAGAGCGAGAAGGAACAAGTCAGCACAGAATGAGATAGAATGGAGTAGAGAGAGAGATGTGATGCTCAGACAAGGAGAACTGCAGCTGTAATTCTGTCTCAGCATAGCTAAGGATAGCTTCTGCATTTGTGTTAAGGTAAGTTTAGACATGCAGCAGTGTTAAGTTATACCTAATTAATCCCTGTGGGTAATTTTGTCCGCTACACAGGTTAAGATCTAGGTTTGGTTTTGTCCAGGCTTTATGTTGAAAGTAACATTTTGTCACATTGTAGGAAATCTGTGTTGTGAGGCGTTCATGGATAGTATGGAGTGTAGGTCATCCGTGTTTTGAAAGCCCAACTGCAAAAAAAACCAAAATGAAAATCCGAACCATGGATGTGGTCAGTACTGCACAGTACAGTAGAAAAGCACAGTAGTAAATAATAAAAAAAACTGGTGAATGCTGGGTCATTGTCGTTCTGTCAAATACTGGGACGCTTGAATAGAGCAGAGCAATTTTTAAACGTTATTAGTAACGCTTGTTCATTTCCTCCTATGAAAATATCTGCTGTATAAAAAGCTTACAGTTTTATTTTTGTTTCAACAAGAAGTTCACTCCTGAAGCCCAAAATATCTTCAACACTTTTTACACTGCATAATTTCTTGTGAAAATTACCTGCTGTAAGTTTCCTTATTTCCTTTTGAACTGCCTGGATGTCAGAAAGGTATTTTAGTGTTAGCTATCTGTGGTGGCAACGCGCTGGTCGTCTGTTATGCAAGCGCCTATAAGCCCTTGAGACAGAGGAACGAGTGAGGAGGGAAACTGTCACTAAGTCTGCAGCGAAGCTGGGATCAAGGTCATGTGTTCAACTTTAGCTCCCTGAGAAGACACAAGTAGTTCCAGGGACTGACTGGTGTGATTGGATTGGAGCGTTTGTGCTTGTGGGTGTCACCGTGCATGAAGTGTCTAATTGGCTTTGAGGTTAAAGTAATTTAGGTGGACATTGTAGTTGTAATTAGAAAATGTAATTGTGTGGGTTCTGTGGGATTTATCTTTGGCTTTGCTGATGAATAAACATTTTCAAAGTTATTCTCTTGTCAAATCTGACTTCATAAGAAAATTGACTTGTCTGCAGCTCATTTTGCTCTGGAAGAAAAGTAACCACCTCTTATTTTGTTCCATAAATCAATCTTTGTAATGTACTTTCTACCAAACCAAACCAAGCCTGGCATTGAGGCTGGCGATCAATTGTGTAATTCTGCTAATGACTCAACATTATTGTAGTAATTTATTGCTGTCAAGATACTACATATAGCACATTTAAAGAAATCTTTTTTTCAACTAAATCCTTACCAGCTTCAGGGATGATGTTGTGTTGGCCTGTGGAGAAGGTAAAGCAATGGGAGCATTTTCTTACAAGGATCAATAAGACCTCACATTTCACCAGATCAGCGAGTAGATGGACATCCGTTCACACCAGCACATCCAACGCCACCTGTTTTGTTTTTCACCGTCAAGGCTTCCAGCCTATTTTTTAAAAGGATGCCTCTGTAACCAAATGCCCATTAGCTTCAGCTGAAGTAGGTTATCAAGTTTATGGTAGTACAAAAGAGCTCAAACAAAGTACACCTTACACATAATCACTATTAGGGTGATAGTTTTTCTTACTAATATTTAGAACTGGATGAGTTCAACAGGAGCCTGAACCTGCAGTTAGACACAATGTCTTTTTTGGCTAAAGGCCTTGTACTTGGCTGTTGTTAGTGGGACATTTCCACCCTGAACACAGTGGCTCAGTGCACCGTGACATTAGGCCATTTCCTGTCCATTTCCTTTTTTTTTCCTGCCCTTTTTATCTGTGTAGATTTTTGACATGTTACGTCTTCCTGCTTAGATAAAGAGTAGCTGTTAAACAAACTGAGCTGCAGGCAGTGATGCAGTGATGTGAGACGACTCTAATACTCCGAGAAAACTCCAAGGTGATTCACATCCAACATTCCTCCTTTTTTTTAGCTCTTCCACTTTCTTGGTCTGGCTTTATTTGATGGTGGATGGTGAATGTGTGCAACAAACAAAAGCTCTTTCATTTGGTTAGACACACACACACACACACACACACACACACACACACACACACACACACAGTCAGAGCCTGTAACTCAACAACCAGACAGCTACAGACAGTGCCACTGGGACATGAGGGAGAAACGGGGAGTATCTGAACAGGAGACAAATGGAAAAAATCTGCAACAGTGACAATGCGGTTTGCTTTCAGTGACTGAGAATCTAAGGATGGGTAAAATCGGCAAGCAGTGGAAAACCACCAAAGGCTGCAACATCCTCAAAATGTGTTATTTTAGTTTGCAGCTTAAAAGGCATTTTTACATCTACATTAAAACAGCTTTTTAGCTTTCAGCAGCATTTCGATTACTGTATTTCAATGTGGTGCAGGTATTAACTAGGCAAAAAAAGTTATTCTACTTTTACAAACAAGTAAATTTCAATGAAATTTCAACTCGATTTTAACCTAAATACAAATTCATACTTTCCGCATCTGCGTTCGCGGTCACCGCTGCACGGTGTGACGGCTCGGATGCGGTCTCTTCCACAACACGTCGTGTGAAGCCGTTCTCTGATACCATTTTATTCCTTTCACTTTTTCATGCTTCAGTCAAATACAACAAACAGAGAGCTTGATGTTGTTGTTGTTGTCTAAAGTTGCCATCATGTTTTGTAGTGTGCATGTGTGGAACATGTCCCCAAATGTAGTACAAATAGAAACGTGTGCATTGGCCCTTGTTTGTCATATTTAGTCATTTACTTGCAAATAAATAGTTTTAATAGTTGAGGCACATTCAGAAGGAAGGTTGCTCGAATCTCAGTTCATGGAAAACATTGGTCAACACTTGTAACAACCATCCACAAATAAATTATGATTATTTTCTGCTTTGGGAAAATATACATTTGACCTCCCCTTTGTATTTTGGAATTTATCAGCTTTCTTTGCTTCTACACAGAACAGTTGTTGTATGCATCCATCATGGTAATTGCCATCTCCTGTGGTTGCTATCTCTGCCTGGAGAGTTTGCGTCTTCACTCGGATGCTCCCCTCCCAGGCACATACTTATTCCTGGAAGTACAGCCCAGATGATATAAGAGAGAGGACATCCATTGTTGTTCCTTTTCCCTCAGTCTTTCATAAATAGCTCAAGTTCCCTCCCAGCTCTCTGAAACCATGACATACAGTAATGTGGGTTGTCCAGAGAACCCGCTAAGTGTGTGTTTGTGGAGGAAAATCAAAGCCAGTAGGCTTTTACAATAACTCTTAATGAGTCCCAAGTTATTTGAGTATCAGGAAAAGAAAACCCTGGTTTTATTTCTCCCTTATCTCATTTTCTTATTCTCTAATTATCTTCTGTTTGAATTAAGAGTAACAAACAAGACCACAGAGAAAGGCTTAGATAAGTTGTCAGTAAAGTGTGTGCTTCTAGTTATCCACAAACGATTGACGAGTGTGTTTTACTTATTTCCCCAGAGAAAATGATGGTGTCTTTGCCCCTTCAAACAAAAACAACTCAAAGCTTTTTTACTCATTCTCACAAATTCTTGGTTGGTTTAGCAGGATGTGGAAATGGTTGGAAGTGATATGAAAAACATGTTAACAAAAGCTTAGCATTTATTTGCGTATATGCTACATTTGTAGACACCTGATAAATGCAAGACCAATATTCACTCTCCTTTTAGCTCTGTTTTGGTCTCCACCACCCCCCGAGTAAAATATCTGTCTATTCGGCTGCTGAATGCTCTATTATGATCTTCAACTAGTTAAACTTTAACTAACTTCATCTGTCTGTCAGTTAGTGCTAGGCATATGGGGAAAGTTGTTGAGAAAAGTGCAGAATGAATCAGAACAGGTTCAGTAAAAAGCTTATTAATTGACACATGAGGAGAGCATGTTCGGGTTAAGTTATTTTATTATGTAACTGTAAACTGTAAATATCACATCTGGAATCTCTGTGCAATAACTGGTGTCAGTCATTGGGGAGCAAACTGAAAAATGTCAGCACAACCAATTTTAACAAGCATTTCACCTGCAAAAGGTTAAACCTATAAAGAGTGTGGGAAGTTAGCAAGTGCCAAAGCATAGATAGAAACACAGACTTATTATATTATATATATTTTTGTGTATGTGTCTGTTGGCGTCTCCTTTGGTTGCTGTGGTTACCTCGCTTTGTTTTTGACGCATTCATCACTTTCCCTCCCCGTTTTCTTTTTATGGTTGTTTTTAATTCCCACACAGCATGACTCCTTCTGATTGGCTGGCGCTGTAGCTAGGGGTTTCTGATGTGGTGTGGGAAATGAAATTTGATTGGCTGAGCTCATACTCTTTGTTCTTGTTAACCCCTTATCTGATCTGATCTGCTGTAAATCTGGTAATAACAGCAGAAGTCAGTGGTGTCTTTGTTGACTTAAAGAGACCAGCAGACATTTTTTCTTTCAAATCAGTTCTTGTGTGTGTTATGGTGACTGGTAAGGTGTAGCTGTGGAATATATAATACAATAAATGTGGAGGAATTTGCTGTGGTGACATAGATTTTAGCAAAAAAAAAATATATATACATATATATACATACTTCTCCTTTTTTTTATGTTCAGATATTTTTTTTTATAAATTCCTGCCCGTGTACGTGTAGGCTTTGTATAAAAAATATAAAAGCTCCATTAGCTGAGCTGTGTCCTATAAGAAGATGGATGGTTCCTCTGGCTGTGGCTGTCGAAGCAGGGAGCATAATGGCAGTGCCTATTCAACAGTCCCATTCACAAGTTTGTGTGTGTGTGTGTGTGTATTCTTGAATAGTCTGACAGCCTGTATAGGTCTGTCCTCTGAACCACTGCCATAACGGACAGAACTGAGTCCAGAGTCCTGCTACACAGTGAATATAATGGATATGAGACAAAGGAGTTTAGATCAATACTAATGCTACTAACTGGGTTAATTGGTCTGTAAAACATCTGTAAATAGTGTTTCAGATTACTGTACTTTTTTATTCTACACAACAGTTCAGAGTATATCTTCACGATGTTCTCTGAAGAGGTCTTCACAGGTCCAAAGGTTTAGAACTGACTCAAAATGGACTGGTGGGAAAACCGCCTCCAAAAACGAAGGACCCCTTCCGAAGACAGCCAGATCCAAACCGAAGAGATGCAAACATAACGCCCGATATCAAATGCAGTGAAAATATTAGTGCAAAAAGCTGAGGTGTCTTTTTCACGGCACCTATGAATTTAGATCAAGGTGAAAGTTGACGTTTGATGTGTCAGAGCCTTTGTAGAAGTTACTCTTAGTGCTGAATGAACTAAACTTCACCTTTGTCACCAATCTAAAGTTTTTGGGATAATGTCAGGCTTTCAGCAGCACATCAATGAAACAAATTCTTGAGTTACAGGACCAATTAGTGCGTATACAGAAGGTAGTGATCATTATTTCTTCTCTGTTAACATTTATTCATGTGTGAAACATTTTGATACAGTCTCAAAATAACGACAGGTCTTTTTAGTACTATGCTACCTCGGTTTGATGCAGTAACTAGATTTCAGGATTAAATGATGGAGGTGTGGATGCATTTTGTGGTGTACTGTCATAAAATATTAGGTGGGTTTGTTGCTTTGTGCCGACAGAGAACGAATGCATGCTAATTCTGTTTGTATCTTTGTGTGAATGTGCTTTTCCTCTCAAAGCTCTTTGGTCTTCAGCAGCCTTGTTTACAAAGCTCTGTACCATAAAATAGAGAGTAAATACTTTAGTTTCACATTGTGTGGAGAAAGAAATAAACACAATACTGTACATTAACTTCAAAATCCATTAAAGCCAGTTACCGTTTATTTTTTTTATTGCATTAATTTTGCACATGGGTGTGTCAAAGTATGGCAATCTCATTCTCTCTACAAGAATGTTTTACAAGAACATTTAATAAAAGAGACATGAAGCCAAAAGGAGGTGGGGTTGCTAGTAGCCCGGGTTAATGTACCCCCAACACCAGCTGTCTTGTCTGAACATATATTACAGCATCGAACCTGCCTGACCTGCAGCTAAGCTCTTAAACCCATTTAGTTTCCCTTCTCTGGTGTTAACGCTGGCTGCGCTCTTCATCTGAACGACAGAGTTAATCTTATTAATGACACTTTCCACTGACAGGAGCCACCAAACTTCAGATACACTAAAAGTTATATTGAAAGTTTTTTTTATCTTTATTTTTCAAGTGGTACTTATCCTTAATGTAAACACATTTAACAATTTGTGTGAAAATTTTACCACTACTGACTTTGGTTAAGTGCAGTCAGCTTTTTTCTTCATGCGCCCATTTTGCTGTTATGTAACAGGAGGATCACTCACTTCTTCCGTGAGGTCAAGTTGCTTATGCACTAGTAGTAGAATATGGTGCTCGTTCTAAAGGCTGTTAACACATAATCAATACAAGTACACAAGAGTAACTTCATGTAGTAGTTGCATAGCACCTTTCCAAACAAAGTGCTTTACGTGGGTTAATCACATCTCAACACTACAAATGATGTCTGTGAAGATTCTCAGTCATCCAGGTCATGGTTATCCCAAAAAAGGTTATTCAGTGGCAACTGGACTTGTTTCTACAAATGATGATATGATAAATTAAGTCAGGGAATTACAAATAATGAAATGTTTTTTAAATACACAATATAGTTAAGACATCAGAAGATTGGATGCTGTGCTTTATTAAATCAGTTTAAGCTTCAGTGTAGTGCTGCTACTAATTTTAAATTATTTTGTTTTCCATTAATTTTTTTACTAACGTTTGATAATTAGCCACTAATGTTCATCACAATTTCACAGAAGCCAAGATGGCATCTTTGCTTTGACAGAGAGGTGCATCACATTTTGAGATATTTGGCTTATTCTGCCAATACCTTACAAGAAAAAGCAATCAAACAATCAGCAATCAATTGACTAAACATTTCAACCATTTTTGATTCAGAATAGAAAAAGGTCTTATCAGGCAACAGGAGGAGTTGGCTGCCAGCTGGCAGAGAGCAGTGATTCTGAGTGGCTGAGACTGTATAGTCACTTGAGTCTTTATTAATGATATGCTTGCTGACTGTCATTGTCACAGGCTGTGTAGGTGAGATACGGTATTTGTGGTGGCACTAGATGCTTAAAGGGTTGCATCTGGTTGTGTAATGTCTCCATGTTTAGACTGGAAAATCTAAAATCTTAAAAAGTCTTCACCATTCTTTGCAAAGTGATCCTGAGCAAGATAGGTGACTCACTCCTGCAGCAAAACATGAAATATACACGTATCGATTAAAATCTTTTTAATGCTGTGGCAAATAACGATTTCAGAGACTGATGGGCTTCTCGTGAGATTGTATGGAGTCTAACACAAAGTGTGTAAAAGTCAATAAGTGTCAAAGCTGATAATTATCTTCCTTGATGCCTGCTGCAGCAAGTCGTAGCCATCACATCTATGTTCACAATTATTAGCTAAAAAGGTTGCGTTCCACTTTGAGTAGGTGAATCTGAAGCTTCCCTGACAGCAAATACCAGTACTGAGTTTAAAAAAGGTCATTTGTCAGGAGTGGCATCTCTGTTATTACCCGGCTACTGAGTAAACCTGTCTCGCCGTGCTAACATTTAGCTTTAGACCTGCAGTCTGCAGCCTGGCATTTCTCTACTCTTTATTTATCAATTGAAGTGATGAAGAGGTGCACACTATGCACCTGCTTGTAGCTGCACTCATAAGGAGCTCATCAGTATTTACACTTGCATACTAACATTCATGAGAATCATAATGTGCTGTAATGTTAGTTTTGGCTTCTCTCATTTTTTCTGTCACATTATACTCTGTAAACCTTGGCCCGCCTTTCTTTCTCTCTAGTCACAGCCACACTTGCCTAAAAAGATTTAAGAATATAATTTCATTTAAGATTAGCTTTTAATCGGCCTACTTTATCTGTGATTATGTTTTACTAAGTACATATAATAGAACAGCTTGTCTAGGTCATGAGCTGTTGAACTGATGATTTAAGCACACGCATTCCTAATCCTGTTCATATTGTGTGTTACATATTACAAGGGATGATTTAAATCTACAGTTTCATGGGTGACTTTTTTGGTAAAAATGTAGTAAAAATGTGCTCCGTAACTAATTTTAATGTGACGAGGTGAAGTGAAAGCCTCACAGAGAACAGCACTGGCAGTTGTGCAGAGACATTCACTTCTAAAGGTTTCTGAGAAGGGTTAGAAGGAAAAACACCTGTCAGTGAAGGTCAAGCCCTGTGCACCCCATACTGACGCTAAAGGGTACCTTGCGTGCATCTATGAGACACAGCTAAAGCTAGCTTTCTTCTCAAAAGTTGCATATTGTAGCTTTAACATTAAGCCAAAGTGCATTAACCCAGTCTGGCAAGGTGATGAATAGACTATGTGGCTGCCCAGTAACCTTGGCAACAGCAGCACTTAGCCATCTAAAACAACTGCATTGGCAATCATTAACAAAATCACCTTAAAAAAACGCAAATAAGATTGTCAGCATCTCTCTGCTGATCTACTGCAAAACAAGACTTCAGAGCATCGTGTGGTTTTAGAAAAGGGACTGAGTGAACAGCTGTCAGAAAAATGCCTTTCAACAGGTTGGTCTTCTTCAGCTTGATGCTAAAGAAAACTGTTGCCGCATATCATCTTTAACTTGCTGGACAGGTGTGGATGTTGCTACGTAATTGAAAGGCTCCATGAATTAACAGCTAGCGCACGAGTCATCAGTGAATCAGATCACACGGTGCTGAAGCTATTTCCTAATTTAAAATCAGCTATTGGAAATGAATCGTCTAAAATACACTGTTAGCCAAACACAGTGAATCTTAAACCATGTGAAGATGTGAACTGTAATAGTGGAGGCACTTTGTCATTTCAGGAAATCGTTGCTGAATCTAATACTTATCCCTGTGTGTCATTTAGGGTGTAGAATGTGAATTGGGGGGGTGAGATCATAGCCATAGTTAAGAGTCAGCTGCTGGGTGTGTGTGTGTGTGTATGTCTCACTGTTTCCACTTCACATGGTGCTGAGTCACCCTGCTGCTCGGTGTACAGATGAGACTTCATGGTAACAATTCTGTACTTGTACTGTACTCGAGGTAGATTTTTTGTTTTCCCAAGACTTCACAACTATCATTGGATATAACTATATTTATTAGAGATTAAATGAGCTAATACCATCTTGTTGATCCATCTCTATTTCCTGTGCTGTTGCTACGTGATTTTATGACTGTTGAGTCTCAAGTCTGGATGTATGTGTGTTTTAGTGCCTGTATTTACCTGCTCCAATAACGTTTTCCTCTGTCTCTTCATATTTTACAGATGTACCACTCTGATCATGGTGTAGACTTCCCTGACCTCTCCTTCCAAATCCCTGGCAGCCCTGCAGAGCTGGGCCCAGCAAACAGAGTGTGAACCCAACTTTCAACACACCACACTTCTGCCTTTCCCTATAACTAACACAGAGTCTCTGTTGCTGTAGCTCTGGTCACACCCTCCCTCCTCCTAAATCATGGACAGCCCTCCTAAACTGTCTGGTGAGACTCTGATTGTGCATCACATTCCTCTTGTGCACTGTCAGGTGTCAGCTGGGCGCCAGGGTAGCTGCGGGGGCTCCCTGAAGAGGAGCAACCCGTTCAGCCCACCGGAGAACTTGGGCTTAAGTCGCACCACTTCGCTTCCTGAGAGAGATGTCCTCCAGAAAGAGGCTCTGCTCTACAGCAGCCTGATCCAGAACTCAACTGGCTCCTGGTCCTCCCACAATGGAGGAAGAGAGAGGAAGGGTGGTGGGAGAGGAGGCAGCACAGCAAGTGACGATTCATCATTTACCTCAAGCAATTCAGAGGACCAGATGATTACAGCTCACACATTACCCAGAGCTAAACCAAGAAACAGGAATCCATTGCGTCATAATCCATTCTTGCTGAATACTGAGGATGGTGAGGATGAAGAGGAGGAGGATGATGATGGTGACAACCTCAGTGGTTACCTTGAAGACTCCTCTTTCCACCTCCACAGTGACACTAACTCAGCCCTTGATGAGGGAATGGGTCCTTTCCACTTAAATGACCTTGGCTTTGCCTCTGAGCCCTTTCTTTTGCACAGCTCAGTGGGAGGAAGAAGTGGCGAGTCCCTAAGGGGCATAGTCTCAGATCTCTCCCACCACCTGGGGGACCTGGACATCTTAGGACTGGACAGACAGCACCGCCATGGAAGCAGCTGTTCCAACATGTCCATGGATTGTGGAGAGCAAGACTGGGGCGATGACAATGAAGAAGATGAAGATCATCCTATGCGGTGTGGACGAAGCAGCAAGACTGGTTCTTACTCATCCAGCTCCTTGATCCAACACTGCTCCTGCTGTGCCCTATCTCAGAACTACCCCGAAGCCTTCTCTGAGCCTTTCTCCGAGTGCCAGCAAGGCTATGGCAGCGACTCGTCTTGCAACAGCTCAGATGGGGTGCTTGTCAACTTCAGCGCCATTTACAACAAGATGAACAACGGCGTACCTGAGAAGCCGCCAGTCTCTGGGAACACCAACCTCAACAGCTCCACTGACCACTCCTGCACGTCTTCTGTTTCTGATCCACCAGGAAACCAGAGAGACTCTGGAACTGGAGGGGCTTTCTATTTGGACCTTCACACCTCCCCAACTGAACCTCCCCTGTCACAGCAACAACCCTCCTGCCTTGGCAACACCTTCCCTCTTATCCGTGAACCACACCTGTCCACCTCCTCCATCTGCTCCTGCTCCATGGAGCACCAAGGCGCTCTTGACCTTGACGCCAACTGCAACACCTACCACCCTCTGCATTCTGGGTCTTCTGGTGACCTTGTTTCCTGTCTGCAGAGCCAGGCCCGTCTGGTTGTTGCCACCCAAAACTACTACAAGTTGGTCACCTGTGACCTTTCTTCTCAGTCGTCTCCCAGTCCCGCAGGATCCTCCGTCAACAGCTGCTCTGATGAGCACAGCAAGGGCAGTCCCACCCCGACTCAGCCAAGTGAGTACTTCCTTTTCAGACAGCGAGCAGAAGAGGAGGGCGTTGAAGAAGAAGATGAAGATAGAGAGTCATATAAGGTGAGTAATTTAAAGATTTTTAACCTATTGTTCTCTCTACATCTGACTGCGTTTTGCTTAGTTGTAGGGTATTGTAAGGTGCAGTGTGGTACTCAGTTGTTTAACAGAATGCTAAATGAGTTGTACAGTGCAAGGTCGATTCACTGGCAAACATTAAATGTGCAGGTCCATCCATAGTCATGTGACCAAAGATTGTTTTATGATTTCAGCCTGCACACAAGGTTGTGTTGTTAGGTTTAAATTAAAATCACGAGAATCAAGAACTCAACAAAGCATAAAAAGTAACTAAATTGTATGGATTAATGAAAATGGCTCTATGACAGTAACAATGACCCAATACTTAAATTAGCCCCAACCCTGATCTTAGTCTGGCACTGGCTCGTTTTAGATCATAGCCACTGACCACAGGGTTTATCTGATATCATCATGTCTGAGGATTATTTTAGCAGTTATGTAGTGCTGAACGGTATTAATATCAGTCTGTAACAGTGCCACTGTGCCAACAAAAATCTGGCATGGAAGCAGTTCAGGACTTTGGTTTGCTGTGGAGTCATTATTTCAAATAATCTTATAACAACCACTTAGGTAATTTGACCCCTAAACCACGATAGTGTGTTTTGTCTGCTAAACTACTGGAGAAAGTATCACAGCTTTCTTTTTTTGTTGTTTTTCTTCATTCAGCGAGATGATGATGATAATGACGATGATGATAATGAAGAGGATATAGAGAAAGTGAAGAAGAAGAATCAGCAGCAGGCAGCTGGCGGGGCTGAAGGTGCACCTGCTGTGATTGAAGGCCAGGTGTACGTCAACACCTCCCCTCCTGTGGTTGGCCGGGGCGTTATTGGAGGTGGAGCCTCTTCGGGAAGTCGTCCACGTTCTCGCAGCTACGACCGCAACTTGGATAAGTCTCCGTCTCCTCGACTTGGGTCTCTGGAGCGCATGTTGAGCTGCCCCGTCCGGCTCAGTGAGGGCGCCGCCCTGGCCCCACCTCCTCCTCCTCGAGTCACCTCCTTTGCAGAGATCGCAAGGAGTAAAAGAAGAAATGGAGGTGCAGGGGGGTCACCGTCAGTCAAAGCAGCTGCAGACCCTTTCTCCTCTACTTACTCCACCCACTCCCACTCTTCAGTGGATTTCTCTCCAATCCTGGAGCAGCGCGTGGAGGTTGACAGTCAAAGCCTGTCACCCATACCTTTCACCAGGTGTTACAGCCAAGGCAGCATAGAGCGACACCTAGAGGGGGTGAGGGAGAACCGTGCCAAGGCTGAAGGTATGTCCACGTAGCTGTTGACAAAGGCCTATCCTTATTTAAAATGCAATATCAAAGGCCTATCCTTATTTAATTATAAATTATAGTATGGTTTTGTTTGCTTCTTTAAGTATAAATGTACTTTGAACACACAGAGTAATGCAGAGTGTGTATCCACAGCATAAGAGGGAATGGAGGGTTGAAGTGGGCCAGATGTGTTCTGAATAACAATCGTGTGAGAGAGGAGATAAAGGTGCAGAGAAACTCTGCACCCTCTAAACCTCTGCTGAGCTCTTTATAACATAGTGAGGTGTATGTGTCTCCTCTGTGTGTGTGTGGCTGTATGTTTGCTAATTGTGTGTGTGTGCGTGCACAGCCTGAGAGCCCGTGGGCCCGACTCATCCCAAAAATGAGGGAAGGTCAGAGAAAGTTAGAGAAGATAATTCATTCTGACAGAAAGAAATCACTTCACCAAAGTCACCTCACTTCAGATTCAGTTAGTGGTAGCAGGAACACAGCACTCAGTCACCACAAAGCAAAATGTTATTATATTCCTGCCACATCCTGTTGAGCTGTTCTTTAGCACAGTCTGATTTTTTTTTTTCCTCCCTGCAGAGGAAAACAATTGAACAACCTAACATGATACATGAGACAAACTAGCTGAAGGCAGTGCCAGATGAATTCGGCTTCACATGTTGTGCGTCCTGTGCAAGGTTTTGGTTATCATTATGGTTCAGAGTGCTGCTCTCAGGTGACCTCTGGGAAATGTGGTGCTGAAAGACCACAAAATGTCAACAATACAACGTCACAGTGAAATAGTTTCTCTCTCTCTCTTGAATGTGAGTCTATTTCTCTGAAAATATGTTCTGCATGAAGATCAGTTCATGTAAGCTAACAGACACCAACGTCACCTTTACAAAGCTCAGTCTCAGCTGTCCGCTGCGTGTGTCTGGTTAGATAAACACACACAAACACCGAGTGCTTGGAATTCCAGTTCCAGACATGTAGAGTGAGCACACCAGGAAAGGAATGTCTCAGGATGTCCCAGCTGTCCCCTATTACTGTTTTATATAATCCGGTCTTCCCAAAAGGATTTGATGAACATTTGACAACAAAATCCATTATAAAATTCATTAATATGATGATGATGATGTTTAATTAACAAACTTCCCTTGGCATTTCCAACTAACATTCACAAAACGAATAACAACTAATGTCAGAGGCAACAGGTGTTAGTGTATGTTGTTTTGCCCGGTCACTAAGAGGTAGAAGAAGAAGCTCCATTAGGCAACAGGTCAACTGGTCACCATTACCAACCTCTGAGTATCAAACATTTTTCTGCTTCATTTTCTCTGGCTTTGTCAGATAGGTTATAGATTAGTGGTTGTTTTCTTTTCCAGGTTCACGGAAAAGAAATGTAACTCAAGCATTAAATAAGCATGGTACATACAGTATGGCTTATATAGGTCACTGTGCAGGAATGTAGGAATGCATTCCTAGGTTGCCTTCACCCAAAACCTGTTCTGTAGACGCCCACCAAACCTTTTCACCATTGCTGCAGAATAGTCGACTTATCAAGAGATGAGGACTCGAATCACACTTAAGTCGCTCGCACAGAGACTTGAGACTTGAAACTTGCTCCTCAAAGACTTGAGACTCAACTCAAACTCTCTATTTTTAAAGAAATATAGAAGTAGAAATGCACTGCTCTAAGCAGCTTATTACAATGATACAAGACTTGATTTGGACTTGCAAAAAAATGACCTGTGCACATCTCTGGACTTGTCTGATGTGCATTTCCAAAAGATGTTCATCAGGGTTCAGTTATTTCCATTTAGGGTAAGAGTCAGCTAATTAAATTGTCTGACAAATACACTATAATGTACCAGAACAAAAAAGTCATCATCAAATATGTGATGGTTTTATGTAATCATCAGCATAAAACTAAAAGATGCTCATACTGACAAATAAAAGCAACAATCCTCAAGCAAATAATTTATTCTGTGTATCTTCTTATAAATTAAACTGAGAAAAATGTGTAGAAATCAAAAACTGAAATACCTACCTAGCAACTTAGCAACATTAATACAGACCTGCACATGCACCTACCCCATATGCTATAGTATTACTGTCACATTTCCACAAAAAAGAAACAGTCAGACTAAGAAGTTTATGTCATTAGAGTTGAATTTTTTTTTCATAATAATTTAATTTTAATTAGTGATGGTAAACTGATTATCTGTAGGTTTTTTAGTGTTGTTAGTAGAAAACGTGCATTTTAATTTATTTTTTTTTTTGCATTTTTAGCTCAAAAGATCAGTTGCTTAATCACAATCAAACATTATGCAAGTTAGTTGAAGACTATGCAGGTGAAAGTTAGATTTAAGCTCGCCCTTGTGCGTCACGTAAAGTGCCAACTTTTGCAGTATGTTTAATATTGTACGTGGACTTTACAAGTAAAATCTAAATACATTTCATTTGTAGATTTCCCAACATGGCAAAGAAAAAATGATGGTGGGTTATTACTGCTGGATACATAGGTTTTTCTTTCCACAGCCACACACTTTAGGTGGTAGAACAAGAGAAAACTTTACCACCTGATTTACAGAAGAGAGATCAAAGTAGTAGTTCGAGCAGCAGCACACAGACAGAATCTCCAACTATGTCTTTTCAGTTCCCTGGAGCTATGAGACCAAGACACAATGAAAATATGTAGGCATAGTGAAGATTGGAAGACATACATAGATGCACATACATTACATACATTTTAGGAAAATAGGTCATCCATAAGAACAAGATGTGTCTCACACAGCAAATACAGTAACCAGAAAGACTGTGATGATTTATGATTATACTGAGAGACAGTGTGCAGCATCTCAGAGTATATACATACATTATTCATCAGACTTTACTTCAGGCAGCTGTGTTGTTTCACCACAGCGTGCAGGCCTCATTAAAGGGAGCTCGCTCACTAATGATGCTACCATGAAGCACGGAGCTGCAGAGGAAAAGCCTGAGCTGGCAAATGGATTCATCAGGCAGGCAGGGACAAAGCAGATGGAAATGTGTGAGAAGAGAGGAGAGGAGAGGTGGGTGAGGAGGTGTGGAGGAAAAGATGGAGGGGGAAAAATGGCAATTAGAGGGATGACGGAGCAGAGAGACAGAGAGGCAGTGTTTCTCTCCTCCATCCCCAGGGGGAGCTCAGGCCTGCTGGGTGTGTAGTATTCCGCCCTCCTCCCTGCTTCATGTTTCTGCAGCACCTCAGTGTCGCCACCAGTGGTCGAGAGACGGCACCGCACCCAGCGTCATGTGGCGTCGGTGGGCCGGGCCAGAGTGACAAATATCTTGCGCAACACTGCCAGCGTGACACACGCTCCTGTTTGTCATGCACTGTACTGGATCTGAATGCGCACAGAGACACACACACACACACACAAACACACACACAACAGAAACACTCAGTAGCAGAGAAGAAGTGCAAAGAAAGGTTCCTCCTCGCTAGAGTCTCTCCTGACGCAGTGCCTCCAGGTCTAGTCTATCTTTGTGTGTTTCTCTGGGTGTGTGTGTCTGTGAATGTATGTTTCTGTGCACAAGGGCCTGTCAGAGCTGCGCCTGTGGCGTGGCTGTCTGTGATAAGGGTTGTTGAGAACTTTGTGACTGGGCAGTTTTCTCTTAGACTGTATTTTAGTTTCAGCTCTGACCTGATGATCATACAGCAGTTTAGAGTTTAAACATGTAGTTCATTTATCTACAAAAAACTAGTCAGTTTAATTATTAATTTACTCTAGCTTCTAACATGTGAGCTTTTCCTTAGTTTTATGTTAGTCCAGCTTGGATTTCTTAGGGTTTTGTGCTATTGGTTGGACAAAGTAAGATTTAAAGGGAAACTACGTCTACATTTTGAATATTTCACATCATTTTATACAGTATAAGATTAATTGATTAATAAAAAATAATCTGTGATATATTTGACATGAAAATAATTATAGTTGCACCTGTAAATTTAAGCATGAACTGAAATAAGTTACATGGGAAAAAGTCCACTATGAACGTTGCCAGTTTATTAGGTACTCCTACTTAAAAGTAATGTGTTCCAATACAACAGCAAAAAATTCTGCCTCCATGAAGGTTAGAAAGTTCAGTTTTTACTTAGGTCTTGATTCAACTGTAGGATTTTGGAGACTTGTTTGAGTTGTCATAGATTCGTATTGTGTTATACGGTGGAAAAGGTAACTGAACTGCAGGTTTCTGGTTTTCTGTATAAATCGGATCTGAAATGTGATTTGGTCAACACCAAAGTCACAAATAGACTGTAAACGAACACAATATTTCCAAGCTCATAAAACACAAACAATCCCAATCCTTTATGTGTTTATTGAACACACCTATTAAACATACAGAGTGATGGTGGAAAAAGAAAGTGAAATATTAGGCTTCTGATGTCACTAAACACCACTGACCACTGTTTGAAGCTACTTTAATGATTATAGTATTATAATGAAAATAATCATTAGCTGCAGCTTTAATTGTCCCTCTTCTACATAATTATTTGTTAAGTGTTGCTGTCAGACAAAAGCATTTTTGAAAACCAACAGATAATTATCCTTTTCCCTTTTCTCCATCCCTGCTCTCCGTCCTGTGTTCCTGCAGGTGGTCTCTCCACTTCCTCAGACAGCCGCCCAGCTGTGGTTCGCTACAGTAAGGACCAGCGGCCCACCACCCTCCCCATCCAGCCCTTCACCTTCCACCACCAGTTCGCCTCCAAACCCCCGCAGCCCAAGCCCCTGCTTCCCCTGCTCACAGGCTACGTCTCTGGGATGCAGGCCCGCTCCGGCTCCGGCTCCGGCTCTGGCTCTGGGGATGCGGTAGGGGAGGACAGTGAAGATGCAGCTGAGAATGGGCAGAGGTACCAGGGGGCTGTAGGTGCAGCAGCGCCTCCTCCTGGATCAGTTCGACCGTCGCCTCTCGGGAGCTACTCCCCTGTTCGGCTCCAGGGTGCACCCAGCTCTGGAACCTGCTCGACCTGCACGCCCAGCCCTCAGCCAGGACACAGCCGCTCCTGCCCCCTTTCAGCAGGCCTTGCAGGCGCAATGCGCACCTCACCAACAGGAAAGCAGGGCGAGGTCTCAGCGCCATTGCCCCCTACCCCTCCACCTCCATCCTTGGGGGTGAAGAGAGGGGCAGTGCCACCTATGCTACCAGCAGTGCAGGGACACTGTTTCCATCATGGGGCTCTTCCCAGTTTACCAGCTCTCCACAGTGACACACTGAGCCCACTGGGATGTCTGGACTCTGGAAAACACGTGGAGGGAAGCAAAGGACCTGGAGCCAGGACACACAATGGTATGTTCCAAAAAGATTTTGGTCACTGAAGAATCATTTATAGGATGTTCTCAGAAGACAATCCTGCTGCTGTTGAAGAAAATAAAGTGAAATCTTGAAATGCTTTTTTCATACGAGACCCTGTACTTCTTATTTCAACTTTATGACTCTGGTCATCTTTTCTGTTCTGTTCTTTGTTTTACTTTACATTCACTTTCTTAAAACTGTCATTCTCTTCATGATAGAATCAGTCAGTTGATTTACATTAAGCTAAAATTTAATTAAAGTTAGTTACAGCTACAAGTCAAAGGTTAGTAAATCAGAATGCATAAGTAGTTCTACATGAACAATTAATGAAATACAGTCACATGCTTTGAAATCACTGATTGTGATGCATGTGATAGGACGTCTCAGATAGAGCCACAAAGAGAAATGCAACGGCAGTTGTCCTCAACCGCACCAGTTTTGCCCAAAGACTGAAAACACCTCATCTTCACATTGTTAGTGCTGTTTTCCTAAGACAACAGATGGCTGCCTGGAGCTTTCACTTCTGTGGACCTTATTACATTTTGTGTGATTCAGTGTTGATGTAATCTTCAAAAGAATCTCTTGTACCTTCTTACTGTTCTCTTTTTCTCTTTCTTCTCTCCCTTCATGCATGAACTTGCCCCCCCGTCCTCTTCCTTTTTTTCCCCCAAATATTCCTTCCTTCCATCTACCCAACAAACCCTAACCTGACCGCCATTCCCTTGATCATGATCCTAACACACCTCACCCACCCAAACAGCACATCACCTCTCTCCTCAGGCTCTCAAATGGAGGGAGTACCGTCGGCGAAACCCACTCGGGGTAGAGAGGGTCTCTGGTGGCCACTCGGGCGTAGGATTAGGCAACCTGTCTGGCAACCTAGAACCCCGAAGGGGTGCGGGGCCACGACCAGCCAGGCGCAACGTGTTTGATTTCCCCTCAGCAACCTCTGGCCACACGCTCGGACGGCTTAATGGTGCTAATTATTGTATTGTTCGTGTTGTGACAAATGAGAATTGTGAACATATTAGGAAACTACACTTGTATACTACACAAGTTCTTTCATTGTCCTTTATCTGATAGTAAAGTCAGTGGAAATATATTGAACCAGGTCTTTTTAAAGATGTTCCTCAGGTGCATTCTTAAGGATCCCCAACAGCTTCTCGTGCTTAAAGGTGTGGTATATTTTTGTATGTTTGTCTTATTGTGTGTGTGTGTGTGTGTGTGTGTGTTTGTGTCTCTGCAGCAGGTCAGTCAGCTAAGCTGCAGCTGAGCTACAGCGACTTCCTCCCAGACTACTTCTCCCTGACCGAGAAGCCGCCGGAGGAGTTCTGCCTGTCCCCCGATGCTTCGACCTCGTCCTCCTCCTGTTCCTCTTCGCAGTCCCACATCTCTGTGGACCTGGCACAGAAGAGAGGTGAGGCCACACACATGTCCAGGTGTATGAATTCAATTCAATGCAATTCAGTTTTATTTATATAGCGCCAAATCACAACAAAAGTCATCTCGAGGCACTTTACAGTGTAAGGTTTAAGAC
>JAUMHL010000030.1:23318819-23331245 GCA_032362345.1 Sandelia bainsii
GAGAGGAGCTTGATAGCTAAAGGCTCTGCCTCCCATTCTACATCTGGAAACTCTAGGAACCACAAGTAGACCAGCACAGTAGACAGTGGGACTCAGCGGGAAGGAAAATTGTCAGCTGTCTGTCTGTCTGCAAGTGTTCATGCTGTATTTGAGTCTCTTGCTCTCTTTTTGACCACATGAACTTTTCTGGGTTCCTTTTTGGAATTTAACAGCTTTATTATATAGATTTAAGTGCATTTAAATGCAGTCCCAATTTTAGTTCTCGTGAATATGGTCTTTACTCCTGTTTTTAATGGGCTTCACAAAAGCTCAAAGAATTTTTTATAGCACTACTTACAAATCTCACTGAATACAAATCTCAAGTTACTGTTTGGACAATAATTTCTAAATCACATAGTGTTGTTGTGAAGGAGAACATCGAGTGGAGTGGTGTTGCTAAAAGGTGCTTAAATCAAGTACCTCTCACTGAGAAAAGGCTGCTTGACAGCGAGACGAGTGATTCTAGGCCTCGTGAGGAAGAAGGGTGTTGTATTAATGAGGAGGGAGATCATCCTTCACCAGAGTCACCCAGGTTTATCTCCCTGTGTGGACAAACATCTGAAGTGCTCCTGACACTGAGGGGCAGAGTTGTTGAGCATATTTTTTATATAAACTAGCTGTTTTTGCTGCATAGGAATTGGATTGTGAGATTTCAACATCAGTACATGTTGTACTTGTTTTCTAAGCAGGCTGATGGCAGACAAATCCTCAGAGGTCCCAGCTGTTCATTGCACAAGTAGTTGCTGTCTTAAGAAATCTGAATTCATGCAGATTTGGCACGTCAACAGAGTGAAGAACACAGAAAAATATGTGCTAAATTTGAATCTTAATGCCTCTGAGGGTACAAAAAATTTAAATTAGCCGATTACAAAGAAAAAACAGACATTTGCGTCAGGTGTCTTCATTGCAAATGTAACATGATAGAAAGGATAACTGACTTTGTTCTCCCCTCATGCTCCATTCAGGTTTGGTGAAAGCTGTGAACACAGCGGTGGATCTGATTGTGGCGCACTTCAGCACCAGCCGAGACCCAGATGTAAAGGTAGGCGATGGTAGTGAATGTCACTTACAAATACTGCAGGCACGAGTGACTAACCGTTCTTCTAAAACAAGAGGAGAGCTGGTGCTACAGGTTGATTAAAGCTCACATAACACATTGAAATGCATTACTAACCTCTGAACAAACAACTTCTTATCACCACTGCAGCGTGATAAAGTTCATCAGGTCATAAAACCATTCAGCAGGTGAACTACAGTAGTTTCACAGACAGATGGCGCCATCAGATCAGCTACTTTTCCTTTTCTACTACTCAAATCATGCAACTACGGGTGACTTTAGGTCACCACCGCTTATGATGAAAATAATGTGAACCACTTAATTCTTTAAAACTGTTTTCCCTCACCAGTGTGTGTGCTCAAGCTCAGGGCTCATAGGCCCCAGAGTTTGTTTGAGGGTGTTATAGTTTATCTGTTACTTATTTATAGTGTGGATGAGGCAACAACAACATATCTCAATTAGATATAGAATAGAAATATAGAATATAGAATTAGATATAGAATAGAAATTCAATTGGGCCATTTTCACTTTTGCTTTCTCAATGACTCAACGAAATTCCTGTCACATAACATGTTTATTTACACAGCACTGACAATATGGTCAAACCCCTGATTCGTCTCGTAAAGGGAATAAAAGCACATGCAAATCAAGCTGTTCACTGACTGAAAACGTGAGCACACAGATAATATGTTTACTTTCTGTTCCTTTATTGTGCCTGAACAAACACAGGTGTCCTTTTCTATACAGACAAAGAAAGTTATGGAATAATGTTCTTTATGTTCTTTCATATCACTTTTATTTCTCTGTATTCATTAATGTTTCTATTCAATCCAACAAGGCTAAGCTGGGGAACAGCTGGGTGAGTCCCAACGTGGGTCACCTCATCCTGAAGTACCTGTGTCCGGCCCTGCGCGAGGTGCTGCAGGACGGTCTGAAGGCCTACGTGCTGGACCTGATCATCGGTCAGCGGCGCTGTCAGCCCTGGAGCCTTGTGGAGGCTTCCACACAGCTGGGTGAGAACAGTACGGCGGATGGATCATTTAGTTTGACTACTGTACTCGTATTATCCATTGGTTGGCAGAGTTACTTGTTACTTGTTGCCATATGACCCATAGTAGATGGGAAACTGTTCAGGTAAAGCATTGCATAAAACTATATAAGACAACTATTCATAACATAACATATTGAAGTGATTTTGTATACTTGTCTCCATCAGGCCCGTCCACACGTGTCCTCCACAGTTTGTTCACAAAGGTGAGCCAGTACTCGGAGCTCACCAGTCACAGCATGAGACTCAACGCCTTCATCTTCGGCCTGCTCAAGTGAGTCACGTGATTTTTACAGGAATGTTTCTTCAACTGGAAATCGAGATCTTGAAGAAGATCAGGAAATATTTAAGTCAAAAGGTTGAGTGCATGCTGAGGTTTCAGGTTAAGTGCATCAGTGATGGTGCATTTATGCTGCTACAGCTGACATATTTCATTCACATTTTCAGCCTGAAGTCTCTGGAGTTCTGGTTCAATCACCTCTACACGCATGAAGGTAAGATTTTACCCATCTTCATGCCTAGATTGCTTGTCCTGCTTCTTCTGAATCTTGTTCTGATTTTTCTTTCTGTTTTGATTTACTTCCTTCAGATATTATAGCGGCACACTACAACCAGTGGGGGTTCCTTCCCCTGTCACAGGGGGCTTGCCAACCTCTCTTTGAGGAGCTCCTCCTCCTGCTGCAGCCTCTGTCGCTCCTCCCCTTTGACCTGGATCTGCTGTTCGAACCACATCTCCTCCAAAAGGGCCAGGAGCATCTGCGTCGCAAGGAGCAGCTGTGCTCTGCAGGCCAGACTGTCGACCAGTCAGCTCGCTCCACCTTCCAGCTCATGAGAGGATGGAGCGCCAGTGTGAGCGACTCGAGTGCTGAGGTGAAGAAAGAGAGGGCAGCGCTGAGACGAGAGGGAACGTGGCCGAGGATGGAAGGAGTCGGGTCGAGAAGAGATGGAGCAGCAGTGAAGTCAAGGGTGAGGAGCGAGGGAGCAGCAACTGAGAGCATGACAGCGGGGCCTGCTAGCAGACAGACAATGATGGAAGTAGGGTTTGCCAATCTTTGGAAAGAAAGGGGGATGGGTGGGCAGAGAATGAAAGGTGTAGGGCAAGAGAGCCACACAGAAGGTGAGGATGGACAAGAGAAGGACAGGAGGAAGGAAAAAGAGAAGGATACAGCAGATGAAGAGCGTCAGCGGCAAGACAGACAGGCTGGCTGGTGGTACCAGCTCATGCAGTCCTCCCAAGTCTACATTGACCAATCCACAGAGGGGTCAAAGTTTGTCAAGGCAGAGAAGAGGAAGAAGTCATCAGAGAGACGTCAGGGCCAACTACCACCCACCAGAGAGGGAGTGGTGGAGGGGGCCGAGTCAAGCCAAGAGGGAGAGGGCTATAGAAGCAGAAAAAGCAGCAGTAGCTCCAGTGGGGAATCAGGTGGATCCAAGGGAAGGCCTTCATGGATGGGCAGCCCACCAGAATCCGTTCTCAACCAGGAAAAAGAGACAAAAACTCTGGAGGTTAGAGGGACTGAAGCCCAAGCTGCAGCCCAGGAGGAGAGCCCCTCACAGGGACAGAGTTTACGTTGGGGGAGGCTCTTCGGATCCAACGTTGGCTCGTCTTCCAAGGCAGAGGGAGCTGAGCAGAGGGCAAAGGCTCAAAAGACCAGGTCAGTTAAACAGATCTAAAGACATAATCCCGACCACCACTGCTGCACATGTTTCCTCATTACCATAAACACACTCAGGTGCTGTAAATAATCACTGGGGCATACAGCATTAATCCACAGTTGAAAATAGTCCCCAACAAATGTGCACAGTTTCCTCCTTTGAGTTTGAGTCTCCAGCTGTGTTAGGAAATAACTATGCCTTTTTTTTATTTATTTTTTTTATATGAAACTTTATTTGTGAGTTGTATTTAAATAAATAAAGTCTTCAGTAGGAACCAGCGAGCTCGGGGCTGAGTGATAGAAGGACTAACACTTTTTATAGAACATGTCTCCAGTAAGATAATCTTTACCATAACTTTACTGTTTCCCACTATATCTACCTCTTTTAGGGCACCATCAGGTTGGCTTGGTCTGGACAGGTCTGTTCTTGACCTTTTAGGTCAAACTATCTTAGCGGGGAGTGGGAAGAAGGCAGAGTCTCCAGCCACACCAGCTCACACCCAAAACACACCTCCACCATCGAAGCAGCCAACTGAAACCAAACCGTCTCCATGGTAAAATGTTTTACACTCTGTCCTGTTTTCTCAGAAATCCCAGTATGATTATTCTATAAATCAAAACTTATTAAAAATGTGTGACAAAGGAACAAAGAGTAAGATGCTGTGTTTGGTTGTTTTTGTTATGAATTGTGAATTTTTCAACAGACCACAATCAATTTCAGTCTCATTTCATTTCATTTCAAATTTCAGTTTTGTCAGCTGCCTGTGCTTGTAGTGGCTTCTGCTTGTAATCATTACTTACAAAAGCCAAATCTGCTGATAAGTCATTGAAATGCCATAAATGGTGAAAAAAGTCTGCCACAATTTGCTAAAGCCTAATAAGGCTCAAATTGCTTGTTTTCTGCAAATCTGCAGAACTGAGAAACTGGAACAAGGACATTGTGGTTAACTGGCCACTGACATTGATCTTTTCTGTTCTGCTCACTTTCTCTCCATGGCCTTTGTCATTCCTCAGTCAAGTGCGAGCATTGTGCCACCACATAGCCACTGAGCCCGGTCAGCTGAGCTTCAACAAGGGCGACGTCATGCGGGTCCTGAGCAAGGCTGATCCAGACTGGCTACTCTGCTCTCTGGGCTCCACCCGGGGCTTGGTTCCCATCATCTACGTCACCCTCAATAGCATGGAGGACAGCCAGGATGCCGCTGGACTTGGGAAGTACTGAACTAAAGCTGCCACCAAATGGAAGTAATATTAAAGATAAAGGCAAACCACTTTGGAGACGGGGGGTATCCCTGCCACGTACCTACTGCAAACATAAACCTGTTCATGGCTGCTGTTTAAGTGGGATAACTACACCGAAGAGCTTTCCTCACAATAAGCGTTGTAGAAAACATGAAGTTTATGTAGATGATGTACAGGCATATGCAAAGGAAGCATGCAGGCTTAAACACACACTCCCGTCTATTTCAAAGGTACAAGTATGCATGCATACATCCAAAAACCAAAAGTCCAAACACGAAGCAAACCCAAAGACACTCAAACACACACTTCTTTCTCTGGGTGAAGCTGTGCTACTAGCCTGTCCAGTCTGTATACCATCCATCTGTAATTTGAACAAAACAAGGACAGGCTACTCACACGTGGTAACCTTCACTATATGATATACTGTATAACATGCCTAGCTGCACTTTGCTGTAATGTCTATACGTTCACCTAGCTGTGCCCCACTGTGAACGCAGTACTCGGTTGTATTTCCCAGTCACGAGACAGGTTGGTTTGACATCCTGTAACTTAGTTAGTGCCGACTGATCTTTTTAATCATTGAATTCATCCAGTGAATCCTTGCATATTTTGTAAGATTTAAGGTGGCTGACTTCTAGATCTACATCTGCTCCAGTTGCAGATGTGAGATCTAGCATATTCGGTCTAACACATTAGCATAAAACCACACTGGGGTTCGTTTGGGTGGCTGTTCAAGTGAAAACAAAGAACAAAAGAAAGGATGAGTTAGTTTCTGTTTCCGTTCCCCAGCTGTCTTACTTGATCACTGCTCATCAGCCCCTGTTTATTTGGAGATAAAGCACTGGATGGGCTGACAAACAAAATGCCTTTTATTCCTCCTTTTGCTCACAGGTTCCACTAGTGGTACAAACCAATGGTTAACATTGTTCAAGTGCATGTCGCCATGCAGAGATTAATGGTTTTTTTTCCCCCCTACAGTCCAGTTTCACACATGTTCCAGCCATTCACCCATGTGCATCTGATCTCTTGGTACATGCTGTAAATGCATACATGACTCGACACGTAGTGGGGTCTATTTATTATTGACCTGTTCAGTTAGCTGAGAGAAGCATCTGAATGGATGGTTGCAGAAAATAGGGAAGGATGTCCAATGAAAGCAAAAACACAGGTGTGGAGACTGTGAATGTGTTGGGGGTATTTGCCCCCAGCCTGGGAAACCTGGAAATGTTTTGCATTTATAAAGGGATAAATGATCTTATCTATGCCTAAAAGTGCTTGAGGAAACAAAGCCCTGTTGGACACTTTAAGGATAGTGACCTAATATTTGTGCAGTATATTTTATATATGCTATAACGTGTAGCTTGACATTGTCCCCAGATGTATGTCTACAGGGACATTTATTGACTGACTAAGAAAAGTAGAGAAGAAATCTGTGGTGATATTTTTGACGTTCAAAGGGAAACCCCAACACATTTTGTGATGGTGGCTTTAAGGGCATTTGCGTGTAAGTGCACACATGCTCGATGTCCAGGTGTAAAATGTGGCCTTAGGTTTAAAATGTGTTGACAAAGAACTACAAACATGGCTACGTACAGCATACCTGTGTATACAGATTTCCAATCCAAATATTACACATTATAATAAGATGAGGTTGATGTACATTTATTAAATAAATGAATGCTTGTGTAGTTTTTGAAAAACTTACATAGGATATAATTTTTTCCTTTTGTTGCATTTTTGTACAGTTTTTGTTTTGTGTATGATTTTAATGTTTAATTTTAACAAAATGATCAATATCTCCTTCTGGTTGAACTGTAAATATATTTAAATGCTTCAATGATTCATTTCTTCCATAGATCTATACGTATAAATGTTATTAATGCATTTTATGTTGGAACACAGGAAGCTGACAACCTGCTTACTATAATCCAAGTTAGTAGTAGTTGGAAAGCAGTTTGCTGTTCATTGACATCCTGTTCAGAGTTCACATGGGACAAATAAACAAACAGTACTTGTCAAACCAGAGAGACTTGATGGCTCAGGGGTAAGAGGCAAAAACAGATTTGCTTTTGATTTGGCGCTCGATGAGGTGATATATTGTGCTTTAAAAATCTGCTCATGTAGGAGTGACATAAAAGAGAGAAAGGGAGAAGTCACATGTCGTCTTTCTTTTCTCTCTTGTGTGTCTTCTCTCCTTGGCTCCCTCCTCCTGCCTGTAAATACCTTCAGCATCAGTGACACTGCTCTTCTCTCTGTCCAGACTATATGACGTGTACGTATGACATTATGAAACTACTATGGATGTTAAATAACAAAGTGCTCATGTGATCACAAATATAAATGGCTCCTGTGTCTTTTGTCTTTTTGTCCACCAGTCACTGCTGAACTGGAGACCTTTCAATCATGAAACAGTTGACTAAAAATGGTAGCTGTGGTTTGCTGGAACATGTGGTTTCTGTAGTTTTAATTTCTTTTTCGTTTCAGCTAAAATATTTGCTCTTATTTAGGCCAGTACTCAGAAAGCTCTGGCACAACCTCCAAAGAGTATTGAAATGTACCGTTGGCTCCCATGTGTATCATTAAAAACAAACTGACTCAATAATCAAAACAGAACTCGGCAATTCTCCTAGAAACAATGAATAAGCTGGATGCTCAAGTTTGAGTGCTGCCAACTAAGTTGTCCGTGTTCTGGGATGTTGTAAGATGGAGAGCCAAAAAATGATTCACAGTACGTTTCAAGAGAAGAATATTTCTGGACATTTTAATACTGTTTTCAATAGCTGATTGCAGCCAGAAGGATGCTTAAAAACTGAATGTTTACTAGTGACAGAGATGTACATCAGCCACCAGATGGTGCTGGTATTGTAAAAGACAAGACTGATCAGGTGAGTTCACTGAATTATTTATTTAATATTAGTCGTCATTTTTTTTTCTCTTTCATTCATTTCAGTTTTAACAGGCTCACTTGTCTCAAAGGGTCATCTACAGAATACAAGGTTCCTGTCCCTAAACTGTTAAAGGACTGAAAATTGCATCGCCTTAAGATAATTTGAAGTGTTTTTGATCTTATGTAAAATTAAAAACAAACAGACTATGAGCCTCTAAGAGTCTATGCAATAAAAGTAATTGTACCTGTTATTTGCAGTTTAGGCTGACAGCATGAACAAGGTCCTACAATCCTCACTCATGCAAGTGATGGTTATCCCAAAGCTGCTGTTCCGTTCTGGCTAACTGCCTCAGAGAATGAGGCATAAAAACTCTGCGGAGTTATTGACACTTCACCTCTGGGTTGTTGTTTCACTCCTTTTGACTATGAATCTAAGAACTCCTCTGTATGTGGGTGATAGTAGGTGTCTTAGGCCATATCCTCCATGTTGAGGGGGTCATTCCAAGTTTGATGTAGACCAATGATTGCTGTCTTCAAATGCATGTCCCATGCCTTTCAGATGCAGATGGCCTGCTGAGTCTTTTCCTGAGGAGCTGGCCTTTCCTGTGTTGTGCCATGTGTTTGTGAAGCTATTCTTCCGGTCCAATGCAGCGTGGAATGCACAGATTTGAACTGATCTGATGTAGTTACATCTTCAAGAACTTAAAGCATGTCCAGTTGCAACAGAACAGCAGATTTTGGGAACACCACAGAACACCACAGTTTTGTCAGTTTTGGCTTGGGTTGTGTCTAACACATGGTCCTACATAGTAGTGATTCTGAGACTTGATAAAAATGGGGAGGGTACAAAACCATCAGCAGGCTACTGAACATAAACCAAAACACAGGTGCAGCAGTGAAGCAGTAGGAGCAATAAGAACAGTAATACTGCCAAAGGCTCAGTGGACATCCTCATAAAAGGATGCCACTGACCTGGCACAATGATTATCTGTGGGAACTGGTGTTTCAGTGACTGATCATACAGTATGTTGAATATTGCATGAACTCGGCCTCTACAGATGGCATCCAAGACCAAAGCCATTGCTCACAAAACTGCAGAAGTAAGCTGTGTCATGAAAAGAAACCTGGTGAATATTGGCAGATGAAAGCAAAATGAATGAGTTCGGATTAGTCCTGCATGTTAAACATGAAGGTGGGACTGTGCTATTATTGGGCTGCATTAGTGCAAAAGGTGTAGGGGAGATGACAATCATACCCAGCACTATGAATTCAGGATTGTATACCCAAATATGGAAAGAACAGATGGCTGAAGAAACTTGGCAGGAGAGGAGTTTTTCAACATGGCAATGATCCCAAACACACTACAAAAATTACATAAGCAATTTCTTAAATAAAAAAAAAAAAAAAAAAATATAAACAAGCCAAGTATGTTGCCTGACTTAAATTTGTATTGTGTAAGACTGGTATTATCCATGCTCATGATCTAATGTGTCATCAAATATAAAAGAATGAAATCTCTGAAATAAAGGAAGTGGTGACTTTTGTTGCAGCTTGTTCTTACGTATGCACATTTAATCAGTTTAAGTAGTGAACAATTTTTGCTTTTTCATTCTTCTTTCTTTCTCTAAAAACACAAGCATGTTAAATGAACTTAATTATGGCCACTTAACGTTTTGCGATATTTACAAAGGTTAGCTTAGAAAATCATCCTTACTTAGCGTTAGGCATTGGGCATTAGGCAAATCACATCTTACCTTAGGTATTTATCTCTTAGATTTATGCACATTGCCCTATGTTTGAATCATTTATACCCAGAGGATATGATTTTAGCTCTATCATGTTTGCAAAACAGTCTTGCTGAGTCGTATACAGCTGTATGATGTACAAACAACTCAACTATCTGATCTTGGTGTCATGTTGCAGCCACAAAAAAACATGGCAGTGAAACCTCAGATGCCAAAAACACTGTGTAAATGATACTTAAAATAGCGAGAACAATTGTTCTTTCTAACTTATAAGATGCTTGATGGGGAAATTCTGGTGGGAAATCAGGGTTCAAGTGGTAAAGCTTGAGGTATTGTGTGTTGATTGACAAAAACAAAGTTATAACTGCCAAGGTGAGTAATCTAACACCAGTAATCAACAAGTATTGAACACTTGTCTGCTGTTGGGCATAAGTTTTCCTGTTGTGATGGCAGCCAAACAATCATCATTAAGCAGTAGTAGTAGCCATATAGTTTATAGTTAAAGATTGTATTCCCTGTGGTGGAGAAAGTGCTTAATCTTAGGCCTATACACTTCTTACACAAGAAGCTGGATTGTTACAGAACAATATCTGCATCACATTTAAAACAACAAGCCTATTCAAGGCAGGTGTGAGGTGAAACCAACCTGGAGGATAAATTTGTGGTCACTAACTTCCCTCAGACCAATGAAGTGATTCGGATGAATCGCACAACGTTTCACCCTTACAAGAAAGAAGTCCAGTTGCCATGAGTTAACTTCCAGACATTTAAAACTGTATTTAAATGTTTCCTACTTGACAATTCAGCATGATAATATAAAGTGCAAAAATCCAGTTCCATAAAGAAAGTTTAGTGTGGAAAGATTTTGGCTGCACAGAGCTCTGGCTGAACTGGAACAAAATACACTATATTGCTAAAATTATTGGGAAGCTTGCCTTTACACACACATACAACTTTAATGGCTTCAGCTCTTCTGGGAAGGCTGCCCACAAGGTTTAGAAGTTTTTTTGTGAGGTCAGGCACTGATGTTGGACGAGAAGGCCTGGCTCGCAGTCTCCTCTCTTCATCCCAAAGGTGTTCTATTGGGTTGAGGTCAGGGCTCTGTGCAGGCCTGTCAAGTTCCTCCACACCAAACTCGCTCATCCTTGTACTTATGGACCTTGCTTCACCTGGACCTGGATTCATTCATTTGAAGAGGTGTCCAAATAGTTTAGCAATATAGTGTAAGTGAGCCAAGTCATACAATATATCCAACCATCAGTACTGTACCTTATCAATGCTCCTGTAGCTGAAGGGGAGCAAACGCCAACAGATAGTCTGGTGAAAAACTTGAAAAACCTGAAGCAGTCATGCATTTATTTATGAATTACTTAAATTGTTAAAATATTAGATTTTCACGCATTGCTGAACAGCAGTAATTGCTTTGATTTCCCTTTTTATAGCTTTTTACAACTGTTTTTTTTTTTTTTTTACAAATTTCACAGTGAATAGCTTCAAATATTGTTAGAAACAATATTTTGAAGTTAGATCTTCACTGTAACAAAGCAACAAAATCTCCCATAATTGGTCTAATGTATACAACACTGGGCTGTTTGTTAAACGTCTGCTTCTTGGAAAAAAATAATAATAATAAACAAGAAATTTAGCTTTAATAAATGTAACCAAATTAGTTTTTTGAAAACAAGTGCATCATATCGATTATAACATTTCTAAGACGCTCAGACTTAACTGATATTTCACAATATTCTAAATTGTATTTATGGGATTCACAGTGATTCTCACCACATAAAGACATGTTTTCTATGGAAATTCATAGTGTGATTTGGCAACAAACTGATTTGGCAACATGGGAAAGTTACTACAGTGACATTTGCCTGTAGGCAGTTTTCATAATATAACATGTCATATTGACATCAGACAGATGATGTAAACCACATTTGATTCAAATCTCTTTTTCTCATTTCCTTCCCTGTAATTTCCTCAAATTTTCTGACACCATCTTGGATCCTTTTAGTGGACTTGAAATTTGAATCGAAAAAGTAAAGGAATTTTGGACATTAATTTTGGCACTTTCAGGGTTGACATGTGCTTCTGCCAAATGTCGAAAGAGTGAAATGTAATCCGTTCATTCAATCAAGGAACTGTATAGGATTAAAAGGTGAATAGGTGATGCTCAGCCTTTAAAATTTTGTGATGAAAGATTACCTATCTGTCAGGGCAATTATAACTTAAAACCTCTTAATACAATTATGTCATAGTGTCTTTATGATCCGTTTAATAATTTAACATTGGTGTCATACATTAAAAAAACACCACAACCCAAGATGCTCAATTAATGTCTCATGTACTGTTTATAAAGGTTTAAAGTTACTCTGAAAGGAGAGTTGCGTAAGTGCACAAAAGATGTCAAGTCAGCAGCTTTCAACAGTCACAAAAGCTCAAACAAAACGGAGCTGCTGGATCTTTTATAAATATTCTTCTGTTCACAAAGGGAAGCATGGGTTTCATTCACGGACTCCTGCATTCAAAACCATAGGGCCAAAATCTGTTAGTGACTTAACTAAAGTTTAGGGGAAATGGCCCTTTAAATGGCCCTCAAATACAAATTCATACATTCTTTTATTCATGATAAAACTAATCATAGCTATGTATGTATATATATATGTATATATATAATACTCACAAAAAGTTAGGGATATTTGGCTTTCGGGTGAAATTTATGGAAAAGGTAAAAAGTTCACACTACAGTGATA
>JAUMHL010000030.1:23345793-23366104 GCA_032362345.1 Sandelia bainsii
CTGTGGAGCACTTGACATTGATCAGTCTCTGGCTGAACGTGCTCCTCTGTCCAGCCAGGACACTGTGAAGTGGGTGGTCGCTTGATGTTGAGATGGCACCTTTGATCAACTTGGAAAAAGGCAGGGACTTAAGCCCCCAGAGCCCCCCTTTCTACACGTGCCTGAGCATGAGTAGTTTGTACAGCTTGCACATGTTTTTAGCTGGAGGATGACAATTAAATGTTTTGTGACCCTCCTGAAAAATGTAAATCAGAATGGTGTGAAGCTACAGCTCTCCCATCCTGCTGCAGTGTAGCCCTGAGGATTTTTCACACATAGCAGAAGATACAACAAGCTATGGTTACATCAAAACTAAACAATTTAAGATGGGATAAAGCCGGCCTGCCAGGCACACTCAGAGAGAAAAAAGATAATATCTAGTTATGTTGTTTAAAAGATGAACAGGACAAGAGTTTAATCTGTGTGAAAATCATGCAACACAAAAAGGTCAATAATACTATTAACACAATAGTCATTAACAAAGACAATAAAACAGATATGTTTTATTGCAAATGCTAAATTTTTGTTAAAATTTCCATCATTTTACACGTTTTTAACATGACTAAGTTTATTAGGTTACATTTTCTTTTCTGCTAGTGAATTTTGTACAGTATGTTGAAATGAAACTCGTCGTTTGGAAATGAACAAGAGAACTTATCTCTCTTGTGTTATGAAATCAGGTCATGCTCATTAAGTCACTCCTATAAATGAATTAAGTCCCTCCTGTCAGTTGACCTCCACCATTATTACACCTACATCTACTTATTACAGGCAGTCTGCAATTAAACACATGCATGACATCTTTTTTAAAAGACATTGGCACGTGATTCTCAAATAAGAGCGATTATTATTCCATTGAATGCAACATAAAGGCCCTAAGTTTCGTTTTCTGTCATTGTGGGTGCACACTTACTGTAAGCTTCGTGTTCAGACATGGTTTAGGGGTTTTGGACTAGGGCCCATGGTGTCTGGTGCTGTTTACCAGACTGTTTTTTTTTTTGTTTTTAATTTGGTTTGGTTTAGTTTGTTTGCCAAAGATATGTTTGCACAATTATCTCCCATGCTGTTGTATTTTATTTGGCAGTTCTGCAATCATTCAGTCTCAACTTGTGAGTCCAGCCTTGAGAATATATGTCTTGGACTTGTTGTGTGCCAAGTGTCACATGAAGTTACCTTAGTCTTGGACCTGCTTATGTAAACATTTTCACAGCTACAATGGGTTTATGTAAGTGTCAAAAGGGAGTTTTTCCTCTCCACTGTTGTCGCTTGCTTAAGTGGGACTGTTGTGTTTTCTGCACAATTCTATATATAGTTACATTCTGTAAGGTTTTAACCCTTACACTGTAATGTGCCTTGAGATGACTTTGGTGTGATTTGGCCCTATATAAACAAAGTTGAATTGAATTGAATTTGGCAGACACTTTCATCCAAAGTGACAAGTGAGATACAATGCAAGCAAAGTTGTTAGTTTGTCAGAGAGAAGACAATGAAAGTAAATTGCCATGAGAAAAAAGTTTTGAGTTTTGTGAGACGCAAGTGCCAGATAGGGAAGAATAGTTGGCAGCTTGTTCCACCATCATGGGACCACTAAGTTGAAGAACTTTGTTGGGATCACCAGGTACTGTTCCACAGCAGAGTGCATGGGGCGAGAGGGACTGAAGACATGGAGGAGGGTGTTTAGGTAGGAAGGTGTTGTTAAGTTGGCCATTCTGGCCATTGTCAGAGCTTTGAACCTGACATGGGCCGTCACTGGAAGCCAGTGATGAACAGTGGTGTGCTGTGTCCTTTTTGGCTGATCAAAAAGTGAGACATACTGCTGAATTTTGAATCATCTGGAGCAGCATAGACAAAGAAGAGATGAGGGCAAATAACAGATCCCTGTGGTGCACCTGTGGAGAGGCAATGAGAGTTGGAGACTTGCCCCTGATACCTTGAAGGTTTGTCCTCACAGCTAGGATCTGAGCCAGTTGAGAGCTGTACCAGAGATGCCCAATTCAGAAAGTGCAGAAAGAAGTATCTAGTGATTTACAGTATCAAAAACTGCAGACAGATTGAGTACGATTAGGACAGAGAACAGGGTAACAGCTTTTAAAGCCGCAGAGACTCCACAACTGTCAGAAGAGCTGTTTCTGTAGAATTACCACAAGAGAAGTCATATTGGTTGACATCTAGGGGTGAGATAGAAAATTTGAAATTTGCAGACTATACATTTAAATACTAAAACCACACATTTAAATTCTGATGTGCACATCCTCAAAACTCTGGAATGTAATGTGTTAAACATATGATGTGGTTAAAATATGAAAGTTGAGTTGTGGTTAAAGTATGACAGTGGTTATTGAAATTTCAGTTCTTGCAGCTACTGTGGCTAGCTGACAGATGAGTCACTTTTAAACACTTAGTGGGGTTACAAATAAATATATCCTGTCCTAACATAATATTATTCTTCAAGCATAGAAAGGGAGACTCCAAACCCTAAGGCATTCTTTCTCTGTCCCTAGGAAGCACTGTGTCAATCAGGTAGATTTTCAGGTCTTACATAGTTTAATTACTGAGTAATGATGGTATTTCCCTCTTAGAAATTTTCCACAGCCAATCCTAAATGCTCCATAGATTTTGCATTTGATTACAGGTTTCAGTGCACAGAAAATAATAAAGGTCTAACTGACAAGAGTCATTATTTCCATGGGTAGAATTTGCACTTCATTTTAACATTTAAAATCAGTAAATTTAAAACAATTCATTTTCAGGATAAAACAGCATAGAAGTACTCAGATTTGGCATTTAAAGATTTGTAAAACCTGAGCCAGCTGAGAGCTGTACCAGAGAGTGAAAACAGGAGGATATGGTGGTTTACAATGTCAAAAGCCGCCCACAGATTGAGTAGGATTAGGACAGAGGACTGGGGTACAGCTTTTACAGACCACAGGGACTCCACAACTGTCAGGAGAGCTGTTTCTGTAGTATGAGCACATGAGAAATTTGATATAAACAGGTTGTTCAGAGATAGAGAATTTGAAATTTGCTTGAAGACTGAGGCTGAATATGACATAGAGATTCTAAATTACTATATTGTATTTAAATGTACTGCAGATTATACATTTATATACCAAAATCATACATCTAAATTCTGACATGCAAATCATCAAAACTCTGGAATGTGACTGTTAAAAATGAGATGTGGTTAAAAATATGAATATGGCTATTGGATTTTGAGTTATTGCAGCTACTGCACTGTACTGTCAAACACACCCTGTTCTAATATTATTTTCCAGTGAAAAGGAATTGAGAAATCAAACCCCAGGGCATTCTTTCTTTGTCCCGAAGTGGCACCGAGTCTTTCATCCAGTGAGAAACTTGAAGTGAGCAACAATGGATAAACTCTGTCCTCAACTGCCAATCAAAGGTATATTTTCCGATTGGACATAATTTGATTGTTGAGTAATAACGGTATCTCCCCACTGCCGATCCTCAATGCAACATAGATTTAGCTTTTGATGACAGGTTTCAGTGCACATAAGATAACAAAGATCCAACTGACAAGAGTCAGTATTTCCTATGGGATGTGTAGAATGTGCAATGTTGATTTTACTCATTTAAAATAGGGAATTTGAAACTTGTGTTCACGTTTGAGGATAAAATAGCATAGAACCAGAGGTGGTTGAAGTACAAAAACACAATAATCAAGAAAAAGTGCTTGTATTTGCCTAGAAAAATGCTCCACTATAAATAAAAGTAGCCTTTAGTTTTTCTACTCAATTAAAAGTACTAAGTACATGCTTTACATTTTATTTAGTGTATGTCATACAAAGTTGAATTTGATGTTTTTGGTAACATAAATGTGGGAGTCTAGTCCAGATGTGTTTGTCAAATTGTCAAAGGTGAAAATTATGGCTAAAATGTGTTGATCTTGTGATTTACAGTATGTGAAAATGTGAACGTGGGTTAATCCATAATGACTTATCAGCATGTATTAGTTTACAAAGATTTTTAGAAGTAACTTAACATGTAAAAAGTAGCCTGTAACTAATGCTATAAGGTGAATGTAGTGGAGTAAAAGTACAATATTTTCCTCTAAGTAACATGAAATGGAAATACTCTAGTAAAGTAGAAGTACCTCAAAACTGTACTTAAGTACACAATACAAAACAGTACTAAAGTAAATATACTTAGTTAATTACTACATCTGTATAAATCTACTTGTATATGGCATTTACAGTTTCATTTTTAAAGTAAGCATAAATCTGCTCAGGTGTGAGATCAAAAGTTTCACTATCATCAGTTGAGGTTATGGTGGTTTGTGGTTTACATTGCTCATAGGAAACCAATCAGGCCACAGTGGCTTTGATTCAATCACTCGTGGTATAATGAGAACTGCTGTCACCTAGTGCCCCAAAACTGATATTACAATGGTCTTGACACAAATTATTAAGAAGTAAGATTTTAAACTGTTTTAAGAGACATTATGAAGTGAACTCTGGTGCCCCCTTGCTAGAGATTGTGGAGTTTCAGCACTTTCTCACAGGAACACATTACATACTTATGGTAAAAAAAAATACATTTAAGGTTCAGGTTAAAAGTAACATTTTGCAGTATGTCACAGGTACCTCATTATATCTATTCATTAGAATAGCTATACTGTCCAACATATTGAAAATAAACCCAAAATTGAAAGACTGAACAAATGTGATTCTTTAAACTAAATGGGACCCATACTCATATTGTTATAAATCGGTCAAATCTGTGTATATTGTATATTAATCGTGTCAATTTCTTTGGTACAAATGTTTTGGCACGAGTGAGTCATTATCAATGCAAATACAGTAGCTATAATTCAATGTATTTATGGATAATTCTTACATTTCATTTGCCAGAGGGTGGTTCACATACATGTTGAAGTTCATTGACTTGTTTGCACACAAGAAACTGGTGATAAGAATTTAAGTGCTGTGTTCATTTTATCCACTGATTCAAAATATTCTATTTCTGTACAGTATCTTCTGTTTAGCATCTTTAAAGTATTCAAATCAGTGCAAGGAAAAATAAATATAAGTATGAGAAACAGAATTTTTAATTCATTATATATATAAATTACGTTTTGTTCTTTTTATATTTTGCGTCACCTAAAACACTTCCCTTAGAATAAAACAACAACAAAAAGGTGACCTAGAAATGAAAGAAAACCCCCATGTCTACAGGCTTAATAATGAGCATTAACCTACTATTTTACTTATATGTTCTTCAAAGTCTACTGAACATGAAAAAACTGTCAATGCAACATAAAATGAGGAAGAATTAAGCTCAAAGTTACATAAAAAGTACAATGAACCAGATTTTTATTCTTGTATAGTATATTAGTCCTATAGGGCCATAGACTTTATATGAATTATGGTTTGTCCTGTTAGGTGGCAGAGTACATATTTAATACTCATGTAGAAGTGCAGTACTTTACTACAAGCAGTATCACTTTAATTTCTTACACGTCTAAGAAACTGATTTCTCTGGGATTCAGTCCGACCGAGTTATTAAATTGAAAAGGTGTATTGCAAATAGCCTACAAATGAACATAATGCTGTTGATACGACAAACACACACAGATTTGTTCAACATGTGTCTCATAAATAATGTTTCTATAGAATTAAATGTTCTGGTCTTTTTTTTTAACGCACGTACAGATTTGTGTGCCTTATTTCTGAAGATTTCATTTGAAAAACTATCCAACATTTAATTTCTTAAAGTTTAGTTAGCAGCAATAAGAAAGGTGGTGGCTACATACCAATGATTTTTTTAAATGACATTTTTTAAATTGTAAACTCAGTTTTGTGTTGTAAACTGCAAACAGACTTTCAAAGATGATAAATATGGCAAAGAACAATTTTGTAGTAGCCTAATTAATAGTAGAATAATGGCCAAAGATCTTTGTTACCTCTGTGTGGAACAAAAACGACATATTGAATTGTCCCTATTTAAACAATTTAAGTAAATCTTACTAAATATTATGCTCGCACGTGATTAAATGTTTGTATTTCGTTAGCTTACTTTTTAGTGCCATCCCTTTACCTCAAAACTAATCCTGTTTAAGTACAATGGGCTACCAGGGTAAAGATAAGCCTACTTTAATTACGTCGCAGCACTAAAAATTGAACAGTGTCCCTTACATATATTGCATGGAATGTTTTCTTCCACGTATCCGACAGATGTCAGGTTTGTCTTTCACATGGGCTCGGTCGAGGCTGAGAGGAGGATGCTGTTTGGAGAAAAATCAGCGCTGGGACGAGCTCGGCTTATTTGGATGTTGAGGAAAAATGGCTACCGGCAGGAGGAAGGAGAGGGAGCAGTGTCCACTTTTGGATTAAAGCATCGTTTGTGACATATGGATATACACGGAGTGCCCCGCATCGACTTAGCTGACACATTGGAAGTTATCACAACCACTACAACCGACACATTTTACCGAAAACGCTGCTCACTGGTAAGTGGAAGACGGATACACTAAAGACACAGAGGTCTCTGGAGTGGCTAGCTAGCGGCGCGCTAGCTGCTAGCATGCTAGCATACACTGGAATGCCCATCTCGGCTTGCGCGAACGTTAGTTTAAACAACAACGACGTTTAAGCTAATGTTAGCACGTCAGCAGTGACGAACAGAAAGACAGTACGTGTGTAGGTTTAACGCTGAAAAACAAAAGCAGCCTCTTCATTTGCTACGTATTTATTAGAGGCCATAGAGTTACACGAGCGTCACCGTTTAGCTTGACAGTTAACGTTCAGATGCTGTGATGCTATCAGCTGGTCGCTAGCTAACTCGTGACAGTGTTTTAAGCTAACACAGCTGACAGCCTTTTGGTTTCACAGAAATGTTTGTCTTCTTAAATCGCTGTCCTTAGACGTTGGTGACTGAAACAATAATTTAACTGATTATAGCCGGTGGAAAACGCATGAAAACACAGTTTAACCTTTAGGGAACAGCTACAGTATGAGGTGTTAATAAACATTAACTATATTATAGGAGGCTAAATGGTTGCTGTAACGTTGTGACTGACCAGGTATAGGACTGGTTTCTTATATTAAAGTCGCAATGACTGGTGTAATTATTGCGGCCTTATTTCGTGCCTGCTGTGCAAGTTGGAGTTACCTGTGTGGCTATTGGCCAGTGCACTGTTCCTGATTACAGTTTTCTGGATGCCTGCTTGTGCAGCCAGATAACTACCTGTCCCCGGCTCAGTTGGGCTAATGTTGACTATAGTTCGACTAATATTATTACAAACGTATGTCATGTTCACACAGTGTTTACAGTGCCTCTTGATAGTGTGAGCTCTGAGCTTGCACTGCCACACAGGCATTGATCACATGATAGACGTGGTTTTACTTCTCTTGGTTTTATCCTTGCTAATACTTACAGACACTTCCCCAGAGAAGGACACTGTGTGTGACACAATGAGTTATGTTTGATACCGAAAAAGATTTAAGTTAATTGCAAAGGAGGAGCATTGAAGCTTTTTATGGGGGGAAAAAGACAAGAGAATAAGAAATTCCTCTCACAGAATTATAATTGCTATTTGCCCAGTGCCTTGAAGTTAGCTGTAAAGAAAGCATTTTATCTGCAGCTATTTAATTTTTAAAGTTTACAAAATACATCTTAACACTGGATAAACATCATCTGTTTATGACACTACAGACAAATAATCACACCACACAAACTTGTAACCCATTTCCCTACTTTGGTACACAATATCACTGTAATGTGTTGTTACGTTCAGTATCAGGTTATTTAATCAGGTCTGAGATGCTCTATTATGTGTAACAGCTTAATCTTTTCACCTAATAATAGCTCTTATTGATATGTTAGTTAACATTTTATTCAGTCACGCTGAATATAGTGGCTACTCTTCCTGGGGCTCCCCACAAGTAAACATTACATAACAATACAAAGCCTGCAACAATCAACAATAAGTCAAAAATAGCAACATCACAACAACAATCCTCACTCTATCTGTAGTGCTATAAAAAATATTCAATCCCCATGGAAATTTTCACCTTTTATGCCTTGGAATACAGTTAAGTCCATCATTAAGAAAGGAAGGAATATGGCACATGGCAAAACTTGCCCACAGCAGACCGTCCTCAAAAAAAGTGATCTTGCAAGATTACTGAGAGAGGCACAGATTCCTGTGACTCCTCTGAAGGAGGTTTTAGTAGACACATGCAGGTAATGGAAATGGCACAGTGACAACAGATAATGAGGATATGTAATTAAAAATGATGATTAAAAATAGGTGAAATTTGTCTTTCATGAAAAGTAACAATCATGAAAAGCTACTTTTGGCTTTACAGTTAAAAGTTAAATATCTGAATAGTAAATGTATTTTCTTGAATCATTTAATACATCATAAGTGGCTTAAAAACACCTCAAAGAAAAGCAGAGTCCCTAAGTAGGTAAGTAAGAACTAAATGGAAGCCATCAGTAAAATTCTGTTAAAATGCTGAATGAAGCTCCAGTATGTCTGTTACCAGTTACCAGCCACCTAAAAAACTATTCATCAGTTGAATGAACATTGAACGTTGCTCTGTTGTCAAACTCACCAAAAAGTGAGTTACAACCCTCAGCTGTAAAATAACAGACTTCTCTGTGCCATGTTCATGTTTACAGGGAAAATACATGATTCTTTTTATTGACTGGATGTACTGATCCAGTTACACCCCGTTGTCTTAAGTAATTTAGCATCACACCCAAAGCTGAGTAACTCTTTACATACTGTTGTAGTTGAAAATGTGATACTGCTACAAGTTTCTGGCTAAACATTTGTGCCTGGTGACTGTTTGTGTTACTTGACGCCAACATTGAGAGATGTCACAAGCCAATCCTGAGGATAATTACTGGGATGGTCCACACTTATTTTAATGTACTGCTATTTGCTAAAATAAATATCAAGACCTTGATATTTATTTGTCAGTCTTTTGTCAGTCTCAGCCTGCAGTCTTGTAGCACTGCTCTGCTTCACATCTTGGCACTATAGTGCAGCATTCTGCCGCATAGCAGTAGGGAAAATTAGTGTTTGTGAATGTGAAGAATTATTTGGGCACACTAGCAAGTGACTCTGAATTTAAACATCGATGCTGGTGAAATACATTAACTCTATCCATAATGAACAAATGTCAGTGTCCACATCTTTCAGCTAGCAGCTTTCTAATTTTTAGCCAGTGCTGACTTCTGACAAAAGTTGCCATGGAAGCTTGTCTAAGATGTCACTAATGAACATTAATTCTGTGAGAACCTTGTTGGTGTCTCTGTATCCTGGCTCAGATCAGGGTTGGGACCCATAAAACACTTCAGGACATTCTTGGTTAAAATGAAATTATAAAATTTATGGGGCCTTTTTTCCACTTCAGAAGTTGACTGTTGTGTTCTACGTCTGCTGTGATCTACTAAGATTTCTCAAAAACCACATCTAGCTGTGTCACAATAAAGTAATTTCTTAAACTGTAACCTCTCCTTTCTTCTGCTTTCTACTGCACTTTCAATGCTAACAGGCATTACAACTGTGAAACTCTTTTCACCAGTCTTTCAGCTGAGTTTACTCTGCAGGACTAAAGCAAGGCATTTCATATGTGTAAAGAAATTCCAACGTATTTACCATTTGCTTTTTATGACACTTAATTGTGATTAAACATTGCCATGGTCATGTGATAGACTGATAATATTTAAGCAGTTAATCTGTGCTTGCTGTAAACTCTAGTAAATGAGGGTGTACTTATATCAGCTCAAGTACCTGGTTAACAAACAATCCAAGTTGTGATGTTAATAACTCATAAGCAGCTCTATGACAACATTTTGAGGAAGGGTTACACCTGATTCTGAAATTGGAAGGAAAAAAACAGGTGTGCTTCAAATAAATACACAGGTTGTCAGACGATAGGATGAGGCCAAAGTTTTATACAGCAAAGACTTATGTACACAAACAAACAAAAACGTATTATCATTACAGTTTTATTTTTGCATTTTTGTGATGCGATGGGAGCGTAGATGTGTATTCTACACATTGTGAGGCTGTCTGTATTGATTAAATGAGGCATAGCTGCATTATAACATTGTGGATAATGCCATGTGAGCTTTCTCAGGATATGTAAAATACATTACAAAGAAAGAGAGAGCCTGTATTGAGTGTATGGTGTTTCTCAGTAAAGATGCTACATCAGACGCAGGACTTAAGGGGTGTCGTCTTTCTTGAGAAGAAGCAGGGTGCAGTCATAACCCAAGAGAGGATAACTCTTAATTAGCCCTCAGGAGAATGGTCTGCACGTCATGAGAGCCAGCAGAGCACTGCAATCAGTGTCAGTACAGACATACTGCACATTAGTATGCTCAGACACTTTGTTTGTACTCAGTGTTTATACTTATAAGATACTATATCATGCTAATCAATTATGTAAAAAAAACCAAAAACATAACTATCAATTAATTGATAATACTGAAGTTATTCTGTTCTGCGATATTCACATTATTATTGTCTGATTTATCTGTTCTATAGACCCCCATTGTTGTCCAAAAAGTAAAAAACATCAACTCTTGCACTAGGCAACTTCATGTGCACTGTATTTCACTTTAATTCAGTCCCACATTACCTGCTGCCAGAAATACTCACTAGTGCACCAAAACCGGATTAGTAGGTCAAATTATTTACTCCAGTTTGAGTTAACTTTACTAAAAACTTTTCATGGGCTTTGTTGACAGTGAAAACAGAGTAATTACAGGACGTATAGATACATTTTCTTCAAAATAATATGAATTAAATGTGGTATGCTTTTCCTTTTTGAAGCTGGTTGTATCTGAAGATGGATATGAAATGAATTATTTACTTTACAGTTTTACTAGACAGACTGAAGGAGACTAGAGGATTTTATTCCTTTAAATTTCTGTGATTTTCGCAAACTGTGCTACGCGTGGCACTGGATGGTAATAACTGTTTGGATGCTTGGTGATATTAAATGTTTGTGATCACATGTTTGGTTTATGGTTATTTCTGTTGATAAGCTGTTAAATTGGCATGGTAAGTGTAGCTTTAGTCTGCAAAGAGCCCAAATCACACAGAACTTTAGATTGATTAAAGTTACTGATAACCTTGGCGGGTCTCTCTTGCTGTAGTTGAGCCTCTGCTACTTTTTCACTTTCTAGTGTTTGTTGAACTTTGCCACTGGTTGTAGATTGAGTAAAGCTGAGCAGACACTGTATGGATTTTGGCCTGATTTTAGATCCTGAGTCCCTGGTGCCTGAATGACCAACGATCCTGCTCCTGGATGATCTGTTGGATTTCCGGTACATCATAAATTTTGGTTGGCTGTCTTGTAGTATGAGCACTTCCACAGTCTAATTCCCCACTGTTCTGCGAGAACTCACTTGAGTAATGCAGATTTTCTTTTTGCGGCCATTTTGTTTGAATAAACTTCATTGGTTTTGACATTGACCAAACTCCACAAGGGGTTTTGTGCTGATGTATGGTGTGAGTTCCTCATTGTGGCTGACTGACTGACCTGTACAGTGTGAGCAAAAACGTTGAAGGCTCTTGCAGAGTTGGAGGGCCGATTAAAACGTGTAGTGTGAGTTAACACATCGTACATGATTAACAAAAATCACTGCCTGGCTTAAGAGATAATGTAGCAGGCTTCATTCAGTGATGCTTTTCCTCTTGGCCTCATTTTCATGTGGCTACTTGTCCCTTCTAGAAACAACACTTTAATGTCATCTCAGTGAAACAGGATGTTCTGTAATGTTGATACTTATTCAGTGAGGTTGCAGCTAATGATAATTTTCGTTATCAGTTAATCTGTTATTTTCTCCTTTACTCAAATGGTGAAACGTCTCCATTGCAAAGTTACATCTTTAAATGGCATGTTGTGTACCACTAACTGCAACAAAATTTATTTATAATGTTATAAGAGCTCAAATAATTTATCAAAATGTCTGCTGAAGAATTTTGTGCCATTTGAATAATTCACTAATCTTTCAGCTCTGGTATGTTTTAAGAATTAATTAGTCAATTATAATTAAAAACTAGTAAACAAAATCATTCTCTTGCGGAAGCTTCTCCATTTGCTGCTTTTCTTTACTATAATCTATTTAAACTGAATTTTGGTTTAGGACTGTTGATTGGATAAAACAGTGCATTTAAAGAGGCCACAATCTTCTGTAAGAAGATTTGTTGTGTGATTATTCAAAAATGTTGATATAATAATGGAAAACTAGTCATTATTTGCAGCACTACAACACATATTAACATGTTAGCCTCCTGTTTTTCTTTTATAAGGGAGGTTGAGATACTCTAGAAGAACTTTTTCTGTTCCCCATATGTGTCTCAGAAAGTACCTGATGTCATGATAATGCAAAGTTAATGTTAACTCGGTGGACCTAAATCTACATAATGATAACTAAATCCCTCAATAATGAATTTTTTATGGCGCTTACTGCTGTGGGTTGTGCATGCACCCCCTTCTCTGGTTGAAATGGTATGTTCCTCTGTGACGGCAATAGTCCCCACACACTCCAACCCTCCCCTCTGCTTCCTCCAAAGCCCTGTACACCCCACCCGGTGTCAGGGGGGGATCAGCTGTGCCAGTCCCGGCAGGCCACACACACACACAGTAAGCTGGCTGGTGAACAAAGCCCCTGGCACTGCCAATGAAGACAAGTCATGCCTCCATACTTAGCCTCTCCTCTTCTCACTCCACCGTGAGAGGAAGGCATGACACCGTTGTCATCGCCTTTCCTTATTAGAAAGACGACAGGTTTTTGGGGAATCAGGAGTCGACATCGGGTTATAGTGGAATATTTTTCTCTGCTGTGCTGCTGATGACTTGAGATGCTGGCGGAGCGCAGAGAGAACAGCAGGTAGGGAAAATTAAGAGCTTGGTGCTGAGCCTGTCTCCGCAGCGACCGGGGGTTTGTTTACTGTTAACTGTCAAAGCCTGACCGTGGTACATATAGCTTGTTTACCACTGATGTAAAAAAAATTAGCTGTCAGTGTCAGCACTACTCGTTTACATGTTACTTAACATTTATTTCACATTTGGTTTGGTAGATGCTTACAATCGGAGCGCGGTCGTGGGATAAGCTTTGATAACCATCACAAGCAGTGAGGGATGCAGTCACAGTGAGAGCTACAGTATCTGAAATTAAATACCCTGTTGTCTGTAGAGCCATCGTGTACATAATAAAAGAGAAACATAGGCTTGCTAGGGCTGCATTTAACTTCCTGTCCAACAAATGTCAAGATGAGAACTGTTGATTTTTCTATAGACATTTGATTTGTGTTTGTGTTATATTGAAGTCCTACGTGTTTTCAGTTTGACCAATGCTTTTAAGAATATAAAGTTCCTCAAAGCAGCAAGTGGGTGGTTTGTGACAAAGACAAAAGCCAGGATCGAGAATTGTCTGATGGAAGAGAAAGAAAAGAAATGATACATTCCTATTCCTAATAAATATGGCATATGAGAGCGAAATGGCAGTGAATGCCTGGTCCACATAAGACCACATTTTAACATGAATCATTCATCATTTAAAGAACAATGTGAATTCAGATTCGCTCAGAAGTTTGCCATGGATGGGGTTGTAGCTCACCACAAGACGCTGTTGATGCTGCATAAATGTAAAAGGGCAAATATGTGGAATTTCTAATATGTATATACATTATAGTTAAAATTCTCATACTGACAATATTTTGTAATTGTAGTCAACAGCCAGCGCTTTTGTTTGGGACCCAGTTGTTGTCATGGATACCATTCAACATGTCATCGAAAAATATTAGCTATGCAGCATTATTACCGTCAGCTATTAGATAAAATGTTGGCTAAGTTTTGCTTTACTGATATCCAAGAAATACATGAGCTTTTTGTTTGTCAGTCACAAAAGCTGTTGTACCTCAGCTTTCACTTTGTAACAGTGATAAACGTTTTTCTGCCAAAACAGAATTTGTCCACCGGCTGGTTGTAATAATGATGCAGACACACTAGGCTTTATTTATTGAGGGCTTAAATTTGTGTGCTGTGAGCCCTTTGGTCTTGTCTGGACTTGTTTGAATTATGATCATTTCCTTCCTTCTGGCTTGTATTAGACTCATACAGGTCTGACTTTAGCTGTTGATCAAAAACATGCTACAGTAGTTATGGTATTTTGTAATGATTTTAAAATGGACGTCAAAAGATGTTTTCTTTTTTTCTGTATGGGTTTTTCAGCCTGGCAGTATTTGGCTGGAGGTTGGCGTGATTTCCACTGTCCTACATAGCCTCTCATTTCTTCCAGTTTGCATTATGTTGTACAGGTTTTGTCTAACTCCTGTCAACCTAGTTTTTTCTTCTCTGTGGAGCTTCCCAGCTTCCACCTACCCCCGTAAACTGTCAGTCAGGAGACATTTCTGTGATTACATCACTTTCTCCAGAGGAACAACCACACAAGCGTTTGAAATGTTGGGCTTTTTCAGGGCATTGGCTGCCTTCATCTCCCAGGAGTTAGTGCTAACTGTGTGAGACACTCATTGAAGCTGGCGTCCGCTTAAAGAGAATTCTTTGAAAAAGACCGGAGGGCCAAGAAAGCAAGTTCAGTTCCAGACTGCATGAGAGTCAACATTCTATTGATGCCATTGACTCATTATCTTTTCTTCAGCCAAGACTAGACGTGTTTGGTGCCATTTTGTCCTTTTTTCCTATAGCCTAGCATGATTAGATGGACACTGTATGTTTTTCTGCCTAGTACTCTGAAATGTCACATTAGTTTTAAGTTGGTAATCACTTCGCATGATGTTTGTGTTGTAGGTTTCTAATATTCATCAAAGCTGCTATCTTAATCCTCGGTAATATGCCACTTTTGCCTGAGGTTGATTAAGTATGCAGTGAGCTGTCAGCTGGCATAGTTCAGCTGCTGGACATTCACATTCACATCAGTCCAGAAGGACGAGTGGGTCAGCAAGGTGTATACATATTGTTTTGTTATTTTAAGATATTAAAAATTCTTTGCCATAGATAAAGCTGCCCATTGGCATTGTTAGAGATGACAACAGCATCATGAAAAGATGTTCTAGGAATCTGAATTGCTCGTGCTCGCATTCTCTGCACTTCTGAGTCCTTTCTAGATTCTTTCAGGTGCGTCCATTTCCTCACTACAGATTTTGGTTGAACAGATAAGACAGTCTAATATCCCTGAAGTAAATAAGAGTGCTCTGTTGCCAAAGATGTGGGCATCTCTATTTTTTCCTGGCTATGTTTCCAGATCTGAAATAAAAAATGGATTGCATTACAAACACATGAAATAAAGCATGTAATAAAAGCCAATATATGTATGTTTTTTTTTATCTATCTTTTTGTTGAGCCTCCTATAGCATCCACTTTTAAATATCAGTCATTCACTCAAGGCAATTTGTTTTATTTAGTGTAATAGTATTACAATAACTAACCCTTCCCAGAAACTAAAATAAAGAGGGAGAAAACAGAAGCAACCATCTAGTCACCATCTATCTGAGACGAGGCTTCAGGAAGTTAGTTAAAAATCAAAAGTACATGTCAGGTAAAGCTGTACGTCCTCCTGAGATATTTAATTAAGCAATACTGACCCAACACAGTAATTTGTGCATCCAGAATTTAGCCAGAGTCTAGTGCTGAAAGGAAGGTACAAACAGAACATATCCTAGGAGCAGAGTTTGTGGTTTTGTGACGCTCGCTGCTTACCAAGTAGGTGGAGTAATGTAATCCAGCATTTGTCTGCGGATCACTGCCTTTTGCCACTGCCAACCTTTTGTTGATTTTCCAACTCAGCCTTATGCTGAGTTGTATGACATGTGTTTGCCCCAGTTTGTGGTCCCAGCCCTGCTGTGCTCCAACTCAACCATCCTCTCAGCACTTGCATAGGGCCCCGTACAGCAGCGTTAACAGTCAGCATTGTTCAGAGATAAATGCTGGCTTTGATCCGTGTCAAGGATATGTTAGACTCCAAAAATAGGCGATTCTCATCTTGAATACAGCTCTAATGATAATTCTGGTTATTATATATGAATATTTTCAAAAGCTGTAGTTTTTATAAACTTGTGTGTAAGATAATATTGAGGTGAACACCAACATTAACCTACTGTAGTTGTGTATCCAGTTTTCCTTTGCAGTGAAGGGGTTATTAGTGACATTTGGTTTAATCTCCAAATTAAGTGGTAGCTAACTAGGCTAAACTGTTTGCAGTGCGTCTGAATGTTTGAATTTGTTGTTCTGACAGAGCTTGTATTACTGAGGTTGCTATGTTCCCAGATCACAGCAGCTGCTTGCTGGATTGCAGTCATTAATTTTGCTTATTTTCTAGCAGAGGTGTTGGCAGAGGTATCCAGGTTACCAGGTCATCAGAATCTATTTTTACACTTTTACCAGGTCTCACTGAATAAATGAAAAGCTAGGGTCAAAAAGCCACTGAGATGATCCAAACAATTCTCTGTAGAGGCTTCCTCTGGTTTCCGTCATTCCTGACTGTTTTTCTTTTCATTGTTAAACTTGCTGCTTTAAACACAGACTCAGGAAACTGGCCCAGTGGGCTGGATATTTTTAGACCAGCCACAGGCCAAGCACTTCTGCTTTTGGATTCTCAATTTCTGACATCTAGGAAGATTTCCATCATGACTGGCAACTTTTCAACAGACTTGTCTGCGGTTCAGCCTCAGTTTCCATTTGGTTCGACAGCTGAGGACTGTGATTTCTGTTGATGCTGCTGGAGCTACATCTTGATCACTTTGTAACCTCACTGGTGGAAGATCTGTGGCTTTTTGTCAAAGCTGTGGCCAGCCTTATATGTGCCTCTTGGTTTCACTAATGCTAAAGGTGTACTCGTTCATCTAGTGGAGCATTCAGATTGTTTTATTTATGATAAAGAACTGTCTTGTGGGTTGTGGATAATTAAACTATAAATGAGAAGTAAGGGCCAAACATAATAAATGTGTCATCACAGAAAGGGGAAAGATGTAGTGGAGATGCAGTGGAGAGAGCTCATAAGTCTGCAGCATGCTGAGAGCTCCTTCATTTCATAATAGTAAAAAACTTTTACCTCCGTAGGCATAATCTTGATAAGACACACTGAGCGTAAATAATTAGTTGGTATTATGCAATGCTTTCTTGTGATTAGGGATGTTGGTGATTAATAGTAATTGACTAATTGCAGTTAATAATTGAATCACACCAATTTGTGGTGCTGCACGTCTGGAGTCCGTCCCGACCCATACGGACTAAGATAGATATGAAATTTATGTTAATTTATGTTGGCCTAAACTGTACTGCAGTGTGCAGTATTCTGAAATAGTATCTGGTTGTGCCACTAGTTGGTGCATTTCCTACCATGAAAGGAAAAGTGTTAGCATCAGTATCTTTGCTACTGTGGAGTTGTGTTGAGGAACACCACAGGAGAAATTTGTTTTCTGATGGATGCTGGTTTTAGCTTTTGCTGACTGAGGCTCATGCTAACAGCAAACTTGAAAAGGAGCAGCTTGCTAAAGCAGACTGGGAGCTGACTGAAGATCACTGCTAAATCTCCAGTCTTAGGATCAGCTGCGCTCTAATTAAAAATACTTCAAATATAATCAACACAAAGTGATGAACTATATAATTGACATCTCCTGCTCTGAATATAGATGCATTTTATTGTTCTAAAATATATCAGTAATTTGGTGGTCTGCACCAATACCACTGAAAGTCTATAATTCTCAATACCAATTTTGAGACCACTGCAAAAAATGAACCAATGACATAAATATACATCTACATGAACTCTTTTATTCCCTGTTGACAGTGTGGCTTTACACTCACTGGCCACTTTACTTTTACAAGGTTTTGACTTTTTCACGTTTTGTTGAAACTGTCTGAAAAGTGATAAGTGTATAAGTGTAAGTGATAAGTGAAGTGTATTTATTATTGAGGTCATAGCGGGTGGTGAAGTTGTACTGGGTTAAGAGGTGTTTCTAATATTTTGGCCACACCTTTTATAAAAATAAGCAAAAAGTCAGATTCAAAGTCTGAGGTCTTAAATTGTTAAAACCGAGTCAACAGGGAATATAGCGAATGTGTTCTGTTGAAATGGGGGTTTTCAGCCACAAAATAGTTTTGCTTTTGTTGTCATTTCCTGTCCTGACTAAAACCAATAGCTGACTCTTAGTTTCCGACATTCAGTCAAAAACCAGCAGCCATTTTTTTCTGCAAAAACAATACTGCTTCTGAAGAAATCTGTTTATGGGGAAAATCGTGCTGTTGGCAGCCTTCTCAGAATTGTATGGTGATGTTAGTCGGTCGCAACCGTCTCAGCTGGCTTGGATTAAAAGTAACAAAATAAAGATTAGTAAATTTTTAATAGCATGCTGACATACACTGCTGTAGCCATTGTGATCATTTCACCAGTAAGACTGCAGAAATGAATTTGTTCATTTTCATTTATTCTAATTAAATTTGTTCCAATTTTAGTTAGAAGCATCTCTTAACATTACATTTAGTCAGATCTCATTATGCAGAACTTCCTGTGGCTGAAAAGACTTAATGTTCTGCAGACACTTCCTCTTATAACCAGTGCAAGAGTGAAGCGATGGTGTTATTACTCAATGTAGGGAAGTATAGTTTTAGTTTAAAAGCTTGAATGCACCATAATGAACATGCACTGCACCTTTGATCTTAATTTTCTATTCTATGATATTGTCTTGTAGTTTTACAATTTAACAACCCAGGAATCGGTTAAGTTCACCTTACTGTTAAGTTCAACATACATGCTCACTGTCAAAATTAATAATCTAGATAGTGAGCATTCATTAAATTATATGGCTGCTAGAAGACAGAAATCTTCAGTCACATGTTCACTCAACATGATCAGTTCCTGCAGCAGTCAGGGGTATAATTTTTTTGTTTCAGGAGGAGATATACCATAGGGCCTGTTCTAATGCCTTATCTCAGACTGGCAGAGCTGAACTGTGAAGTGTATCACTGCCAACACAGGCTGTATTGTAAATGTCAAATCTTGAGCCTTTCAGGTCCCGTCTTTTTTTTATCTCTAACGTGTGTAAAATTTTGTCAATACTATATTGAGATTATCCCAACATCCTACCTGTATGTGGTTATTCTCTCTCAGGTTGAGGAAAGACAGCAAAACACTGCTGTGACAGAACTAATTATGTAACTCAAAGCATGATTGGAAAATTATTTCCCTTTATTTTATTTTATTTTACTTATTTTATTCATTTTTTTTGTAGATTTCTATATTTCATATGCTGTGTTGAGTGCATATTTAAGCCAGCAGCCTTTACTATTTATGTTTCTTAACTGTGATAAGGTTATGTTTCCTGTGTAGTTACAAAACCAAGCACAAACCAGGTTAAGGGGTTCAGTCCTATGCTAAAAATATATGTGTGCACTCACGGACAGTTTCAGGCATTTAAAATAAAATGTCTACCAAAATGGCAGATGTTAAATGTAATTGCAGTTTGACTGTGAGTTCACACAGAGGGCAGCCCTGCTGTGTGGGCAAAGTGAGTTACTGAAACCTTCAGTCTAGAATAATTTTATTAGTGCCGTAGATGCCATGTTCTGTTCGTGCTGTGTTGCTCTTCATGTTGTTGTCGTCTTTAATGACAGCCCTTAAAAGAATGAGAGTAACAAGGAGGGAAGGGTTGTTGAATTTGGGTTGTTGGGATGCCAGTCGAATAGCAAAGCAGACCTTGAACAAGAAAGCACTCCTTAAGAGGGGTGGCCTCTGGGAGCAAATCTTCTAAATTAGCCTTTATGGTCACAGTCAACATTGTACTCCATAGATGAGAAAATATTACTGAAATGATAGCTGTAGTTTGGTCTGTTGGTGGCACTGAAGGAAAGGTAATGAAATCACCAAAGCAGTGACAACTAATTTCTGTTGGAATCAAGATTTTGCAAATGAAATATTAATCTGGAGAATCCAGAGGGGAAAAAAAGATATGTGGTCACTGAAATCAATGTGTTTCTGCTTCTTGGTAACCATCATTTAGTGAGTGTATATAGCCTACATCAAAGAACAAACTTCAAACATCACTGAAAACTGACACAGTATAGTAACATTACTAACTCTCTGACATTGCCAACCAAAGTTGATTATGATTTTTGTTGAAGTTGAATTGATTCATATTTTGTCAAGAAGAAGAACATGCTAGGAATTGTTAAGTGCTAGACAATTATTTTTTTTGTGTGTGTGTAAGACTCATTTGAAATACTTTTTAAACAAGTGAGTTTTCAAATGTTTTTTAAAGGTGGTG